>JBBPDB010000134.1:26981074-26993576 GCA_037974465.1 Brachypetersius altus
CAGGGAGACTGCCCCCTGTAGTTGGAATGGAAGTCGCTTTGGATAAAAGCGTCTGATAAATGCCCTAAATGTAAATGCAAATAAAATTTCCTTTAAAAATCTGAAACATGTGCATGTCTTACTCCTACTAACTGGTTGTGAGGTGATGCAGAGTCATATTATACACTGTCCTTTAACTTTAAATGTATTAGTAAACTGTTGCACCACTTTATAGCTTGTTAAATATCATGTTCTAATTATAATTGTATCTGGTGGCATTTTATAGGTGAGCAGTGCTGAAAAAAAGACATTTTATGGCTAATAAAGACTCAAATTATGAACATACTGTAAATTTGTAAGCAGAGAATATTGAGTGTATTTCAGTAAATATTAAGTGACTGCCTTCAAATCTCGGTGTGTGCAAAAACCTTAGACTGGTAGTGTATGTTAATGGACAGTGTTTCTTATATGGAACTAATGAGACAATAATGAGGTTTTAATTCTTGGATTTTTTTCAATGTTATGGACCCTTTAAGGGCTCTTTAATATTCTGGCACAGGGTGTTCCAACAGGGTGTTTTGTGGGGAAACCAGAGCTCAGTCTCAGAGGGTGTGTGTGTGTGTGTGTGTGTGTGTGTGTGTGCGTGTGTGCCCCATAATGAAATGTTTTAAACAAAGACACTAGAGAAGGACAGCTGACACACAATCCAGCCCCTTTCAGGCCCTAAATAAACACACCTTCCCACACCACAGCACTACATTATATTTACATATTGTAATACACAATACAGTACAGTATATTAAAAACACACAGGTGAATTCACTGTCTGGCATGATTACTTAATTCATTATTTGAATTATTTTGATATTTTTTTAATTCACAATTGGATTACAGAAATGCAGGGTTACAGACTGTAGCCTACCTGCTGCTGCACATGTTATCAGTCCACCTTTACCTGACATCACAGTTCATTTTCTGGTGTCCAGGTATAATTTGGTGTTGGACTGTTCTGAGAACAGCGGGGGCACTGATGGGAGACTTTGTGTGTGTGTGTGTGTGCGGCGCGCGTGTGTGTGGTTCTGGTAAGAGTGTATCTGTCACAGAACTGTGGGATCTGTGGTCAGAGATTGAACACACACTTTGAAAGACACTGTGTGTAAAATAAATATTGTATGTGTGTGTGTGTGTTTGTGTGTGTATAGGCTCAGAGAATATTACTTCCGGATGGTTCTTTGGCTCATTTCTCCGTTCCGACTCACTCCACTCTGCCCACCATCACACTGGGGCTTCCAGCTCATGCAAAGGTAAAATCTCCTACTATATTCTTCCGCTCATGATTATAAAATAATTACAGTGATGATGATGGTTATGGTGGTGATAATGATGAAAATGATTGTGTTGATGATGATGATGATGATGATGATGATGATGATGATGGTGATAGTGGCAGTAATGGTGATGATGATGATGATGATGGCCATGGTGGTGATAGTGATGATGATGATGATGATGATGGCCATGGTGGTGATAGTGATGATGATGATGGCCATGGTGGTGATAGTGATGATGATGATGATGATGATGAAGGCCATGGGGGTGATAGTGATGATGATGATGATGGCCATGGTGGTGGTGGTGGTGGTAACAGTGATGAAGATGATCGTGCTGTGATTATGATGGTGTTAATGATGATGATTAAATGATTATGGTGATAGTGGGGTGATGGGGATGATTGTAGTGGTGGTGGTGATGATGAGGGGGATAGTGATGTTAATGGTGGTGATGATGGTGTTAATGATTAAAATGATGATGATGGTGCTGATATTAGAGAAGATACAATGGTGATGATGAAGATGAAATGAAGAGGCTTGTGTGAGCACACTCACAGACTCGCAGGACTGAGCACCTGAGCCAAGACTCAAACAAATGCTGTCCTGTAGAGTGGGAGAGACAAAGAACTGGAGAAAGAAAAGACGCAGAGTTGAGAGAGTGACGGGGACAGAGAGCGCGGCCAGAAACAGGAGAAAAAGAGGTCAAGAAAAGTAGAGAGGAGAGCATGTGCTGTGTTTCAGCCCAGGGTGGTGGTGGTATTGTTTGTGCTTTTGAAACTGGTTTGTCTTTTATTTAAATAAAGCTCAGCTGTGCACCTGCTTCAGTGCCTCTGTGTGTTCCTAGGTGTGTGTTTAGTCCCCCCAGCCTGTGGGCGGCGGCCATTCCCCGCGCCATACATCACAAGACACTGAGGATAGTTATAACAAAGATGTTAAATATGATGTTGATTATATTTTCAGGTAGAGGGTGATGTAGGATCTTTGAAGTTGGGTCGTGTCCCGTTGGTGCCTGGAGGTTCTCAGGTTTTGCTCCCCCTCGGTGTGGAAGAGCAGAGCGCCTCCCTGCTGCAGCCTGTTCTCATTTTGGAACCGTCCGGCCTCGTCCACGCTCCGCTGCTGGCTGGTGAGACCCACTACTTAAACCTGAGAACACAGAACCTCATACGTTCTATAACCTTCTATAAACTTTCTTGTACTTTTAATGTAGTCTTGTATAACTAATGTAGTTTTCTCCAGGCTTCCTGAAGAACTTTCAAAAACTCTCATGAGGAATGTTTTTTGTTTGTTAAGACATACAGTGAAAAGCACATCTAGCCTAAGACCCAAACCAATGAAGAAAGAGGTGCCGATGATTCCATATTATGAGGCCGGTGATAGTATATTGGTGGTGCCGAATGCTGAGTGATAGGAATACATCTACCGCAGTCAAAAAGTTGTATTAATAATAATTTAAAAAGTTGTATTAATAATAATTGTCGACCAAATGTTATAAATGTAGGTGAGGGGTAGTTCAAGACACAGTACTGTATTTGGTGGGTGGTTCTGATCAAATGACCCATGCTAGCTGGGCTACGAGACTGTATTTGAATAAAACGTATTTGGGTCAGCTGGTAGCCTAGTGATTAGGGCTTTCTCCCTGCGATTGGGAAGTCATTTGACTGCTAAGCACGTCTGAGGTACCGACCCTCAGCTGCCCCCTGCTTCACTTGGTGAATGGGTTAAATGCAGAGGAAGAATTTCGTGCTGTTCACACTGTGTGCTGTGGTGTGTTCACGTATGACAGAATTGTCACTTTTACATCAAATGTTTAGATTGTTGCTCAGTTGTATGTGTGTGTGTTTAGTTCCAGGCCTGGGTCCAGTTCCCCTGCAGTTCAGTGCTCCTGCTGGACCCCATAAGCCCCTGGGCCGGACTCGATCAGAACCGCTGCCTCAAAGCCAGCGAGCCCTCCACACACACCTTCTGCAACAGCAGCACAGTGCACAGCTGCTGCAGAGACTCAAGCAGCAAACACACCTGGGCAAGGTACACACAGAGCTGTGTTTTGGCACCCCTTCAGCAGTGTCCTCTGCGATCAGTAAAGTTTTCTGATTCTAATACCTAAGGGTTAATCATCAGCAATAATAAGCGTGTGTGTGTTCCGCAGCTCATGTCAAAGTCGAGCGAGAAGCCACGGCTCCGGCAGATTCCCTCAGAGGACATGGACTCCGAGGAGGTGGGGCCGTCGGCAGGTGACGCCCATTCAAGAGTCGATTTACTGAGGGAAACAGAGAGTCAGGAGGACCAGATCAACCTTCAACAGACCCTCATACTCAACCAAGTAACTCACACATTTCTTATAGAAAATAGTTATACAGTGTCAAAACCACATAAGCAAGTTTATTGATTTTTTTTTTTTTTGCCAAAGCCTGTCCTCCTATTGGACAGATTAGAATTTATTTATTTCAAGTCATGTGACTCACTGAGAAATCTTCAGTTCATTTTCTCTGTTGTAATACATAATATCATCCAGCAGAGGGCACTGCTGTAGAGTTTGCAGTTTTAAACAGCCACATACGTGTGCCAAAATCATTCACACCCGCACACACACAGAGAGAACGAGAAAATGATGCTCTAGAAGATTTTACAACTGTGTTAGGATAGTAGGTTGACTTAGTCTAGGGTGTGTTTCAACTTACATCAAAATGCGGGTTACATTACTGTCATCTCCATCGTAGCTTGAGGGACCCCTAAACAAAAAGTATCAAGATCTGTTTTGTTTGTAAAAAAAGATATTTGACCTTTTATGCCTCCGGTTTTATACAATGAATTACTGAATGAGTTGAACAAGGTATTTGAGATATTTGATAAGAACTACACCGTAATACTGAGCTTCCATTAGGAATGAAAACAAACACATACATCACAATTTACTGTATTAACATTTCTTATTATAATTTGTCTACATTCTAATATTAGCTTTTTAAAACATATATGGCTCAGTTAAAAATCATATTTCACTTAGTTACAATGACTTGCTGGTTTTGACACATATGTGGACTAATGTGGACTAAATACTGGCAAAGTTTAGTGAAATTTTACGCGTGTGTGTGTGTGTGTGTGCAGTCTCGTCTGTGGGAGACGCAGAAGCAGCTGCAGCAGCTGCGCAGACAAACCGCCCACATGGAGACCCTGACAGTTCCCATGATGCTCGGCGGCGGTCACCGGCCGCTGTCCCGTACGCAGTCGTCCCCAGCCTCCACCTCCCTCACGCTGCCCGAGAAAACACTGCCCATCGCCACAGCAACCGAGCCACACAGCCAACCACGTTTCACTACAGGTAAGATCACTGACCAGACACAAGAGGAACAAATACAACCAATTATAACACAAGAGTTTGATCTTGTGTGTGTGTGTGTGTGTGTGTGTGCGTGTGTGTGTGCAGGCCTGGTGTATGATTCTCAGATGCTGAAGCATCAGTGTACCTGTGGAGATAACAGCAGTCACCCAGAGCATGCTGGGAGAATCCAGAGTATCTGGTCCCGCCTGCAGGAGAGGGGGCTCAGAGGCCAGTGTGAGGTAACAGCACCCCGTACCACCCACAAATATAACAAACTCACTTGAATGAATGTTGAAATGAGTTCTAATCTGTTATCTTCATCATGGAGAAAGTACAGACAAAATCTAGGTTTCAAGTGAAATACTTGTGTGTTTGTGTGTGTGTGTGTGTGTGTGTGTGTGTGTGTGTGTGTGTGTGTGTGTGTGTGTGTGTGTGCGTGCGTGAGTGTGTGTACCCTCCCAAAACCTGAATTTTCCATTTTTGTAGCCAAATGGGCATGAGAGTGGTTAGCCATTCAGCTTAACACTGTGCTAAAGCTTTCATTACTTGGTAGCTACATTATCCTCATAGCTTCAGGGCATAAATTACATAAGGAAACCTACTTTGGGGTCAGTGATGGTTAGTATGGGAGGGTATTTTCTCTGAACTATTGCTTTAAAGCTGTCTTTTGGTTTGTAGAGTATTCGAGGCAGGAAAGCCACTCTAGAAGAGCTGCAGTCCGTTCACACTGAGCGTCACGTCCTGCTGTACGGCACGAACCCCCTCAATCGCCTCAAACTGGACAACCGCAACCTTGCAGGTAACACACACACGGAGGGCTATTTTCTGTTCTGTCTATTCTGTCTGTCGAACTGTCTTATCTTTGTCATATTGAGCAGATTAAATGAAAGAGGCTGCAAAGTGCCTAAAGATACAAGGTCCTAGATAAAAGTGTTCCAACCACTCAGCATTCAGCACCACCAGTAAATTGAAACATAAATATTACAGAGCCATAAATAATTAAAATGTGAAATAAGTTCTGCATAAATAACCCAAAAGTAACACTGAACTCGCTCCTAAATGATTTTTAGAAAATATGTAGTAGGATATCAGTGTTTTATCAGTAGCATTTCCACCAATAATCTGATAGATATTGTTATTGATCTGATTTTATCATAGTATTGATGCATTGATTAGCCTCTCGATATACAATATATATACATACATACTCTCTCTCTCTCTCTCACACGCACACACACACACACACACACACACATACAGAAGAATTATTATTTACACACAGCTCTCTTATGAAACCCTAGCAAAATCTGGAACCGTAGTAGCTGTGTGTGTGTGTGTGTGTGTGTGTGTGTGTGAGTGTGTTTATGAAAACAAGCATAAATTTGGACGCAGTGTGAGAGTTAATCTGTAATTTGCGTCACTGTGCTTCTACAGGCATTCTGTCCCAGAGGATGTTCGTCATGCTGCCGTGTGGAGGAGTTGGGGTGAGAGAACACACACACACACACACACACACACTAGGGCACATGCTGCATGTTCGGTCGGCAACCCCACACTGACGTTTCCAAAATACTGATTGAAGGGCATGTGCTTCCATCTAATAGATCCCCAAGAGGGTGGATTTTGGCCCCGGCCCCCAAGTGCCCCCTCCCCCAAACAAATGCTTCTATTGTTTATTGTGTCAATTTAATTCAAAGCGTAAGTTATTTATAGTTTATGTCTAGCTAGTTAGTACTGTTGTTATGTATCTGTCATAATAATTAATTAATCATAAATGACCCTCATGTTGTATCATCAGTGTGGGCAACGTTGGGCAGCTTGCACACACACACAAAAACACACAGACACACCATTTTTAGCTGCCAGAGACATGCTGTTGTTATTTCTCTGAAAATGTAATACTGAATATTTGCTGTAATTTACTTTATTATTTAATGTGTAGCACCAAAGTTACTAGTAGTAAGTAAATGAATGAATAAATGATTCTGTGTATAATTAACATACTAATGTAAACTAAAAACAGGCTTTTGTTAAATTGACTTTATAATGGTCACTATTGTTTGGGGTGTCTAGTATTTAATTAAATTCACTGGAAAATGTAATCAAGTAGTTCAAGACCCGAGAAACAACTTGAGATTGCTCTGTACTGACTCAAGTCTTAACCTGAGAACTTCCTGTACAGGCTCATAACTCGACTTGAGACTTCCCTGTTCTGTTAACAGAAGCCACCTAAAGACTTGCCCACGCTAACTCAGGACTTACCTTTACAAAGTTGAGACCCCACTTGAGACTTACCTGTTCTGACTCAAAACTCGTCTTGAGACTTGATTTGACTTGATTTGAAACTGGCTTGTACTGACACTGAACCCGACACTTGCCTGTTCTGACTTAAGACTCTACTCACTGACTCGAAAAACTATTTGAGACTACCCTGTATTGACTCCCAGCTTATCCGAGAGCAAATTGTACAAATTCTATACAAACTTTGACTCAAAGAAACTTGAGACTTGCCTTTTCTGACTCTAGAAACAGCTAAAGACAGTTCAGATTTAAGACTTGACTTGTGATTTACCTTTACTGACTTGGGACTTGATTTAAGACTTGCGTGTTCTGACTCAGGATTTGACTTGAGACCAGGAGCGTCAGAAGCGTTTTTAATGTTACGGGGACGCATCAGTCTACAAGTGGGAGTGGGGTTTTGGGCATGGGGCAGGGTTTGGTGTGGGGGCCGGGGTTTTGGTGGGTGGGTGGATGGGTTGCTGTGTGAAAAGTCTCTGTCCTTTTGGGGGTGGGGTAATTGGAAACCCCTGTTGAATCTTGAGTCTTGAGTCTTGAATCTTTCGCGAAAGAATCCATTCCATTTAATTGACAGGAGAATACACACACCACTGGAAATCCGGGTTTGCATGTGGAGTGAATTGTCAGTGCATAGACAGGTTGCTGAACACTTTCCAGTGGTGTGGGTATTCTCCTGTTGATTAAGTGGAATGAATTCTTTCAAGAATCAAGATTCAGCAGCGCTGGGTGAGCTAATATTTTATGTTAAATGCGGGGGGGTCCAAATGAATAATTACTGAATGCTGGTGACTCCCATGCTTGAGACTAACCTGTACTTACTCAAAGCTCAAGTGACTTACCGAGACTCGACCTGAGACTTGCCTGTTCTGACTTAACACTTGATTTGAGACTTATCTTTACTTATAGAGGACTTGACTTAAGGCTTGCCTGTACTGATCCGAGACTCTTTACATTCGTTCACTCTTTACATTCACGCACAATCATTCTTAACGTTAAGGGAGCGATGTCTTATTAGACCCATTTTTGGTTCCTTAAGAACCTTTTAATTCCCTGTTTTCAAATAACCCTTATTTTTAAATAAAGTGTACAGAACATTTTTTACATCTTGAAACATTTGTGTGAAGGTTCTTTTCACGTTTAAAAAGTTCTTCACACTCACTACTCTCATTTACACGAAAGGTTCTTCAAGGAACTCTTCTTCCACAGCATTGCCCAAAGAACCCTTTGTGGCACTTCTTTTGTTTTTTAAAGACTTGTATTGATCTGAGCCACATTTACCGTCACGGCCTGAACACTGTTTGTTGCAGCACTTTTAAAACGGCACATCAAACAAACAAATAAACAGAATTGGTTTAGAGTCTGCAGAGCCTTTTGGGGAAAACTGGACAGCTGATTTTGGACCAGGACATTCTGGAGTCCTTCGGTACAGATGTGTGTACAGATGTGTGTGTGTGTGTGTGTGTGTGTGTGTGTGTGTGTGTGTGAGGGAGAGAGAGAGAGAGACGTTAGGTTTCAGAGCTGGTCCGCTGGAGTGATTGGAACAATATGCAGCGCAGAGGATAAAAGAAATTCCTCCGAACTCCCTGCCAAACCGCAAGCACTGCGAGTTCCGTAAAGGAAAACAAAAAGAGAGAGAGAGAAGGAGGGTGGAGAGAAAGAAGAACGGAGCAGGGCAACAAACAAAACGGAGTGGTGGAGGAATGCATAACCTCATCCTGGTGCATCCGTGGCCACCCCCGCACTGCACAGATTCATATATATATATATATATATGAATACATGATATTTTTCCTTAACATCCTTAGCATCTGCAACGTAATGCGTCTCTGTCTCGCTCTCATATTAACTGGAAGTCTAATAACAGTCTAATATGATCACACAAGACTTTTACAGACCACCCATGATCAGATCATTTTCTTTCTTTATAACTGTAGTATTCATTTTAGTATCACAATAACTGAATGTTAGTAGGAATTTTCTGCAGAATTCTATGTTTTATTCATCCAGAGATGACTTTACAGTGATGGATGAATGGAATTGAATGTTTACAACACAAATGCAGTCATTTTATTTACTATCGACCCCCAGTGAAGCTACACATGTCTCTGAGTGTTTATATGGATAATGATGGTAAAATTGTAGTGAATCTGAACAGAATCAGTTTTCTTTGGAGACTATTTTGCTTCACGACGCCCTGCATGTGTCTCTTCATCACGAATGGGTTTAATTTTAGGACCAAAAGCTTCATCTCAGGTGTCAGGCACCACAACCATAACCATTTTATGTTGTAACATTCTGTGAGAAGCTTTTAGAAGCAGACGTCTGGTTCCATTCACCACCACTGTGACCAGTTCACCAGCGTGTGTGAAGTGTGCATGTCGAGTGTATGAAGTGTGTGAAGTGTGCATGTGGAGTGTATGAAGTGTGTGAAGTGTGTGTGTGGTGTGGAATGTGTATTGAGTGTGTGAAATGTGTGTGGAGTGTATAAAGTGTTTGAAGTGTGTGTGTGTGTGGAGTGTATGAAGTGTGTATGTGTGTGTGTGTGTGGAGGATGTGGAGTGTGTGCAGTGTGTGAACTGTAAGCGAGTGTGAAGGGGAGCGGAGATGTTGCTGACTTGGACTCTTCACACATTCTTGATGAGGTCGTGTGTATTATGGGATGCTGAGTGAATCTGGAGCATTTTCTTGGCTGCGTCATGTGACGATGCCCCTGCATGAACCGCTGATGGCGGAGTGTGAGATTTATTGTTGCTGGTTTAGTGCTGTCAGTGTGATGGATGTGGCGGCGCTCAGGCAGCCAGAGCAGATCCAGCTTTCCTCCAGAACCTCGCGCTGTCAGCAGCACGCCGGGGACAGACGCAGCTCAGAGTGACCAAAATCAGCTCTGATTTGCTCTTTAATTCCATTAAAGGGCCCATATACTACATTTTTAGGTCCAGTTATTGTTTGTGTGATTTTATTATAATAAACAATATTATTTACCATGAACGGGTTAAGTTTTAGGACCTTAAGCATCTCAAAACAACGTCTCGGGCATCAGATGGCACAACCATAACCGCTTCATGGAATAACTTTGAATGAGGGAGAAATTTGACCCCTGGTTCCATTCACCACCACTGTGTACAAACATGTACTTTACATCTGGTAGAACAACGTCTCAAGTGTCTGGCGGTGCAACCATAACCAAATACAAAAAGCATTTTTAAGTTATTAGACCTTTTCTGAAGATCTAGAAGGCCCTGAAAGTTCATTTTGAAGACCTTTTACACTGTTCACACCGTGTGCTGTACTGTAGTGCATTCACATGTGACTATAAGAGCCCCCAAAAATAATAATAATAAGACCTTTTATTATGAATATTCTCTCCTGATGTGACTCTTTCCTATTAATAGACTTTTAGCAATTGAAATAATGTGTCATCTAACCTGCTCTTCTTTGTGTGTGTGTGTGTGTGTTATAGGTAGATAATGACACCATCTGGAATGAGATGCACACCTCCACAGCCTCACGCATGGCTGCAGGCAGTGTGACTGAGCTGGCCTTCAGAGTGGCTAAAGAAGAGCTGAAGGTGTGTTGTCACACACACACGCATACACACACACACACACACACTCACACACACCCACACAGCCTAACATGGGCCCATTAGTCACCCAAATATCCCCAATTTCTTTACAGTGGAGGTGAATGGAACCAGGTGTCTCCAACACAAATACAGCTGTTTTATTCCCTATCCACCGCCAGTGAAGCTCCATGTATCTCTAAGTGTTAATATGGATGCTGATGATGATAAAATAGTAGGGAAGATTCAGTTTTCTTTGGGGATTATTTTGCCTCACAATGCCCTGCATGTATTCCTTCACCATGAATGGGATTAGTTTTAGAACCGAAAGCTCATACCATGGGCGGCGCAATCATAACCATTTCGTGGAATTTTGACATCTGGTTCTATTCATCACCACCGTAAACCACCATGCACTTTAAATCAGTTTAATATCTGATGACTTGATTGGTTCTGATTCGTCCAAAAGCTGTTAACAATTCGTAATCCCAGACTAAACATTCCCCAGAGCAGGTTAAACATCCATCATATGTTTCCATGGTAACATAGCGCAAGGAAATAAGTGATCCACTCTTGTAAGATGTTTTATAATTTTATTTTATTCAGCACGTTTGGTGATGATTGGTGACAGCCTTTTTTCAAATCATAGGTTTTGGGTTTGTTTTCAAAAAGCACAATGATTTCATACGTATCCTTAATGATTTTACAGCAGTTTAGCTTTGCCCATGCAAGCTAAAGTACTACAGAGTGTTTCAGTCCTGTGTTGTCTTTTGAATGAGCTGAAATACAGGGCGGCCAATCAGAATGGAGATCATTTACATATAACATGGTTGAATGCATTTTGAAATCTTTTTGTTATTAATATAATTAAATTTTTGTTGGATTGCATGAAGACCTTGATTCATCAAAACGCATCGTAACTCGCTTGGAGCTATGATTGGTTACCCTGTAAGAAACACTGTCAGAAACACTGAGGTTCATTTGCATATTGTAGCAATCTGTGATATCAGTATTACAGAGACTGATCGCCATGGCGATTACCAGACGATATATTCCATATTTCCTAGTTAGAGCCAGAGTTTTGTCAGAAACGGTCAAGTGTGATTCACTGATATATTCAGTCACAGAATTACTGATTCATTGATTCGTTAAAAAATATTATGGGCAGTTTTGTTTTCTTGTATTAAGAAAAATTATTAAAACAGTGTGTGTGTATTAGTGTGTGTACTGAGTTAATGGTACTGCGTGTCTGTGTGTGGTTGTGTGTTTGTGTGCGTGTGTTATTAACATATTGGTTTCCTTGCTGTAGAACGGTTTTGCTGTGGTCAGACCACCAGGACATCATGCAGACCCTTCCAACCCAATGTAAGTGACAATCTAGGAGTGTGTGGGTGTGTGTGTGTGTGTGTGTGTGTGTGTATGCAACCCATGAGTGTGTCTGCATGTGGGTGTGTGTGGGTGTGTGTTGCATCGTCAGCACTCTATGTGTGTCTGTGTGTGTGTTCATGTGCACTGCAGTGTCAGCACAGTGTGTGTGTGTGTTTATGGGTTGGTGATGAAGGCGCTGGGGTTAAAAAGGCTGATTTATGTCTGCTGTTATGAAGATGCTGAAGTTGCGGCTTTAGAAATTCCTCTCTCTCTCTTTCTCTCCTTTTTTTCCTCCTCTTTATCTTTATCTTTTTTCCTTCTTTTTCTCACTGTCTCTCATCTTCTTTTTCTTTCTCCCTTTCTCTATCTCTTTCACTCTTTCTCTCTCTTTCTCTCTTACTCTTGCTGTTGACTGTGTGTGTGTGTATGTTACATTGACCACAAATCAGGTTTTACACTGATCTGCCCTTTAATACTCAGCCAGTCCTACCCAGCACATCCTGACTGGAAAACCAGCATAGTTAACTATCGCTTTTGATATTACAATCAATGGGGCCATGAGAGATGATCTCTCTCTCTCTCTCTTTCTCTCTCTCTCTCTCTCTCTCTCTCTCTCTCTCTCTCTCTCTCTCTCTCTCTCTCCCT
>JBBPDB010000134.1:26996075-27016027 GCA_037974465.1 Brachypetersius altus
TATATAGATATATATATATATATATATATATATATATATATAGGGAAAGTGCACACAGCTGCAGATTCCTACTTATTTTGTTAAAAAGTTACCAAAGTCAAACATTAGTTCTGTGATGGACTGGCAACCTGTCCATGGTGTTTCTTCACCTTTTGCCCCATGAGCACAGGGATAGGCTCCAGCAATCCTCCCTGCTATCCTGGTAGGTAAAAGCAGCTCAGATAATGGATGGCTGTATGGCTGGTAAGGAGTTTACAAAATTTGAAGAGCAGTGTAACAGAGTGGACCAAATTATTGTATACATAACTAATGTGCAAAACAAATACTTCTGTCCCACATTCCTCATTCGTACAATTGCATGACTGTCAGAATTGATGGCGATCAGTATTTTGATTTGTCACTCGAGTTGCCATTCACCTTGTTCAGAGACGTAGAGCTGCCATGCTTAGTATTGCTTCCAGACTTCAGGGCTTGTTCAGTAGAGTCAGCTGTCGGCTGCTTCTCCTCCTGCTCTGTCTCCCGATGGTAGAAGTAGTTGAAGTTTGAGACGATGACGGGCACAGGCAGGGCAATGGTCAACACTCCTGCAATGGCACACAGAGTGCCGACCATTTTACCACCTAGTGTGATAGGACACATGTCCCCATACCCCACTGTAGTCATAGTTACCACAGCCCACCAGAATCCATCAGGGATGCTGACAAACTGTGTGTTGGGCTCATCTACCTCAGCAAAATAGATGGCGCTGGAGAAGAGGATGACTCCAATGAAAAGGAAGAAGATAAGTAGTCCAAGTTCCCTCATGCTGGCTTTGAGCGTTTGGCCAAGAATCTGCAGACCTTTGGAGTGGCGTGAAAGCTTGAAAATCCTGAAGACCCGCACCAGTCTAATAATTCTCAGTATAGCTAGGGACATATTCTGTCCTCCTGAGGAGCTGTTGGTCGCCGTAACTGTCTCAGTCACCAGAGTGACAAAATATGGGATGATGGAGATGATGTCGATCATGTTCATGATGTTGTTAAAGAACTCTCGTTTGCTCGGGCAGACCAGGAAGCGTACACTGAGCTCAAAGAAGAACCAGATGATGCAGGCCGTCTCGATGATGAAGAAAGGGTCGGAGAAGGTGGCGGTGATGGTTTTTGGAGTGGGGCTGGGTGGAGAAAGTGAGGGGAAACTCACATCGGTTGTCCGGTTGAAAGGTAGTCCCACCGTAGGAAAGATCTCCAAGTCCTCGCGGAACTCAGGGAGAGTCTCCATGCAGAAGATGACAATGGAAATGACGATCACGAAAACCGACACCAGAGCCACAGCACGTGCCGCATTGGAACTCTCGGGGTACTCAAAAAGCAGCCAGAACTGTCTGTAGATCTCATTGGAAGGCAGGGGAACCTCTACTTCTTTGATGAAGCCTTCTTCTTCACGAAACTGCTCCATGACCTCATTTCCCAGCTCGTAGAAAATGATCTCATCCGCAAAGACGTCCAGGGGGACGTTTGCAGGTCTACGGATCTTCCCCCCTGACTGGTAATAGTACAGGATTCCATCGAAGCTTGGACGGTTGCGGTCAAAGAAATATTCATTCCTCATTGGATCGAAGTAGCCTATCCGTTTTAAGGGATCGCCCAACAGAGTGTCTGGAAACTGGTCAAGTGTCTTGAGCCGTGTCTCAAAACGGAGGCCAGCGATGTTGATGATTATTTTCTGATCACCGTCATCAAGTCCTCTCCTGTCCACAAACAGATCCTCACAACATTCTTTAGCCAGTTTGCTAAATATGGTCTCGCTTTGAGTCCCTTCGCTGTTTAGTAAAAGTTTCCAGTTGGATATCAGGCTTGCACAGCTTGCACGTCCTCTCCTGGGATGGCTGGGTAACACGGGTGACGGTGGCACTCCAAGGGTTTTCTCCTTGTAGGGGGAAACTCTCGGGGTGCACATATGGTTGGAACCTGGTCCACATTCTGTCATATCCACGGTCAGGGCCGTCTTCTCATTGGGAAAGTCTGGATCATCCAGCTCATCTATATTCCTGTTTTTGTCCTTTATATCCTCAAAATCGACTAAGGCTACATCCATCCTTCCAGCTTGGACAGTCATCTGACACTCATCCAGAGAGTTTAGACCCCCAGCTAGAGCAAAGTGGCAGTCAGCTTGCAAAATAGGTTTCCAACTCCTAGTTTCCCAGGACCATCACATAGAGGAAATGTCCAAGTCCCAAGACCTGCAAATGAAACAATAGAGGACTTATGAGTTAAATTCTGAATAGTCCCAAACTGAAGGGTGATATGATATATTCTGAATGAACCCTTCAAAAAACAAACAGAATTTTTTTTTCCCCAGTAAACAGGATCTTGGAGAACTCATATGTGCAGTATATTGTTCCTCAGAAGGTACTTGCTGCAGGGAGGGGTGAACAACAGCTGTTGAAGGCGAGGAAACATATTCCGGGAGGTGTCAGAATCAGAGTGATCCCAAAAATGTTGTAAGCCATGACAGTCATTCCTACTTGGGTACCAACAATATGAGATTCATACAAGTTTTATTAATTGTATGTCATTTGATACAGTGGTTTGTTTGTTTTGTAAGCAATATTTAATTATGCTCATTAAAATAAACTTTAAAATACTCATACCTGAATGTGGTAGCATAACAGTATGCGCTAATAAGTCAGGAATGCAGTCAGGAATGAATACTAATTATATGAGTAATAATGTCCTTTTAAATTTGAGTTTTTGTTAAAATAAATTATGAATAAAACAAATTATGAAGGAGAACAGGACATTTATAGAATCAATGAGATAGAGAGAGAGCGAGAGAGAGAGAGTGGGGGAAAGGGGGAGGAAGGGGGGAAGGAGGTGAGAAACAGAAAAAGAAGAAAGAGAGAGAGAGAGAGAGAGAGAGAGAGAGAGAGAGAGAGATAGAGAGGAGGAGGAAGAGAGAAAAAGAACAAGAGCTGGAGAGAGGGGAAGACTGAGAAAGAGGGAGGGCAGAGGGAAAAAAAGGAAATGAAGAGAGGAAGAGAAGGAGAGAGTAAATGAGGAGAGAGGGGGAGTGAGAGAGATGGAAAGAGATAGAGTGAGGGAGGGAGAGAGAGAGAGAGAGAGAGAGAGAGAGAGAGAGAGAGAGAGGATGGGGCCTGAGGAAAGCGAACACCGCTCTTCCAGTTCTCTCATTATTCCGCTGACCTGCATTGAGGCTCCAGGGTTTCGGGGTTAGTTCTGCTGAGAACCTCCTCATCATCAATTAGTAATAAAACAATATAACTTGCTTCCCACACACAACTGCGCCTCCGAGAGGACAGATCTCTCTCATTAAAACAACCATCCAACAAAATATTTCCTTTAAAAACTATTTTACTATTTTTCCTGTTTTTAATTTATTTCTCAGATGCGAAGTAGGCAAGACAGGGAAAGTCAAGACAGGGCAGGGCAAGTTGGGTTTATTTATATAGCAAATTATTTGACACAGAGGTAATTCAACATGCTTTCACAAAGATATAACATGCAATAAAAGTAAGCAATTAAATTAACCATAGAACACTAAACAAGTTACTGAAACAGTCCTAATTAATTATTCCTAAGAACAGTCCCAATACATTTTTACTCTTTAAGAATTAAACAGAAACAGAAACTGTGCTGTTAAATTATCACTTTTCAGACAGGCTGTGCCATATTGAGCCTCATTCAATCAGTTTGGCTTGAAACACTCCTTGTGTAAATGTCGAGTAGTTCTGTCACGGTTCGGTCAGTGGCCAGTAGGGGCCACTGCTTTTCTGTTTTTTGGTTCTGTTTTGTTATGGGGCTCTGTTTTTGGGGCTTTTATTTTGGTGTTTTGTGCATGTTTGTGTCTTGGTTCACGTTTTCACCTGTGCTGGGTTCAGTTAAAGTGATTGTATTTTCTGATTGGTTTCTGTTCGAGGGATGTTATGTATTTAAGTTCTGTTTTGTGTGACACACACTATCTGCCCATTGCCTCGTTATGCTTTGTGTTGCTGTAAGTCCTGTCCTGTTTCTTGCGGCCGTTGAGCCAGGTTTATTTTCTGTTTTAAGTTCAATAAAGTCAACCACAACATGGAAGTCTGCCTGCCAGCCTAGTCCTTTAGAAGAGGTAAACCACGACAGGGGACTAAACCCCCCTGTTGTGACAAGTTTTCTGTGACACTACATTATTTTATTTTTTATTTTGATTTGAAACCACATAAGAGTTGGAAAAGAGAGAGAGAAATTCAGAGAGAAAGAGAGGGAAAGAGAGAAAGTGAAAGAGGGAACGAGACAGAGATAAACAGCAAAAGAAAGAAAGAGACCATCAGAGAAGGTTACTGAAATAAAAGAAATGTCATGAAATGGATAAAACCCACAATTAAACCTATTTGAGATTAATGGACAAACAATGTGATGATGTCACAATTATGCTAATTGGTGCAGTATAAGACTCCACTGCTTTTTAGCTACTTTAGCACTGCGCGATATGTGGGATAATGAGTTAAATGTGGAAATTTTGACTGGACCATCACCTCAACTCAAAGCCTCGTCATATACGTTTATTTTGTTAGTTGTTAATTCATTAACATACTCATTAAAACACTCTGTCTGACAGGTTTGTAAGAAATGGAAAGAATAAATATATGTATTTATTCTTCTTCTCGTTTCTTAGCAGACCAGAGGTCAGTTGCGTTTCACCTTTCCCTCTGCAGTGAGGGAGATGTTTTTGTTGCACGACCGCAGCAACACTGCTGACACTAAATCCTCCTAAAGCAACTCTGACCACAGAGAGACAGATGTTTAATTAAAGACGCCAAAAATGAGTCACAAACACACACACCCCTCCCCAAAGGAAAAGGGGGCGGAGTTTGATGGGGGGTGTAAACAGCCCATTCTGAATCCACTGCTTCATTGAATTTACACAATTACACTATTACCAGAGACCCTATTACTGCACACATGGTTACTGCACATATTACTGTTCACATTACCACACACACTAGTGCTGTACACACTATTACAGCACAGACGATTACTGTACACACTGCTACTGCACAGTATTACTACACACACTATTACTGCACACACTGTTAGTGCATGCAGTAACTGCACGCACTGTAGTACTATTACAACTCAGCAGGACCATCAAACATTGTAATGGTTTAACATCAGTGCTCTTCAGCGTTTGCACTTGGACATTTGGTTTTGACAATTCAGATAAAAAACTGAAATAAGACAATAAATAATAAAAGACCACAATAAAAAAGTAGCTCTTAAAGAAAAAACTTTCCACTGGTTTGACCCCATGGATGTGGTTTTGGGAAGACAACCGGTCACAAACTGTATGGGGAGTCAAAAATATTGTTTCTAGGCTGAGATACATTTGAAAATCAAAGTGCTACAACTTCCGTGCATCGCAGTACAGTTTAGATACAACATGGTTATATACCTGTAGAAAAGTGCCTTTGGTCTCTAACTATCAGATGGATTAACCTGTGTGTTAATTTCATGAGTTTGGATGGCTTTGGCACAGTAATCTTAATTTTAGTGACATTTTGTTCAAATACTAAAGTAATAAAACATTTCATGTCAGTTATCATACATAAAATCCATAGTAAACCTTGACTATTGGAGCTTCACTTCATATAAATTTCATAAAAACTCTCCTCTAAGACAATGCTAAGTTCTGCTAGCACTCCTTTGGGATTCTTGGAGCATTTTAGCGCCATGCTAGATACCAACTGTTTGGCTATGGTTTGCCTTATTAAATATGTGACCCTGATGTTTCCAACCAAAATCGTATAGTGGAATCACTGCCAAACTGACTGACCTTAAACTTCTGATGCACACTCTAGAATCTTCTGACCTGCAGAAGCTGTTGCTTTTTAGACTTTTTCTTTCAGCGTCAAAACATCATCAACTCTCATACTCTCTCTAAAACAAAAACACACACACCAGAGAACCATAAAACACCTTTGTTTGAGTAAAGTGTCTGCACTTCATGGTTAAAGTGAATGATCCTGTGATTCTAGATCTGAGCTTATAGGGTTGGTTTCCCAGACAGGGGTTAAGCCTAGTCTTGGACTACCTTTTTTTTTCTATGGAAAATCTCTATTCACAGTACTACATAATCCAGGACTAGGTTTAATCCCTGTCCGGGAAGCTGACCCATAAGGTTTAAACACAAAATATGCAGTATCTACTATTATCCTTCAAATTCCCACCAACAACCTTCGCAAAACTGGAGCACCTGAAGTTCAGCGCACCATTCAGATGAGCACCAAACTGGAAATGTTTCCAATCCATACACACAAACACACCCACACCTATGCGCCGCACACACACACACACACACACACATAGATACACATACACACACAAACATGCACACACACACACAAACACACGTACACACTCACACACACACACCCATACATATACACACACAAACAGGTCTATCTCACCTGAGAGATGGTCCCTAGGTGTGTGAGTGTCTGTTGGTGAGCCTCTGTGTCTTGCCTCCAATCCATTTGGGCTGAGAGTGCTTCAATCTATTAAAGCAGCTTCAGTAACCTTATGCTGTGGAGAAACAAGAGCTGAGACACACACACACACTACATGCTTGGACATACACAGAGACATGCACATGCTGTTGCAGTGGCAACTTTTCAACGCTGTGGTGCTGAGGCAGTGGCTTTCCACCTCTGCCAGATGTGGGTGCTCAGCCCAAACGTCTATGATTTACTGTGAGCTGTAAAAATGAACTGAATTTCTCCATCAATGTGGATCAGACTTGTGAACGAGGTTTAGGGCACAATATGACTTACCATGAGCTGTAAGAATGAACTAAACTTGGCATGTGGTGATTGCTAGCATGATACATAAATTCTGGGCTGTTTATAAGTTAAGACAGAAGAGCAGAGCTGATTTTGGTGCTAGCTAAACTAGCACTAATGCCACAACAAATTGTTTGACATCTTTGTATTTATCATTTACTTAAGTTATTCCCTCAGGGATATTCTACCACACCCCAGCCAAGACAAGATATATAATTTCAGGCTGTCAAAATTACCCAACTAGTGTAAATTGTATATTTACAGTTTAACTACATATTCATGGTGTATTAGTCTTTTTGTGCATTGTAAAAGTCTTGTCTAGAGTATAGAGTGTAAAGTGCAACACCAGCTAAAAGTACAAAGTCGAAAGTGTAACATACAGTATTCACATTCTATTTTTAAAATGCATAACTAAAATGCAAATCCAATTTTAGGTTATAAAGTACATTTAAAAAACAAAATTACTTTGCTGACTGTAGAATGTGTGTCAGATGTGTAAAACATTCCAGTGTGTCTGACCCGAACAATGCTGAAATACGACCTGACCTCAGATCAGTGCTTACATCAGCAACCCTGATCACTTACACATCACTGAAACCTCCCGGAGTGGAACTACTAGCTTACACCCTGCCATTCCCCAGCGAATGCATCCACACACACACACACACACACACACACACACACACACACCTCCACACACACACAAACACCACAGCAAACCACATGCAGATCATGCAAGAGAGGAGTAAAGGAAGAGCAGTTAAAGAAATACATGGACATTTCTTTCTGAGAATGCAAGCTACTGTCACAACAAACCTGCCCCACCATAAAGCCAGAAACTTCATACAATACTTTAATATTATTATGTTCTAAAATGTACCACAATACGACTCAAGTGCAAGCTGCTTAATGAATGTAATAGGGACACTATAGCAGCAGCCGAACCGTGTCAGCACCAGAGTATGTGTGTCAGCACCAGAGTGGAGTGGAGTGGAGTGGAGCGGCAAGAATTTCCGCTCCGTGCTCAGAGCATTTCATGATCACTCCGCTCCAGCTCCGCTCTGGGTTTACCATTTTCCGCTCCTCGCTCCCTCCCCGCTCCATCCCCGCTCCCTCCTCACTTGATCCTCGCTCCATGTTCGCTCCATGAAAAAAATGTCTCTAATTAACGCTCCACTGTAATTTTTCATTCATTATTTATTTTTATATCGAACCTCTGTGCGTTCAATGAAAAACAAATACACAATACTCAGAGAAAAGTATCAACGTGCTTTAGTAGAACACTAGCTTGAATTCGTTCATGCTCTAGCTAATGCAGTTGCATTATGGGCCGGAGCAGTAGTGGAGCGCTCTTGGAGCCAGAGAAAATCGCGACGTTCAAAAAATCCGCTCCAAGCTCCGTGCAAAATCATGCCGCTCCATGCCTCGCTCCGCTCCCACTCCGCTCCGCTCACATACTCTGGTCAGCACTCACAGCAGACCAGCCTCACCGGCACTGTGGCAGAACTGGTTTACTGGTAAAAGCATGTGTATCATCAGAAATTCTCCATTCCACACATTTAATTGCTGTGAGTGCTGACTTGGAAAAACAGTAGCTCCCATTTACAGGCACTCTATTTGACCTCTATCACCCCCTTGAGTTGCACCACAGGAATGCAAGAACACATGGTGAGTGTGATTTGTGTGCTTGCAGTGCTTTGTCTGTGTTGTTGCGATATCACACAATTTCTCTAATCACTATAGTGAACAACTATTAATGACAATATTTCAAATAAAACAAGTTTATTTTATAAGATGAAAAAAATTGTAGCAGTCTGACATCATATTAACTGGTTGTGTGGTGATGCAGAGCCAGATTCCAGGCGGTCCTTTAACTTTAAATACACTAGAATAATTATAGTTCTAACTATAATTACATTAGGTGACATTTTGTGGGTCAGTAGTGATGAAAAGGAATGTAATTTTCTGGCTAATGTTGAAAATACTGTACATGTGTTTGTTAGCAAAGAATACTAAATGTATTTTTAGCAAATAGTAAGTGAGTAATATACAAATGTTGCAACCAATCAAAATCCCAGCTGAGGGGGCGGGATAAACCATAAAGCCTTTTTGAGTGCAGCAAGAAGAGATGCAGTGCACGATAATCTGGGGAAAATGAATTTACTGTAAAACTGACCAACCATCATGTTTCTCACTGCTTCTGCTGCACAGAGATTTGATGTTCCTAAGAGATGTAAGCAGAGGTTCCTGCACAACCCAAACGCAGTGAAAAACAAGTCCTTACTCTGACTTTAAAAGGGATTATGATTTTAATGGATGTGATTAGCATGACATGGCTGTGTGCAGAGCTGAAAGCCAGACAGTTTTTGCCCCAAACATTATATTTTTTAAATTAATGCCAAAACAGACAAACAAATCCAGAATATTTTGCAATAAAAACACATTTCTGGTCATAATGAATAAAAAGTAATGTCACTTAGCCAATCTGCACATAAAAAAATGCCTTTCCAATATGGATCTTGAGTCATTTGGAATCACAAGGCTTGATTCTGACTTGCTGGTGCAGAAGCCAAATTCAGAGTCAAGTAAGTCTTGGCTTATTGACTACATTCAGTGTAAAGGGGGTGGTATGGGGGACAGGCTGTGTTTAATAGAATTAGAACACTTTAAGTCTTCAGTGTTGGAGTGATTGTTACTGTCTTATCCACTGATGTGGGAGGTTTCTGTTTGCTTGTTCTACAGTGTTTCACACTAAAATTCACACTTTGCTTTGTGAATTGCTCTTGTATTTGCTCCGGTTGCACCACCTGACTGCAAAGCACCTAAACACCTCTTTGTCCATGAGTTGATGTTCATCTCATGGATATACTGGTGTGTCATGTTTCATTCTGACTCATTTAATGTGATTTAGTTACTGATGGACTGTCAGATGTATGGAAGTATGAATACAAAACTCTGAGGGAAAAAACAACGGTCTATCGACTGTAATCCGGAATCTCTATTAACCTGCAGTGCTGCTCAGCAGTTGGAAACATAAAGTGTGGAATGTTCCAAAACACATGTTTCAATGGACAGTAGTCAGGTAGCACAACCATGTAATACTACACTCTGAAGGGTTAAAGGAGTGTGAGGTGATGAACGCTTGCTTGTATGAATTAAAGGAGCATAGGGTCAGCTTAGGCGTGGAGCAGGTGTTTTTTTGGGGTCCTGATAAGCAGATTAATTTGTTGGATCGTTTTCTCTCCCAGATGATCTCCAGCCTCTGCACAACCACCGGTGCAATTAGAGGAGCTGGAGGAGCTCCAACAAACCAATCAGACAGCTGCGGTTGAGAGGTTTACTGCTGGCCAACATCACGAGATGCTGAATGGGTGGGGCTTGGCTTGGCTCGGCTCTAGGGTGGAGCATCGTTTCATACAGTTTTTGTCCTCCAGACAGAATGCTAATGTTACAATCTGTTCAGAGTATATTTATATTGCCACTTATGTAATTGTGTAACATTGTAATTACACAGTGATAACACATACAGGTAATCTTTTGCAGTTGGTGCAGTGCATGTGTACATGGATAGTGTGATGGTGTCATTGATTTTTATTATTCGTATTCTTTTCAGAGCCAAAAAGGTGCCGCTTCTAGCCTGAGCTGGTGCGGAATTTTGGAACCCTTCCAATCTAAAAATGTCCATTTATTTCTGTAGTTGTGCGCTGTTTGTTGTGGTTTAAATCATCAGCCCATAAACCCAGTGTTTAGGTCTTTACATGTGTAAAAGTGTAATTACATGTGTATTAAATGATAGTATCAGGAGGTGTGTGATGCCCTCATTGACATTTAGCCATGTTATGACACAGTATCTGGAAAGTCCTGCTTTTAAACACTTCAGTAGTATAATGGTGTTTCTATAGCAACAGCAGATATCTCTTTATTTATGTACTGTAACATTACAGACTAAAACACCTGATTTGAACATACTAATAACTTCAACACTCCATAGCAACGGTGAAAAACTTTGTTTCTTGTCAACATAAATACAACATAAATTTTGATTAATGTAATATTAATCTAATGTTACATTTATTTTTAAAGATATGAGCTTCTACTTTTTGAATATCGTAATTGATTAAGGCCCACAAGCAGGCTACAGCTTAGTGCAAGAAAAGTTAGGAGCACATATCTTGTTACAATCAGAAAGGTTTTGTAGGAGGAACAGCAGTTCATGCAAATGTAATTACTCAATTACATGAAATTGCAACCATCAGGGAACACTTACATTGATACACTGCTATGCTACTTCAACAATGATGTAATTACACATTGATAGCAAATAACATTGATGTATTATCTTTTTCAGGTGGATAAAAGTAGCATAGCAGTTCATGCAAATGTAATTCATCACACTGATATATTCTCACATGTAATTAGAACCATTTGGGTACACCTGAGCATTGACTTGCTCTGCCGAGCACCTGAACTATGACTTGCTTTGCCGATACACTGCCATGCTAGAGTAATTCTCCTGCAACAGTGAGTGTGTCAGCACTCAGCACTTGTTATTACAAGTTCCATTAATGAGTAACTGCATAGGTATTACTCACACTGAAATGTGCAATGATGCCCTTTTATTAGTAAGTAACCAGTTAAAAGTATGAGCATGGGAAAGCTGTTTTAATAACTGAATTTCACTAAAATGTCCTATGAAAATGACAGAATTTGTTATAGTAAATATTACAAGCATCAGTTATCAGTGTTTAGAATCAGACATACTATATCATGCAAATGTTTTGATTCATTTCTTTAGGTTTTGCTTTAACCCCATTTATTTTTTCTGCCCGTCAAATTGTCTTACTGAGTAAATTAAACTGGCATTTGGAGTAGATTAAAATGAAAGAAATGGTAACAAGTTTTACTGTGACGGGCTGCAAAGTGCTTAAGAATACAAAGCGCCTAGATAAAGGAGTTCAAACCACACAGCATTTAGTACCACCAGGATATTGATCAATTTAACCTGCTGTACTTTCAATTTGAGCTACGCTTTAGTTAATTCTGCAGTTCCACTGATGTATAGTTTATACAGATCAATGTGTCAATCCAGTCAATAAACTCATTACAGACAAAACAGTGGATAAGCAATCCAAAGCCAACCCTCCACCCCTTTCCCCAACACACAATTTTAAAATCTTGCCACATAAATAATAGTACACATTCATAATAATACAGATTAATGACATTTACCTAATGCAAAGCATTAGTTTGGCCAGAAAATGCATTCACATAGTAACAGCAACAACAACAACAACAACAACAATAATAATATAATTTGGATCAGGAACCAAAAAGGTATGGTTTTATCATTGAGCTTTTGTTAAATTAATTAATATTAATAGTTTTTCTGTCCTGTTAATAATCGCTATTTACTTTCCACAGTTAGAATGTATGAAAACACAAATGCACACACAAACACACACACACAAATACAGAAGCCAGACTGTGCCAATAGAGGCCCTTGAACGCCAGTGAGACGCATCCTGTGGACATCTGGCCTTAAGCTCATATGCATGTAAACACACACACAAGCACACGCACACACACACACACACACGCACACACAAACACACACAGGGATTCCCAACCACACACACACCCACCCACACACACACCCTTGCCAGAGGACTCAGAGAGGACAGCTACAGTGCCAAATATATCATAAGCACAAAAAACACAGATTAATGCACTTAATGCACTTTTCTGTGAATTCACGCAAAAATATTGCATCATAAAAAAACGCTGTAGTCATCTCCAAACCTTTAGCTGTTTTTCAAGTCTGGAAGTGATTCTTTTTTAAGGAGGATTGAAACCACTGAAGGAGGTCAATCAACTCTAAATCACCATTTTGACTTATAGAAACCCTTATGGTGCCTCATTAGGGAGAATTAACTGAAGCTGCTGCATAAGTAGAGCCTTGGCGAAGTGTGTACAACAGCCGGAGCACAGCTGGACCGTAAGTCCGTTAGCTGGACGAGGGACAGGTCTGGATTCCTGCTGGGTAAAACACCCACAAAATCTGACGTAGTTAAAGACATAGTTTTAAGTAAAGTCTTCCCCCTCACACCAGTTGTTGGCCGAGACATCATCTTTAGACCTGCATTGGAACGTCTGAGTTAATGTAGCAATTAGCATGGTGCTAAACATCACACACTCATTTAAAAGGAAAGCGTGTCCAACCGATTTTAATGAATGATATTTTTGCATACTGTATTTTAATGCACCTCAAAAGGGTAATATACACTGCATTATAGAGTAGCCTACTACATTTTTACAGTATACACTCTGTATTACATTGTACCACATTACTGTGCACTGTATTATTGTACAATGTATTATAGTGCACTAAATAACAGTGCACTGCTTTTTTACATGCTGTATTAAATTATACTGCATTTACATTGCACTGTATTATAGCATACTATATTATACTACACTGTGTTTTAACATGCTGTGTTATAGCATACTGTATTATAGTGTACTTTGTTATAGTGGATTCTATAATAGCATACTGCATTATGATGCACTGTATTATTACATGCTGTATTACAGCATACTGTATTTTAGAATGGATTATATTGTACTGTATTACAATGCACTACATTATTGTATTCTGTAATATAGCATACACAATATTATTATGTAGTACATTGTAGTGCACTGTAATTTCTACATGTTGCATTAAAGAGCTTTGTATACCACATTGTACCAGAGAAATGTATTACATTTGCTACTTTAAAGTGCACTGTATTATGGCATACTGCATTATAGTGTACTGTATTAGAGAATATTATATTATAGCATATTACATTACAGTGCACTGTATTATAACATACTAGATAGTGTAGAATATTATAGTGCCCTACTAATGTACACTCTACTAATGGGTACTAATGTGCCCTCTTGTAATGTTTTACATTAGAGTGTACTATATTATTACATACTGCAATATGTAATAATATTGCAGCACGTGGCGCTGTGACGTTCTAGTGACTATCCAGGGTGTAACCCGCCTTTGCCCATTGCAGCTGGGAGGCTCCAGCCCCCCAGACCCCCTCCCCTCCGACCCCGAATGCAGGAATAAGGGGTAGATAAGGGATGGATGGATGGAATATGGAATACTACTGCATACTGCATGAAAGTCTACTGTCATATTATGCACTACATTTTACATTTTAGCATGGAGTTTTAAGCACCACTGGGGCAGCTATCTTTCTTACCTTTTCAGCTTAATTTCCTCTTTTTTTGGTTTTAATGAAGAGCTTAATGTGCAGGCTGGAAGAAAAGAGTATAAAAGAGGGGATGGCCAAAAATCTGTGCCAACTAGCACAACATACACACTCTCTCTCTCACACACACACACACACACACACACACACACAGACACACACACACACACACAAACACACATAGAGCAAATACTGATGATGGCCAGTCACACAGCATGATACTTGTACCTGTCTGATCGAGATAGACAGTATTACTGTCTGAAATATGAAAGGACACAGTGGGACGTCTGTGAAAAACTGATTAGCCCATCTCTACTGTCGGGAAACCCCCCAAAAAGAGCTGTAAATAATCACACACGGCTGCGTGTGCATCTGTGCTGCTTTTGGGGAGTGAATGATATTTTCATTGCTTTGACACAAACTGCATCCAGTGAACATGCCTTGTAATAATGTCTTCATTTGGTGACCTCTGAAGTTGACTACATTCCTAAATGAAGAACTAATTTCCTGTTTACGAAATTGATGCTGCTTCAGCCTGTGGTAAAGAAACAATTAGGACAAAAAAGCTGATGTTTTGTCCTCAATTCATACAGTTTCTTGTACAGACCAGTTAACAAGGGGTGGTATACAGTGGGAAACAGCATTTGATAAATCTGCAATAATATGCAAGTCTTGAGTCCCCCATTTTGTCCTATATTGCTGTGAATCACCTTGTTTGGCATATTGCGTAGTTTACATAAAACAAACAGGAACAATTGTTTTGCCATGACAGGCTGTCAAATGTTTTTAACCATTGTCTAGCCAGGTAAACTGTTTGAGAACTAATTCTCATTTACAAACATGACCTGCTTAAAGGTGTCTAGATATAGGAATTCCTACCACTCAGCATTCAGCACCACCCGTGTACTGATCACCGCCTGATCATCTGGAATCATCTGCACCTGTTTCTTCCCTGGTTCAAGGAAGTGTAGGGTCCAGAACCCCTAAGCACAGAGTCCTTAACCTAACAGGGGATCCACAGCCAAAGAGTGACTATAAACCCAAAGGCTGGGGTCCTAAACCAGGAGAGGATTTCTAAACCCAAAGTGGGTTATTTCACTGGTTCAGCTGCTGGACCACTTTACTGCTGCGCACATTTCTCGGTGTAGAGCTTTAGCAACTTTTTCTCAACAAAATGTCTAAAGAATAGAAGAACAGAAGTCCAACACACTCCAGTTCAGAATCCTAAACTTTTTTGCTTGTTTGTTGGACATTTTCTCTTATTTCTACAACCCTAAGTAACAATGTTTTTACTGGAGGATTGGATTAGTACAATTACATCATTTAACAATGAATAACCAACTGATCTATAAAGAAAACTATACATTTAAATATAAAATAAATTCATAACATTTACCCCCACAAACTGGTTGCCTCCCCTCCTCCACCTGCTCCAATCCCGATCCAGACAGATTAAGATGGTCTCATTTAATGTCGTAAAACATTTAGCAGTTTTATCTGGCCACATCAAGCTAGAGGAGAGTAACACCATCTGTTGCCAAGTCTGCCGTCAGAAACGAGCTCTTTTTCATGCAGGGCTGACTATGAGTAGTTAAGTCTCAAATGAACTTGCTTATGCAGTTTCTTGCACTGTACAACTTACTGTTACCCAAAAACATGTACTTATGTCCATTTCTACAGATAATTATGTAATGGATTGAATTTAACTGTATTATGACATACTGCTTTACGATACACTGTATTATAATGTACTGCAATGTGATGTATTATACTATACTGTATTATATCAAACTGCATTGCAATATACTGTATTATAATATACTTTATGGAATACACTGTATTTTAATATAATGTATAATGTTGCATTTTATTATATTGTATTATAATATATTGGTTTTTAATGTACAGTATTACAGTATATACTGTATTATAATAAGCTGCATTTTAATATACAATATTATAGTAAAGAAAAGTAAAGTGGCCCCTCGTCACCACAGCACACAGCATGAACAATGTGAAATTCTTTCTCTGCATTTAAGTATTGTACACTGTTTTGTAACATTTTGCAAGAATACTGCTTTGTGATATAGTGCATTATAATACACTGCATTTTTATATACTGGATCGTATCGTGTTATCTGGTGTCATAATGTATTGTATTATAATATCCTGCAGGATATGCTGTATTACAGTAAGCTGGGCATTATTAGTAGGTTCTACCAGACAATATTAGGAATAAAGTGTACAAAGGTGTAATAAGTTTTTTTAAAAAAAATAAAATCAGCAAAGAATTTAAAAAAGAGAAAACTTATGCCACTCTTTGACTCTGTGTGTGTGTGTATGTGTGTGTGTGTGTGTGTGTGTGTGTGTTTGCTCGTGAATCAAACAGAAAACCCAACGCTACCTGAGCTCAGGTGTGTAAATCCGCAGACGGTCGAGTCCGCAGGTGTGTGTTTCTGCAGGTGTGCATGTGTGTCCACTCCTCTGCTCCTCTGCTCCATCCATGCTGCGGCGTGTGTGTGTGTGTGTGTGCAGAGCTCCGGCGAGTGTGTTTTACCCCCTGCAGAGCAGAGGGAGGGCAACAGCAGGACACATGTGACAGAGAGGATTAACACACACACACACACACACACACACACAAACACACACACACACACACATCCACCCAGAAACACACACAGCATACATGCAAATAATAATAATAATGAAAATAATGATAATAATCATCATTATTATGGTTGTATGACTGGATAAACTTTTTATCAGAGTGCCCTTTCTTTTTTATACAGGAAACCAACATCTGGCTTAGTGGATAAATGGATCTTTATTCAGTGGCGCCCACTACAGGCCACTCACTCCTATCAGCGTCATGAAAGTAAAAACAACCCCTTATTCTTCATAAAAGATATAACAAACATATTAAAGTGTATTTTTCATATGCAACATTAAACACTGAATATCCTTCATATGCAACAGGAAAAAATTTATTTACTTTATATTCAACATTAAATAGACTGTAAAAAAAAAAACATGAATTTAAAGTAAAAGATTTCATTTTAAATGAAGTGAAAATACATTAAGCTTGTCCAGAGAAATTAGTTTTATTTACAGGTTCCCCTCCTTAATATTATGATAACCATAACCTTAATTATTTTTCAGTTTTTCCCTATGTTATTATGATCAAAATACCTTAATCAAAAGAGCAATTCTAAAGTTTTAGCAGATAAATTTGGTTTAGTTTTTTATCCTGATTATTATGATCAAAAACCTTAATTAAAAGACCAATTCTAAAATTTCAGCAGATAATATCTGTTATTTTACAACTTGTCCTCTTATTATTATGATCAAAATCTTAATTAAATGGGCAGTTCTAAAATTTCAGCAGATAATGTTCATTCTTTTACAAATTTATCCTAAATTATTGCAACAAAACACAAATAAACTGAATGCACTGCAAGCTCTGCTGAAAAGTAGTCATTTACTAATGTTTTTCAAAATTAACATCTTCAATAAAATAACCCAGAGGTTCAGCAGCAAAATACATTTATTTTACAGATTATTTTACACATTATCAAACACCTACAATAAAACAAAACAACACCCCCCGCAAAAAAAAAAACAATAACAAAAGTGGTAAAATGAATGGCAGTACCATAAAAACAAAACTTTACTTTAAATTTAAAGTAAGATTGTAATTCAAATGAAGTGCAAAATTTGCTAAAAGTTGCAGTTTACAGATTTCCTCTGAATGTGTACTATCCAACCATAACACCTTAATTAAGAGCAATTGTCTGTATTACACATGAGTAAACTACTATTATTTTAAAAATTTACCCTAAATTCATGCTAACAAATGCAATCAGTGAAAACATAATTTTTTGTAAAATTAACTAATTAGCTTAGTCTAGTTCAGAGTTAGTTAAGAGGGTGTACCTTCTACCCTTCTCTTCTCTGTGCTTCCAATGCCCAGTCTGATACTGTTAATCTACTTTTTAGATGTATTTTTTTAGGGGCAGTTGGGTAGCCTAGTGGTTAAGGCATCCGCCCTGCAACCAGAAAGTCCGGGTTCGATCCCCAAGACTGCTAAGCACCGCTGAGGTACCCTGAGCAAGGTACCATCCCCACACAGGGCTGCCCCCTGCTTCACTTGGTGAATGGGTTAAATGCAGAAGAAGTATTTCGTGCTGCACACACTGTGTGCTGTGGTGTGTTCATGTATGACAAATCTTCACTTTCACTTCACTACTTGAAGTGGATGCCACCAGCTACAGTCTAAACGCCAAGGACCTAAAAGGGATGGCATCCATTTCTAGTGAATTATATCATGCAAATGGTGTCAGAACGGGCATTGCATAAAGACAGAAGAGAAGCATCGTCAATTAGATGTACCGTCATGTAATTCTGGGGTTGACTGCAAATGAGCAAATCAAAAACCTGCTGTTTTGCTTTAACATCCCCTCAAGAAAAACATTTATTTTAGAGGACAACACTGATAACAAAGGTCTAACAGTGCAATACAAGTACACGTACAGCACTAAAAGTAATGCAACTATTCAGTTTTGTAGTATTAGGCCTATAGTAACTATTAATGCCTAACCCTAACCCAAAATGTAACTTAGCCTATATATACAGTTCACTTAGCCTATATATACAGACTATTACATGCAAATTGGACCATCACATCCATAACACCAATAAAAAGACACTTACTGTACATGCGTTTGACTTTGGGGTTTTTTCATTACGTTTTCCCCTTTGCTTGACTGGCCAACACCGCATCTGTTTGATACTTGTGCACTTGACAGCCTTCCTCGGCTGTTAATGCACATTGATGTGGCCAGAATGAGGAAACATTATCCATTCTAAAAACAGCTGGCTGTGTGTACATTGTCCTGTATAGGAACTCTGACATTATGGAACCTACATCCCTGTTAGAGGGGGGGTTTGTGTGTTGTCAGTAGCAAAAATAAATAAATAAATCATGAATACTGACCGAGCTGTTCAGAGAGACCGCCCCTCTAAACTAGAGGAACTTCCACAGTCCTGACTGAACAAAAGGAGATGACCTGTCAGCATAAATAAATATAAAGATAAAGGACACAGGGGTCTGGTCAAACCTCTTACTCCACAGTTTTATTCAGCGGGCCGGTCAAAAACAAAGACGCTGTGTACAATAGCATAAACCTATGGCCGTTGTCGTCACATTAGCTAAGTTAATTACTCCTGTGTTGATTGTGAATGTAAATTTATTCATAGTCCTGTTTTGTGCAACCTACCACGGCGGAGAGCGAAAATGCTTCTCACGTCTGTCTCATGGTGACGTATTCCTCCTACATTCCTCCTGCTTAGAATAAACATGTGCACAGGACTTTAAGAAAAAATAAATACATAAAAAATATAAAAATACATACACATATCTTACACAGAAAGACTAATAATTTAATTCAGGAGCTGTGGTGAACTATGGTGAGGTTAGCTGTAAGGGACGTATTGCCGTTAGTATTCATTTTGGCTCAACGGCAAATGTTAGCAGTGTAAAAGGCTCTAAAGCACTTACCGTAGATAGGCTGTTGGTACAGCGTACAGTGGTTTGGGCAGTGTAACTTACTCACTGTCAAGTCTGTGAGAGAAGTGTCTGTGGAAAATGTAGACCAGTGGCGTGATGTGAAAAGCCCGCCAGCGACGGGTGTTGGAGGTTGAAGACCAGTGGTGCAATTTGAAAAGTCGGCCAAGGTTGGAGGTTATTCACAGAGTAGTGTTGTCACGGTACCAAAATTTCAGTATTCGGTACCAATACCAGTGAAAATCCACGGTTCTCGGTACCAATTTCGGTACCAAATACTATTATGTCCTGTTTTAAACGCTATAGG
>JBBPDB010000134.1:27016127-27031143 GCA_037974465.1 Brachypetersius altus
ACACACACACACACACACACACACACACACACACACACACACACACACACACACACACACACACATAAACACACACAAAAGCTCATGTTGATGTTGTAACATCAGGCTGAACACCATAAACCTGCCGATACATTCACTGCCCATCAAATGTTCGAATAATTTGGGTTTTTTTCCCCAGGCAAGGAAAACCCTCACCTGTGGAGCGGCTGTGTGTGTATTTATCTTCAACACTCATCTTTTTGATCACCAGAGTGTCCTCCTTGGTCTGAGGAGCAACTTTTAAACCATTGATAAACCCTGTCTTGTTGAAAGCACAGATTAAAAAATCTTGTTTGGTCCCAAAAGTGCTTCAAACAACTGAAGGTTTGAATGTTGATGTAACAACAAGGCTCTATGCCCTCTGTTAAATATTTACAATGGTAAAATCTTAAATAAATAAATACTTGTTACCACTGTATTATATATTGTGATTCTACATGCTAGTTCCAGATTAATTTCACTCAGGTTTTTTCCTGATAAGTGTACGTTCCCAATTAGGCTTTGGCCACAACTTAAGTTATCATGACTTAATTATCTCATACCCTTACAGTCTCATGACCACAGATTAACTATCATAACATAACCATCTAGTCCTTATGCGTCATTTAGTTATATCGTGACTAGAACTATCTCATTCCTGTGGCTTGATTAGTCATAATATATCTCTTTCCCTTAACTCACTTAATCACGATCTCATGCCCATGGCTTCCTTGACAGAACTTAGTCATAGTTACAGGATAACAATCTCATTCACATGACTAACTTAGTCAGGGTCACCATTTAATAATAACCACATAATTCTTCTGCCTCACTTAGTCACTATTTCATTCCCATGCCTCCTTAGTTTCACTGGGGCCATGACTAACTCATACCCACGCTTTATTTAGTCATGGCCATAGTCATGTTAATTTCTCATTCACCTAATTCAGTATAATCCTTGTGAACATCACTATCTCATTCCCATTGCTTTCTTTATCATGGCCATGGTATAACTTTCTTGTTCCCATGCCTTACTTGGTTATTGCTCTGTATGACTATCTCATCCCCCTGTCTCACTTAGTTACATTGTGGCCATGACTATCTTGTTCTCATGGCTCATTTAGTCATGGCCACAGGTGTTTCAGACAGACACACACCTGATACTATTTCCCTTTAAATTAATCTTCAATATATTTAACCAGTTCCTGCAAAATCGGTGAAGAAATAACGATGAAGATCGGACGAAAGACCAAACTTTTGATGGGCAGTGGAGAGCAGCAAGTTGATAAAGTGTGTTTTACTGCAAGTTAGAGTTTTCTCTGCTTTAGATCAATAACCTCTCTTTCTATCTCCCTGCATTCATCATCACATGACCCAGTTACCGAACCACACACACACACACACAACCACACACCAAACATCTTAGACAGCGCTCTCCCTCTTCCCCCACCATCGTTTGTTCACTCGGTCCATCTCTCAGTCAAGATTTCACACACTCATGCATGCTTGCTCATCATACAAGTGTTTATTTTGATGTTAAATCAGGACTAGTCTATTCGCATAGGAAACCTTTTAACTCTACGTTTCACACAGTAATAGCCTTGTTTTAGTGACATTCAGCAGGACGTTAACTGGATTAGAAAGAAAGGCTCCGTCTGACCACTTGCACATGGTTACTGTACATTGCAGTAAGAAGCTTCTATTATAAATATTGTTTTTTTTAAATAAGAAGAATAATATTTATCTCCAGAGTTTGTGCTCGGAGTATGTGCTATTTTATATTATTATATGTCACAGTAAGACTACAATGCATGTCGATTTGGATAAGCTTAAAATGTATATAATTGCAACTGTGAATTGCCGCCTGTTAAGGAAGAGTGAAGGCAGTTTTGAAGCCAAAGCTTGCATTTTAAGACATGAAGGAAAGCAGTAAGAACACCTTCACATGGCTGCTGTACACAGGAGTGGATTATACGCACCCAAATTTGCACCCTAGTTTCCACACTAGTGATATATTTCAACACAATTATACCCCAAGTATATAAGTGGGCAATAATTGGGTTGATGGGGAAACTCTGGAAACACAGTCATTCATTGCAGTTTTACTATATTGGGTTCTATAGGTGTTGTATACTCCAAAAATATAAGTTCTGGTATAGGGAGGCCTATGAAAAGCTATGGAAATATTATACTGGAAATATTATAGAGCTATGGTATTCCTCACACCTTAGGTACTGTCTGCAGGTCTCAGGGTGATGCTAAGGACTTAATAAACTCGACTGACTTTACAGTTGCATCCTCTTCTTAAGCCCCGCCTGGGACAGACAAAGCTTTCAGTCCTCACACACCCACACACACACAAATGCATGCAGTCACACACATAAAGGTTGATACCCTGAAGCTACATTCAGCAAATTCAGAGCGAGTGGAGTGTAATGGCACAGCAGAGAAATAGACAAAGTGGAAAGAGAGTGAGCATGGAAAGAATGAAAGAGCTCTAAAACACTAGTTCTGTACTGATCTGTCCCATATATATATATATGTGTGTGTGTGTGTGTGTGTGTGTGTGTGTGTGTGTGTGTGTGTGTACAGTACTGTGCAAAACTCTTGAGAAAACCCTCATTACTTTATATTTATCTTTGAATCACCTTGCTGGAGCAAAAATACTATTTTCTGTCTGTCAAGCTCTCTTATCATTGGCATACTGAGTACACTAAATAAAAGAATTGGGAACAAATGTTTTACTGTGACAGGCTACAGAGTGCCTAAAGTATACTGATCACCGCCTGATCATCTGGAATCATCTGTTTCTTCACTGATTGTCCTTTTTTATGCTAGAATGATTCATTATGTCATTATGTGGCTTAACAAACCAAAAACTTTCCTCTGAAACTGGTCAGGTTCAGGGACTGGGCTGAAAATGAGAGAACTTTGAAAGTCCTTCAGGAAGCCTGAAGAACTGTTTCTCAAAGAAGGGGTTCAAGACTTTTGCACAGTACTATGTACTGTATATATATATATATATATATATATGTATATATATAGGCGCCACCATTTGACCCCTTCTACTGGGTCCATAAAAGGCTTATTAGTGCTACAAAGCAACCTGGAATGAATGTGTTTAACAAGAAGGTTGTCTTTTCACGACACAAGTCCATGCAAGTCCTTTAGTTTTCACACGAAAGGAAGTCTGATCTGGACTGCAAAGCAAACAGCATGAACAGCAGAGCTACAGATTGTGAGGTGCTGGAGGTCATTTTAAAGCAAACGGGAGCTCAACATCATTTAGTAGCGTTTTATTTGAATGGTCCACCACTTAACTTTTTAACTAACAATCAGGCACATGTTTCACAGATCCAACAAAAGATTGTGTATGGAGAACTGATACTACACTGCCCTCCACTACTTAGTTCTGAAATCTGTGGAATCTCCCGGGCAAACGGTGCTGCTATAGCTGCATTCTAACACAGCTGCATTTTCAAATGGCTGATGCTGAATTGGATCGGTGGAGGGATGCATGCAGCGCTCTGCATATCACCAACATACCTTTCTGGAGGAGAACATCCTAAATATGCCCATTCCTACACCTGAACCAAATTAACACCGACTCTAACGTTAGCCTGAAAATTACAGTTACAAAAAATCTCAATTTTAAAAAATAAAACTAACTCCACAGTGCATGAGATGTGAACTCTCCCCACTAATTTTAAGATGATTTTCTTAAAACGCACATCCCTTTTTTGCTCTCCATTTCAGCACTGAAAATACCTAACACTGGCTAACCCTGCTACCGATAATCCCATGTTTTTCTGCTAATTTGTACAGTTTAAGCACAGTGACGTACAGTGCAATCACATTACGGTTGAGGTGTGGCAATTGGATTGTTGCCCAAGCACAACTTAAATCATGCGGACTACTTGGCCAGAGTGAACCACAAATGGAGAGCAACAGCATAACCACACTATGCTACAAGAAAAACTGGCCAACGCCGGAAACCATTCCATTGAAGTGTGCTGCTGTGAGTGAATGATTCCTCTCTTATCCTATCTAGAGGGTAAAAGGCACCCTGCACCACATCCGACATCTGGAGTCTTTTCTGCTTTTGCTACACTGTGGAAGAGACTATCACCATCACACATTATTGATACAATCTAAACACATTTGATTTTTATTTGTTTTCTTAGCCAGCCCATGACAATCCCAACCCTGCTGAAATAACCAGATTATTTGAGCATGTTTGCATCATTTGTAGTGAACCATCCAAAAAAAAGTGGTACCAACACTCTGATGGAGCCTTTGCTAAAGATTTCTACCATATTTCTGCTAGACTGAGAACAAGCAAGAGCACCATGTTCTGGGATACAGCATCAGAAGGGGAATCCAGAGCCAGCACTCCAAACAGCTGGGTAATAAACCTCTTGCAGACAGGTTTACACACACAGGCAGTGGCAGGACAATGCGCAGTCAGAGGCAGTGGCATTTACAGCTGGGTTCAGTTTGTGCTTCTGTAGACCAACACTAAGAATTTTGTCCCATAGCATATTAGCAGAAATCTAATCTCTTTCAGTCAAACACGACATGCTTGCTTTTCACCATTCTAGCTTATATTACATCCAAATTAGGTGGTGTTAGCATGGAGGTCGACTTCCATGGGTCCTGTTTTGGTACCAGACATCCACTGCCTGCAATGTACATACAACCTTAAAACAGGCTAATCTGTTCAATGTTAAAATTCATACTAAAAAACAAGAAAGATACACCCTCTATGTTTAGAATGGGGGCAGTTTTGTAGCAAATACTGCATCACGACTAGATCATGACTGTCAGAACAAAACTCAAAATTTTAACTTCACAGAAGATTCGTCACTCAAAATTGATGTCAAACAGCTTCTTTCCAAGCACTTTAGACTATTTCTTTTGGTCCACTTCTTATTGTTTTTGCCACAATGAAAAAGGCAGCTGGCATTTGCATACAATGTAGGTGAATAAAAAAATAATAATAAACACAAATCCCAAAAAAATGATAAAATGCAGAGATAAAAGGTTTTGTTCTGACAGCAACGATATGTTACTCAATATCACAAAAGCTTTCCAGAATAAATGCTCCTTAAAGAGAGCTCTTATTCCCAACACAACTGACTTTGAGTCCCTTGTTCAACTTGTGTCTGAATCAGCATGTGTCTGTCAGGAAACTAGGAGAACCATCCGACACCCAACAAGAAGTCGCTTTGACTGGAAGGGTGGTAGGAAGAGGCTGGCTTTCGTGATTCCCCTCCATATCCAGATGTGGCGCTCGCTATAGAACCACATATACGTAAAGTTAATTCTAACGGAGGAACAGACAACCTTCCTGCAGTTATACCCTGAACGTGGACTGGTACACCAGTACTCCAAAGTATGTGGTACCAACATAAAAATCAGTATGCAAAAATCTCACAACTTTAAAAACGACACAGATTATTCATATATTGCACATACCGTTAATCTCACAGAGAAAAATATATATATATTGATAGAGATATGAATACTTATTACTAGATTTTGTGAGTAAGTATTATTCTTACCTCATGCACGCTACAAGGAATGTTTACCATGCATGCACTACTACAGCAGTAGAATATTTCCTATCTCATATAAAAGCTGTCTTAAGGAAGCATTTCTTTTTTGTTTGTTTTTTTTTTTTCATACAGGTTTCACCAAAGTTCTCCAGCATTGGACTATGAGCAAAAATGCACCATGAAAAAAGTCGGTTTGATACATAAACAAAAATAATAATAAAAAAATGCAAGTAATGTATAGTGGCAGTGAGTTGTCTCTTTGGTGACCTGTATCAGTGAGCTAGCTATTTGCACAGTAAAATATTAAACCCGACCCCTCAAACCCATCCCAAACCCAAAAAGACGACCAAACACAGCAGCTGTGATATGTCATACAAACATGGAATGCTATGAAGTTCTTAAGTGAATGATGGGCCAAGAAAGAATGACATGCTAGAATGTTAGCTATAGGCAGGGATATAGATGATGAGGAGGAACAGCAAGGCAACCTTCCACAGTTACCCCTGCTTGCTTCTTAGGTTTCTTTCGGTAGAATAAAACTTGGCACAAGTCAGAGAAAGAAAGAGAGAGCAACAGAGAGGGAGAGAGAGATAGAGAGGGAAAAAATAAGTTCCATCATGCAAGCCAGGAGTGCACATTCTTACTGTACAACAACTGGAGGGGGGTCGTCTCGTGAATGAAACAAAGAAAAGATACACCAGCCATGAATAAGTGATGCACTGAGAGACATTCGCTCCACTTTCCCACTCTATTCTGATCTTAATGTAAGTGACGGATGGAGAGGCTTGGATTGTGGAGTGTGTGCACCCACCCCTCCACCTCATGGCCGTGGAAAGAGAGGTTTTGCACGGAGCTAACAATCGCTATGGGCCAAACGGAGCAGGGCAGCACTAAGGCCTTCTATCCAAAGGGTCCAGGAATGTAACATCTTTAAGGTTTCACACGTAGAAAGCTGGCAGGACTGGCAGTAAGCTTTAGCATGTTTACAGACAACTATTTCTCTGTTATGTTCCTTCGCAAAATCCTCCCCTCTGCGTTGTTTTGCCACAGACAGAAACTGGTGGTCTAATTCTTTGGACTGGTTTCCAGTGGAGAGGAAAAGTCCTCTGTTAGTTGGCAGTTGGGGGGTAGGGGTACAGGAATGTTCTCTGTATGCTACTTTTGTTTCTAGTGGTTTTGGCTACGTTTTGGCTACCGTAACAAGCAGGACTGGAACTGACTGGAGCTACTGGAACAGTCAACACAGATAAGACTAAGTCCATGCAGACACTTAAAAACAGGGATGCAGGACACTACCCTCCATACATATCAGGTGAGGCCGGAGACAAGGTGGAAAAGCAATGAAGACATTCTTTTTATCAGTCCTTTGCCTCCGCTAGCTTGTTCTCGGATCTCCTCTCCAGATATTCTGGCAGTTTAGGCTTCTAAAGCCTTTTGAAGCAAGGGTGAATAATCCTTTCCCATAAGGTTATCTATTCTCCTCTCCCTAGCATGAGAAACCCAGAAAGCTATACGTCAGTGAGCATCTTGGTAATGTTAACATAGTTGGTGTTAGCGAGGGTGCAGTTGCCAGTCTTAAGGTTCTCCTCTCTGAAATCCTCGTTACTGTTGTTGACGGCTTCTTGGATCTCCATGTAGTCCGACTTGCTCATGGTTGAGCCACTGCGGCTCTTTTTCAAGTCTTCCGTAGAGTCCATCTTGGGGACACTAGTCACATTAAGGTACTGAGCCTGCTCTTCCCCTTCTGTTTCCCGGTGGTAGAAGTAGTTGAAGTTGGACACTATGACGGGTACGGGCAGTGCAATGGTCAACACTCCAGCAATTGCACACAAGGACCCTACAATCTTGCCTCCGATGGTTGTGGGTACCATGTCTCCATATCCCACAGTTGTCATGGAAACCACTGCCCACCAGAAGGCATCAGGGATGCTGACAAACTGTGAGTCTGCTTCGTCCGCCTCTGCAAAATACACGGCGCTGGAGAACAGGATGACTCCTATGAAGAGGAAGAAGATCAGCAGCCCAAGTTCCCTCATGCTGGCCTTAAGTGTCTGGCCCAGAATCTGTAAGCCTTTGGAGTGGCGCGAGAGTTTGAAGATCCTGAAGACTCGCACCAGTCTGATGACCCTCAGGATGGCGAGGGACATGGCCTGCTGTCCCTGCTGGCCATCCTCCGGGCTCTCAGCTAATTCAGTGCCTAGAGTGATGAAATATGGGATAATGGCCACAATGTCAATGATGTTCATGATGTTGACAAAGAACCCTGCTTTACTAGGACACGCAAAGAAGCGGACCAGGAACTCGAAGGAGAACCAGATGATGCAGAGCGTCTCCAGGATGAAGAAGGGATCAGTGAAGTAGGTAGACGTATAGCTGGTCGTGGAGTTGGAATTGCCTGTGTAAGCTTTGTGCATGTCCATGTCCTCATTCCGAAAAATGGGCAGTGTCTCTAGACAAAAACTGACGATGGATATGAGGATCACCATGACGGAAATGATGGCGATTATCCGGGCTGGGCCTGAACTCTCTGGATACTCAAAAAGCAGCCACACCTGCCTCTGAAACTCATTCTCAGGCAGGGGTTTCTCTTCCTCCTTGATGAAGCCTTCGTCCTCCCTGAAAATCTCTATAGCTTCCTCCCCAAGCTCGTAAAAGCGAATCTCCTCAGAAAAAATGTCCAGAGTCACGTTGACTGGCCGCCTCAACCGCCCTCCAGACTGATAGTAGTAGAGGATGGCATCAAAGCTAGGCCGATTCCTGTCAAAAAAGTATTCATTCCTAAGCGGGTCGAAGTAACGCATCCTCTTCTTTGGATCCCCAAGTAAAGTGTCTGGAAACTGTGAGAGGGTTTTGAGTTGTGTCTCGAACCGCAGGCCCGAGATGTTGATGACCACCCTCTCGCAGCACTCATGGTCCGGTTCTGGGTCATAGACATCCTGGGGCTGACCTGGGTGAGCAGCCGCTTCGTCTACAGGGTCACCCGTGGCAACCGTCATGCTGCGTCTGAGACGAGTGTGAAAAAGGGAGGGGAGGGCAGAGGGTGCCTTCTCACACTTTCCAGCTCTTCAGGTAAGCATCCAGGCTTCCTACAACCAAAAACAGAGAAAGTGTGCTTATAAAATACTCTTTAAACAAACAAGCTTTCTTTCAGTTGTCACGAGACTCCTTTGTGTTATGGCTGGAACTATTTTTATGCTTTAATTATTTAATAATGTAGATATTTAAAGATCTAACATCCAACTCCTTTTTTTGTACTCTCATCTCTCCCAAATTCATGCTGAAACACTCTTCGGCTACACGCCGGTCTGAACGAGTACCTGCAGCTTATGCATAAAAGACGAAGTAGTCGAAGGTGGAACTCTGCTGGGACACCCCATGTTTGCTTTTATCTATCTGGAAGATCAATACTATTCTTGGTAAAAATGCATCATTCCTTTTAGGGTTCAATTATGCACTGTAAAACCTAATCGTAGCCTGAGTGCCCTACAATTGAATTGGACTGAAACACTCCCAGCCTGCATTAGCACCAGAGGTTTGAATATCACTGAGAACAAGCTTTTGCTACTCAGAGTGGAGGCAGCGAATACAACGCAGGACAGTATGTACAGCTAGCTGGCACTGCTATTTGATTATACTAAAGCATTACACTACAATACTACAGTACTGTGCATAAATCTTATACATGATATTTAAAACGTGTTTAAATATTTTGTCTGATTAATTTTACTAAATATATTAAATACAACAAAAAAGAATGGGTGCAAACATTATAGAGTACAGTGATTTTACATACAGTAGATCAATGTATTCCTTGTGATAAACCATTGTAGGTTTGACTTCATTCAATAAAAGCTGCTGATTCAAACTAAAATGTGAAAATGGCTTGAAACAGTTTGCATAGGTGCCAAAGACTTGTGCACAGAACTGTACACCACATTACTCCATTGCTAGTGGTACCATAAGACACTACAGAGAAAAAATCTAGTCTGTGGGAAAATACCAGTGGAGAAATGCAAAACGCTGGTCAATAATTATAGGAAGCGTTTGATTGCTGTAATAGGCTTTTCTGTTGGTTATTGAGAAGGGTGTGAATAATTCTGGGCTTGACTGTATAACATGCTTGAAACACATACAAAACTCTGTATTATCACTAATGGCATTCACTACACAGACATAAACACAGTATAGACAGTTTGTATCCCTATAGCACTGTTTTTTAAGCCATTTCACACACTTAGCCAAAGAAATATGGTCCTAACACACCACATCTACAACACTACATTTTTACTATTTCCTTTCATACTACACTATGTACACTACTGATATCCATTTCACCTTTACAGGATTTTCTTATTCTTTACTATGTTATTAGTACTGCCATTTTTTAACAAACTACAAATACACTCAATACATTCACACCACAGTGACAATACTTGAAAAACACACAAATAACACACAACATGACTATTACTGGCATTTATGCACCGACAACACGCTATGTTTTCACACACTATAGCACTTTAACACACTATGGACTTCCATAATACACTATAGACATCATCGTACACTGCATACACTCAAAAAATACAACAGATATCCATAATACACCATAGACATTCATACCACACCATTATTATCACACCTTCACAATACACTGTAGACATCCATAATACACTACAGACATTCATTACACACTAAAGACATCCACATCACTCTACAGACATCGTAATAGACTGTAGTCATTATACATTATATATATTCAAAACACACCACTGACAACATAACACATTATAGCCATACATCCATAACACACTATTGTTTTCATAATAGACAACCATAACACACAACAGATATTTATAATACACTAAAGAGATAAATCACACGCTACAGGTAAACATCACACAAAACAGACTTTCACAATACACTATAGACATCTAATAATACACTAAACAATGGACATTCATATTACGCTATAGACATTTATAATACACTATACAATAGACATTCGTAATACACAGCAGACATTCATGACACACTACAGACATCCACAACACCCTATGGGCATCATTATACACTACAGACAAACTTAACACACCATAAATACTATTTTTATACCTATAATGCAACAAAAAACTGTAGTATCGCAGCACATTATGGATATTCATACACACAGATGCACAATACACACTGACAACACCCTGTGTGAAGACCACTGGCCTTTATGGCTGCACAATATATCTTCTGCTAATCAGAAAAGGCTGCAATTTGCAAATTAGTCTCTAACCAATTACAGGTCTGGATAAGTTACTAGGGGTTCTCAAAAATGAAGGGTGTTGTTGAATTGGTGAATAGTTGGACGGGCTAAACTGCTGCACCCAGAATAAAGAGACATATTTAGACAGAGGTTTTGTGAAAAATGATTATTTGAAAATGGGCCATTTTTGTAGCTTAGTTTAAATATATGGACTGTACTGATGGAGTACAAGTACATGTATAATTTGAAACAATCTTTACAGACTTTAAAGCTTTTTAGTTGCAGACAAGTGATGAAATGGGCCCTTTAATACACTGAAAGTCATCACTATCGCCATGTGTAGGAGTAAAATCGCAATACTGATATTTTGTCCATATCGTGCAGCTCTAGTTGCGTTTCTAACACAAAACAGAGACTATTTTTGGTTGCTGAGGATCCTTAAATAAAATATGGTCTCAGCAACTGTGGCATGAAGGTAAACACTCATGCAGATGGAGCACTGCAGCAGAAGAGCTCCAGCCTTTGCCAGAATCGGTTCACGGCAAAGACGTTATTATTGACTCACCTCTGAACTGCAGCCGCGCCCGATCAGGCCGGGCAAATCATCTGCCACCATCTGCACCTGCTGGGGCAGTCTGGGCTTGATCTGGTGGTAAATAAACCCCTCTCCTTCTCTGTCTGCCTCTCTCGCTCTCTCTCTCTCTCTCCTCTGCTGCAGTGCTGCTGATCCGCCCAAACACTCCTGCTGCAGCATGCGCCAGCTGAGAGAGAAAACAGCACAGCCGCCTCTTCCACCTGTCCGTCTTCACCTGTCCGTCTTCACCTGTCCATCATTCCTATGGACGAAGTGTGTGGTGCCCCCCCTTACCGGACACCTGAGCGAGACGAGCGGAGGGTGGGGAGACAGAGAGAGAGAGAGAGAGAGAGAGACAGACAGACAGACAGACAGAGAGAGAGAGAGAAAGACAGACAGAGAAAGGGTGTAGAGTATTTAAAGAGAAAATAGAAAGAGAGAGGAGAAGAAGAGAAAGATGGAAAGAGAGAGAGAGATGTAGTGAGAGAGAGAGAGAGAGAGAGAGCAGATGGAGAGAAGAACATAAAGGTGTGGAAAGAGAGAGAGCAGGTGAAGAGAGAGAAGAAGATAAAGGTGTGGAGAGAGAGGGAGCAGATGAAGAGAGAGAGAGGAAGAGAAAGGTGGAGGGAGAGGGAGAGAGAGGGGTGGAACAGGTGAAGGGAAAGATGGAGAAACAGTAAGCGAGAGAAGAAGAAGGAGATAAAGGTGGGGAGAGAGAGAAGAAAAGGAGAAAAGGATGGGGAGAAAGACAGAGCAAGAAAGAGAGGCAGAGAGAGAAAGAGACACAGGGAAAAAGGAATTGACGAGAGAGGGAAATGTAGAAAATAGGGAAAAGAGAGAGAGACAGCAAGTTGGAGAGCAGATGAAGAGAAAAAGAGAGAGGAGAAGAGGAGAAAGGTGGAGAGAAAGAGAGAGGAGAAGAAGAGAAAGGTTGAGAGAGGGAATAGATAGATATATAGATAGAGAGAGAGAGAGAGAGAGAGAGAGAGAGAGAGAGAGATAGAGAGAGATGCTGTAACACTGCTGTGTGGGAGGATGCTGAGCTCAGCGCCTCCAGGGTCCCTCCTGATTACACAAATCGGCAAAGGAAGAATGGATGGAGGGTTGGAAGGAGGCAAGATCAGAGGAGGGTGTAGAAATAAAGGTGTGTGTGTGTGGGTGGTATTTGGTCCAGTTCTGTCCCAGTTTAGGGTACAAATTAGGGTTAAAAGGGCAATACTTTGAAATGTGGTCGCCACCTACGGAACATGCAGAGGTAAAAGAACGCAGCGCACGAGGGGGTAAAAGAACCCAGTGCATCTGCAGAAGATCTGAAGCTTTGGTTGAAGAAAAGCCAAGCCCAGCACCATGGCAACACCATACAAAACACACACACGACTTTGAACACACACTGACACTAACACACACACACACACAGATATACACATACACTGACACACTGACACATACACAGACACACTGCATGGTCTTTTTCTCTTACGGGTTCTCCTCCTGCGCTCCTCTCGGTGCTCCTCATCCTTCTCTGCTGGTCGGGCTGCAGTCGGGCGCTGCTCCCTTCCTGCCCCTCCCCGCCGGCAGGGGGGTGTTTAAAGGAGCCACGCTACTACTTTTTAATTTTTTACCTAAAATTATTTTTTCCGAGTCAAATCAAGTAGGTGCTTATGGTTTATTGTCATGTTTGTGCATCGATTCGATGATTCTGATATTATTTTTGGTTTTTACAATAGTTGCACCACACACACACACACACACACACACACACACACACGCACACACACACACACACATATATATAGCATATATGTGTGTGTGTGTGTGTGTGTGTGTGTGTGTGTGTGTGTGTGTGTGTCTCAAGACCTTTGGACAGTACTGTATGTATATACCCATATGCAGTTGTATGTATTTATATATTTTATATTTTTCCTATTTTTTTATTTATATCTATATATCTTTATTATTGTTAATGTTATGTGGCACCCTTAACACACACACACACACACAGAATGAGAAGGCCTTTCAGAGAATCCAAGATTTTTAGTCCAGTTGCTGAACCTGACCAGTTTCAGAAGAATGTTTTTGGTTTGGTAATACACACATTGACCTACGCATGAATCATTCAAGCAGAACAAAGCACATCTAATTTAAGGCTTGAACCTTGAAGGAACAGGTACAAATGATTCCAGATTATCCGGCAGTGATCAGTATACTGGTGGTGCTGAATGCAGAGTGGTTGGAACACCTTTATCTAGACACTTTGTACATTTCAGCACTTTGCAGCCCGTTACAGTAAGGCATTCATTCTCATTACAGCATTTATCAGACGCTTTTTCCATTCCATACCTACAGGGGGCAGTCTCTCCCAGGAGCAACTTGGGGTTAAGGGTCTTGCTCAGGGACCCAGTGGTGGTATGCTGAAGGTAGGATCCGAACCCATGACCTCATGGTCCAGAGGCAAGAATCCTACCCACTGAGCTACCTCCTCTTTTGTTTAAGCTACTCAATATGACAAGAATAACACAATTTGACAAGCATGAAATAATATTTTTCCGCCTGAAAGCAACATATAAAGACGTGAAGGGGGTCAAAACTTCAGCACAGTATGGTATGTCTATTCAGCTTAAAGCAGTTCAGCACCACCCATGCAAGCATTATACAGAGCATTTCAGTCCAATGTAGAACAAACAGAAATGTAAAAAAATGAATTATGACTGTTTTTGATGCACAAAGCAGTGTCAAAAAGTGGAAAACATTGACGGAAAATAAGTGGACTATGGACTCTAATGGAGCCACACAGCATCTCAAACACTTACATACTGAGGGACCAGCTCAGCTTCTCCGGCCTACTTTGCCAATTATTTATGAGGAAAACAGGCCATTATGATGAGTGCACACACATATACAGACACACACACATATATTATATTGCATTAGCCTGGTTGTATCATAGCTGCTTAGATCAGGGGGTTTTCCTGTTCATCTGACTAATGACAGAATGTGATCAGCAACAGGAACAAATGGTGGTCAAAATATCAGAAACACCACAAATATTTAAAATCGCTGGTCATTTTATTATAAACACCTATGATATGTGTGTTTTGTGAGTGCTGGGCTACAAAAATGATATAAAAATACACACCTACATTTATCACATATTCCTCTGATGCATCAGTATTTACATTATATTTAAATTTACATGTCATACTGAGATACTGAGAAATAAAGGTAATTACAAATTATTAAAATATTACAGTATATTCAAGAATATACAAGAATGCACATGCACACATGTAATATAGACATAGGTAAATAAATATGCATAAAAGTGTTCTCACTCATACTGACACATATTCTAAAATGTTAACCTGGGATCAGCCAGGAAATCTCCTGAACCAAAAGCTCTAGCAGGAGGCTGCAGCACAGCATGAGTCAGACTAGTTCTAATCTAACCACACACACACACACACACACACACACACATACATATACTACAGACAGGAAATACATGGCTTATTCACTATTGCAGTAAATGACACCCAATCGGTCTGTATATGTGTGATGAGATTTACATTAACAGAACAGTTCTCCAGGCTTTCTGGAAAAAATAATTATATA
>JBBPDB010000134.1:27031243-27046895 GCA_037974465.1 Brachypetersius altus
GTGATCAGTATACTGGTGGTGCTGAATGCTGAGTGGTTGGAACTCCTTTATCTAGGCTCCTTGTATCTTTAGACACTCTGTAGCCAGTCACAATAAAACATTTGTTCCAATTTTACTTCATTTAATCTACTCAGTATAACAAAGATTAGGCAGTTTGACAGATAGAAAAAGTATTTTGCATCAATCTTGCTGTCCTAATAAGATATTTTTTATTGCTAATTCTAAAATGTTCATATAATGTAAACAGCACCTGTTGTGGTTGAGAAAAATAGGCTACTTTACCTTTTAGCCCATTTTGAAGTAGAAATATCTAACGGACTTGTGTGTGTAATGTCAAGCACTTGACTGTTTAACTGCACTGATAAAGCGCAGTGCTGGTGTGCTAATTTATTCTATTGTTCATCATAAAATGTTCATATAATGTAAAGAGCAGCTGCTGTGGTTGAGAAACTGGGCTAATTTACCTTTTAGACGGTCCATTTTGAATTCAGAACAAATGGCAGCTATACTGAATTGAAATTAAGTGCTTAACAGGTGACTTCCATTACTTTTTAACTGATTAGCCTGATTGTACCAGTGCAAAAGCCAGACCCTCAATGTCTACATTGTGGAGGTTCATTGGGGAGGCGCAGCCATGTAAGAAATACTGGGGGAGCCATTTTAAAGAGACAGCAGGAAGTCCATTTTATTTCCCAGCAGCCTGTCGTGTCTATCTAAGCCCACAGGACTCCTTACATTATACATTTTACCTCCGAATTCAAACAAATCTGGATTCCGCACCAGTAGCAGCTAAGCTCCTGGGCTTTGTCTTGGGTTCCTTCCAGGTCGGAGACATTTTCTGCAAGTCGGAGGGTGTATGTGCGTGTGTGTGTGTGTGTGTGGGCTCATTCTGCTTGTTCAGCATCAGCCTTATCAGGAGTTCTCTCACGTCTGTGCTGGTTGAGAATCATCAATTTAACAGCTTCAAAATTAATGTTTCTTGTAACAATCCTTTTTCTCCATATTCTTCACACCTGGGTCTGAGACAATGAGGGCAAAGCAAAAAACCCCCCATCATTAACATCTTGCCAGACTAGATTTAAGACTGATCTAGACTCAGATCTGTCTTCTATATGATGGTTATGCATGCTAACCACACAGTGCCAGTGCTTAGCCTATGCACACATATAGGACACGACAATACCTTTCATAAACACGTTTTTTTTTCATCCAGGATCTCATTTATTCCATCCATCAGAGAGGAGTGCAGCATGACATGACTCGCTCAGAGGGTTAACCGGAGGTCGGCGAAATCAGGTCTGCCGTGAGGACGCCCTTAACTTCATTTAGAGTTAATTTATTAGACGGAGCCTGCATTCCTCCCCAGGTTGATGGGGTCTTGGATTAAGTTCCTAGAATTTGCAGGTGACATTTGCTAAGCTCTGCAGTGCTGCTGACAGTGTGCTTTTTAAAGAAAAATCTCATTTGCACTCTCCCCCTTATCCCAAATGTAGTCGATCAGCCAAGGTACATTTCCTGCTTTTGCTTTGCACTGAAACTACAAGGCCATTGTAATGAAATATACCCCAAGAATTAGCATTATGCTAACAGCAGGCCAACATTCTGTCTATTTTATTTCACTTTTTATTTTACATATTATACTGATCCACAAAGGCTCAATTGATTATTTTATATGTTAGACTTATCCACAATTACATACTATATTGATAGAAATTTGCCTCACGTTGTGCGGACGTATTCAGTTTTCTGTAATTGACTTTCTTATGTGGTTTCTGACACTGTATGACAGTTATATGGACTGGAATATGGAAATTCATGCTTCAGCAATGCAAGTAGATTTTGATTTTTTTTCCTCATTTTTTAAAAAAGAAAAGGACTGTGCAAACGTTTTGAGCCCACAATACTATTTAGAAAGCTCCTGATTGGCAGCTTCTTTTTAAGCCTGCTAACAATCCAAACACACTGTTAATGTAGTCAACGCACCTTGATAGAAAATAGCACAATGGAACACTATCGTGGATCGGCCTCCCCAAATCCTAGAAAATTACTGAAGCAGTGTGAACCAGCCAACATCCAAAGAAGAGCCTTGGATTGTCCTTCAAGTAGCCTGGAGAGCTATTCTTGAAGACACTTACAGGAATTGCAAGAATGCTCGTCTAAGTATGTTCAGGCTGGAAAATATGTTCAGAAGAAATATTGACATTAAAGCTTATCAGAAATAAACGAACTCTTTGTGTTTATACCGGATGTACATTTACTTTGCACATGTTGCAATAAATCACCGTACCTACATATTATCTCCTAATCATTTAAATATGTAAATGAAGCCGGTAGGTCATTAAGCAGGCAGTTCTACTCTCTCATTTACTCTACTCGGGAAGGGGCTTCTCATTTGCTGTGTTGCAGGGTGGTGGTGATCATTATTAACAGAGGTAGACAATTTAGGTCCAGAAAGACAGAATACTTTCCAGGATTTCATTCCAACCACCTGGTTTCTCTGATTAGCTCAAACCAACAGCATCCAGGCAATTTTAACTAAATCCTGGAGAGAATTTTTGCTTTCCGGACCTGAATTGCCCATGCCTGGTTATTAGGGAAGCCAATATTCCCAAAGGAAAGAACAATTCAAAATAATAGTCTCCTTTATCCAGCCTGTTTCTCCTAGACATAACCAAGCTCAGTTTTTCCAACTTCCTCTAATATCACCCCGATCCCAATTTAAGATCTTAAAATGCTTTCTTTTCTCTCACTGCTCTGATCTTTATTTGTCTTGGATAATGCGATCTTCTGGTAAACCATAAGATCCCAAAAACTTGAAATCACATCTGAAATATGAAACTACCAAAGTCAGATAGTTTTGAGATCTGTATAGTTGTTAAAGATGAGAAACCAATAAACGAAAAACTGCTTTCTGCTTTATTTCTCCTAAAAGAGAATAACGATACCAATAATGCATTTTATTTATAGGTGCCTTGTAAGGTACTCAAGGACACCTTACAAAGTAATAGTAAAATCAGACATACAACAATTTATTGCACCATTGTAACAAGACATAAAATGCTGCATGATAATCTATAAATAATCAAATTAAATAATATTTACATTTACGGCATTTATCAGATGCTTTTATCCAAAGCGACTTCCATTCCCTACCTACAGGGGGCGACAGTCTCCCTGGAGCAACTTGGGGTTCAGGGTCTTGCTCAGGGACCCAGTGGTGGTGCTGTAGGTAGGATTCGAACCCATGACCTCTTGGTCTGGTGGCCAGTGTCCTACCCACTGAGCTACCTCCACCCCATAACATGCCATAACACAGTAACTGTTTCATGAGAGTGGTAATATTAACCCTTCAGCATGTAGGGTCACATGGTTGCGTCTACTTTCTGTCTACTTTCTTTTGAAATGTACCACCACACAGGTGTGATCTGGAACGTTCAACACTGAACATTCAAACGTTTTTACCTGATGAAGTAAGTGCTGTGAAGGACACTCAAGAGCACAACATACACAACTAAGAAACACACAATCACTGTTTGACAAACAAATCTTATCATTTGGCACAACTATTAAGACACCTGACATGCATCAAACAACATTGGCAAATGACCCTGCAGAGCAGTAGTTTTGGTTACACACCTTTATAAACTGTTTATATAGAGTATTTGTGTTCTCTCTTAGTCACTGTAACCACAGCAACCACAGCTTATGATTACAGCAAATGTGATCATCCTGTGAAACGAGTTACATGTCAAAGCCAAACGAGTCACACCAGCACTGAGGTGAATGTTGTTGGGGAGATGTTTAGAAAATTAAAATCTTTGTTTTATAAAGTGGCTAGGCAGCGCAGTCTCTACCGCCATCAGACTGAAATTGCAGCTGTGAGGTCAGGCGCCACAACTAGAGCAAATACAAGAACTACGCACATCACAAAGTACTGGATTGTAGGATAAATTTTAGTGGAAAGCCAATAAACCACCAAAAGAACTTCTGTCTATAGCTGATGTTTTCTTTTGCTCCTTATTTCTCCTAAAGGGGAGGTTTAGGAGAAACAAGTTAGACTTCAACAGTGTTACAAACAGTAAGATGATTTATTTCTGATTAAACAAAGAAAAGACTTTTGTGAGCAGCAAAGTCTTCCTCTGGGTTGTGCTGAAACCAAAGAAACAGATTTATTTCCCCCAAAACGTCGCTTTAACATGGTCTGACAAAACACCTTTGGGAAAAAAAAACACACACACCTGACCTTTTCTGCTCACGCCTGCAGTACAGGACAGTCGTCACGCGCTTGTGCGGTGATGCTGAGAGCAGACTTAGCAGTTTGTTTTTCCGTTTTCATGAGAAAAGCATGAAGTGAGTGAGAAAAGCTAATGCTCTGTAAAGATTGTGTTGTATCAGTGCTTTATTTACATCTGGTTCTAGTATTTGCAGCTCCTATTACATTTATACTGTTTGGCAGATGGTATTGTATATATATTGATGACACATCGCTCAGTTGGATATGTGTGTGTGTGTGTGTGTGTGTGTGTATGTGGGTGTGTGAGAGAGGACTTATCTGCATTCTCACTGCAGTGTGTTCCCATCTATGACTTTCAATTGACCTAATTTTTTAAAAAAATAAAAGAAAAGTCTGTTCCAAGCATACAAGCATGTGTGTGTGTGTGTGTGTGTGTGTGTGGGTGCATTGGCCTTCAATGAACACACTGCAGTCCACCTGAAGGTCATCAGAAGCAGGTCACTGCAGAAAAACCCAGCACTGCTAGAAGATTCTTCATAAAGCGCTATGATTTGCAGATCATCATATTTCTGAGCTTTAAAGGAATGTTAGAGAAAAAACAGCTGTTGACATCAAGATTTGTGTTCTTAATTTTCGCACAATTAAGTGGTTCAGCCGTAAACAGTCACAGTGGTGATGAATGGAACCATATGCCTCCCTCTAAATGCACCCACCCAGAAAACTATTACATGAAATGGTTATGGTTGCGCTGCCTGATGCCTGAGATGTGAGCTTTTGGTCCTAAAACTAAACCCATTCATGTTGGAGGGATACATGCAGGGTGTTTTGATGCAAAACAGTCCCCCAAAAAGCTGATTTAGTTTAGAGTCTCCACTATTTTTCCATCATCAGCATCCATATAAACACTCAGAGACACATGGAGCTTCCCTGGGGGATGATAGTGAATAAAACGGCTATATGTTGGCTGGTTCCATTCACCACCCCTATAAAGAAATCAATGAATCTACAGTGAACCATTTCACACCAAACATATCAAGAAATTGGTGCAGTTGCAAACAACTAAAGACAAAGAATTCCAATTACCAGGCCCAAAACTTCACACACTCACCTCAAACCACGTAGAGATGTTCAGTTATAGACTAATAGACTTGTTTCTGTGTCTTCTGACACTGTAGGACTCTGTTATCCAAAATGCAGGCTTGTTTTTAGCCATGCTAACATACTTCTGTGCAAAGCCAAAGCCCATTTCTCCATTTTCCCCACTACCAAAACTGAAAGACACAGAGACCAGGATGTGCTCATATCTATCAGTTTTATACAGCAACGTCAAAGACATCACATCCTGACAGCACATAAACACCAATGGACCTGGCAGAACTAGCGTTAGCCTCCGCAACCTGTTTCCAGCAGAGCAGAAAGGCGAGGGGCATAAAGGAGCACTTCAGTGAACTTCACACATTTATAGCAGCAAAGACGACATACAAACACACAAGAGTCCCTAATAACCCATTTTTAAAAGGTGCTGGTGCTTGTGGAACCACTCTAACTAGAATACATTTAAAGTAGTTCTCAGTGGGGAAATCAAGGCTGTTCTGGAAGATTCACCACATGAAGGTGCCCACAGGAAAAAGAGAGGAAGCAATAAAATGAGTTTTTAAATAAAAAATTAATATATTTTTTAATGGAATATGACAACCTGATCCTAAAGGGGAGTATTAGATCGGTTGGAAAGTTCCCAAAACAAATCCAAGGATTACGTCTGAGAACTTGCTGTTTGCTATTTTTCTAATAATTGCCAGTTTGTTCTCTATGGTTCACCAATGATTTCCCAAAAAGTGTTTATTTTGCTTTTTATGTTGGTACAAAAATACTATTTTATTCCTGTCAAACTGTCTTAGCTTTGGCACATTATGCATATTAAAGTAAAGAAATGGGTGAAAATGTTTTACTGCGACAGGCTGCAAAGCGTCGAAAGATACATGGTGTCTAGGTAAAGGAGTTCCAACAACTCAGCATTCAGCACCACCAGTATACTGATCACCGCCTGCTCATCTGGAATTATCTGGACTTGTTTATTCACTGATTCAGGCCTTAAGTTAGATTTTTCTTTATATATTTTCTTTATGATTCATACGTAGGTCACTGTGTGGCTTAACAAACAAATGTCTTTGAAAATCCTCCAGGAAGCCTGGAGAACTGTTCCTCAAGACTGCATTAAAATACAAAGGAGGTTTTAATCTTTGGAGGTAAAATATAAAGAAACCCACCCATGGCTTGTTGGATTTTTTAAGAAGGATCGGTGGCTCCAAAGCACCAGCACCAGTATATTGAATGTATCTGTCTATGTAGAGCGGGACGGTTTATCTATATAGAGCAGGACGGTTTATCTATGTAGTGCGGGACGGTTTATGGGACAGAGGAAGGCAAGTGGTGCTTTAGAGCTGAGGCCAAGGCTGAGGAGGGGTTTGAAGGCACCTCCACTTCCAGCAATATCGGAAGCAGAGAGAAGACAGTCCAGCAGAACCTCCTTCAGGACTTCATCATCTTCATATTGTCGTCCTCAATGTTTCTGACGACTGTAGAGAGAAGAATTGAGAGGGATTAATGAGAAACCAGTGGGTTTGGGGGCTTAGGGGTTGTTGCCAATTGGGGGGGTGGGGTTCTATTACTTGTTAGCTTAGCAAGGCAAGTTCATGTCTATAGCACATTATCACATACAAAGGTCATGGGATTTTTCAGAGGTAAAATAAGCATAAAAATCATAACCAATAAAATTAATATAGACTAAAATAAGATTTAAGAATAATTTGAATAGGTTTTTTAAAAAAAAGTGAAAAATAAGGTTCTAGTGAGGAGACTCGATAAAACAATTACTTGTAGACAATTTAATGATGTTGAAAAAAACTGCCAGCTATTTTTTGTTTGTTTGTATTAACAGAAAGGCACTTTACACACAATGAGAACAATCTGCATAGGCACCTAGGACTAAAGGGTGAGATACATATATCCAGCTCCAGAAAAAAAATAAAAGACCAATGCAATTTATTTTTGAATGAGCATCTCTATGAGTATGATGAATATTCCATACCAGTGTATGTTAAATTCCTACACAAGCACAACTCATTCTGCTTCATGAGCTACTGATTAGGTGATCTCCTGAATCAACTATTTCGTGGGGAATTATAATATAATTATAATATATTAAATATATTAATAAATATAATAATAGTGGTCTTGGGTTTAACATACACCAGTGACAGCTAAAAGCTCCATCATTACTTTTTCAAGCTTGTTCTCACTGGCCTGGAAAAGCAGGGACTTTGAAATGACCTGGTTAGGAAACACTAGAAGGAGTTTGGCGGGGGGGTCGATTAATGCATAGAGTAGTGTAGAGGACAAGAAGATCAGTGACGCATCTGAAAGTGCAGCCAGTGGGCTTTTAAAGCGATAGTTCAGCACAAAATAAATGCACACAACATCTGTTCGCTTCCCTTGCTTTGTTAGCTGTAATGTGGCGGATGAGTAGCATCAATTAGTGCCAGTTAGCCTGGGATGCCTGAATCATCACTCTCCTTAAGCCAGAGTTTTTAAGGTCAAGTAGACTAGTGCTTTCAGGCAGTGTAATAGGTCAATGTGGCCGAATGTGACAAACAAGTAATGGGAGCTTATTAGCATCAGTTAATCCCAATTAGTGTTAGTGTTAAAGGGTTAGTGTTAAATACTCGCCTCATACCAAGTAAGTGTAAGCTCAGATTGGCTAGTTTTTGCAGTTTCTGGCAGTCTAAGAGGTCAAATTCAGGCATATGTGGCCTAACATAGAAAAGTAATGGATGCTTATTAGCATACATTAGAAATAATTAGGGTTAGCATTAAGTGCTTGAATCATTACAAACTCGCTTCATGACTAACTGACTAAGGTTACTAGACACGCAGTTTCACATTATATGACAGGACACATCCAAGCATATGTGGCCTAATAGGGATTGACATTTTTCTCTAGTACTTACATGAATGAGTTCCTACATGAAGGAATTGGTACGCACCAAAATTAAAAATGTTCCACCTCACCATGGGCGCTGGAACCATTTTAGCGCTTTTACTTTTATTTTATTTTATATACATTTGCGGGGATTGTGTTCCATAAGCAGCCAAGAAAAAACACAAATTTGTGATATTGTTAAAAAAATGTCTAAAATGCATATATTTGTCTATATGCTAAATGTACCCCAAATTATGCTCACACAACACATTAGTTTTATTTTAAACTTGGCTTAATGCATTGCCCTTAAAACATTTTCAGGTAAATACAATAGAAAATGTATAGATGAATATAGGATGAATATAAGATATTTGCTGGTTGCGCAAACAATTATTAGTTCAGTTCTAAGAAAGAATCCATTATACTTTTTTCAAAATTATTTGTTTCATCAACATTAAAAATGCCTCCGGCGCCCCTCAACCTCACTTTCCTCTTTGCCAGCTTCATGTTTATCAGAAACCGGTTGACTAAAATGTTTATCCCCCGTATCAGTATTGCAGAGACCAATATCGCAGTAACAGTTAGCAGACGATATATTGTGCAACCCCAACGGGAACCTGCTCATGATACATGAGAGGAACAAGAGTGGGGGGTTAGTGGTGTGTATTCTAATGCAGGGTGCGTTCAGCGAGGCAGAAATGGTCTCTAATGCTCCTGAAGAAACACAGTGTGGCCTAGATTCCACTTTCACAACCAACCTCTATTTGTACAAATGTCTCTCTGCATTTGTGCTGTGTGAGTTTTACTGAGTGCCCCCATTAATCACACGGCTCTCTCTCCACAGCACCATGTTTAACATCCTGTATCTAGAAGATACACTGGATCTACGAGGTGAAATTCAAGGGAAAGTCAAAATTATTGACAATAGAGCTGAAGGGAACCAGATGCCTGAAACATTTTGAGAAGATTTTGGTCCTAAAACTTAACCCATTCGTATATACAGGGTGTCATGAGGCCAAATCATCATCATCCAGAGACATGTGGAGCTTCCCTGGGGGCCGATGGTGCATTAAACTGCTGTATCAGTGTTGGAGACATATGGTTGCTTTCACCACCATTATAAAGAAATCTCTACTGGGTTTCACACCAAACCCACTCTGCATAACTCTGGAACTTGTTGGAATTTGGGTGTACTACCGAAACGTCCACTCTAGTCTGAAACTACTTTGTTCCAGGTGCAGAACCACCAGGAACCACAAAGTGGCGCCACACACTCAGGCATGACGCACACAGTGAGTCTTCACCACAATGTCAGCTGAAGGTGAGCAGAGGTGGGGCTGGGGTCGAGATGAATCAAATCAGATACGTGTTTGTTTACTCTTAACAATGTAATAATTTACTAGCTGTATAGATTTAAATAATCTTTATTCAGTTAAAGTGTCTAAACGGGTCAAGGGTCACACACGGATATGAGCCTGCCCCACCCACTGAATGGGATAAGCGGTGTATGCTGTGTTTGTGTGTGTGTGTTTGTGTGTGTGTGTGTGTGTGTGTGTATGAGAGAGAGAGTAGGCTGCACTGAGACACTATTTAGGACACGGTGACCTCATTAAAATCCTAAAAATAAATTCTCTACCTGTCGAATGTCTGGGTAGGGAGGACAATCAATATTGTCACTGACCAGCACAAAGACTAAAAGTTTCAATTTTAGGAACTGAAAAGGACACAACATTTAAACAGCACATATTGACAATTAGTATCCATTATCAATTTTCTGTTCATACTAATTTAAAGGACTTTTATTCTGCTAACTAATCAATCAATACTACTGATCAGTAACAGATATTATATATCAGCCATAACAGCACATACAATATTCACAGCACATACATATTGATCAGTCATTGGTCAGCAGCATTCATTATTGATCAGTATCATCATGTTATTTGACAGTATTACCGGTATTATGGTTACTCATTATTTGATCAATAAAAAAAATTACTGGACAGTAATGTCAATTCTTGGCCATGAAAATATAATATAAATTGTTTGAACAATGGTACCACTTGTTTGTCAATATATTATCAGTGATGTGAATATTATTCAGTATAGTTATTTGGTCAATAGCCTTAATTACTGGTTGGATTACTGGAAATGCCAGTTATTAGTCAACAGTGTCACTTATTGGTCAGTAGTATTAGTTAATGGTCAACAGTATAAGATATTGATCAGTATCATCTGTTCATAGTTAGTAGTATCAGTTATTTGATCAATAATATCAGTTATTTGCTCAATAGCATTAATTATTGGTCATTAATCTCAATAGTAAAGTCAGTTTAGGTCAGAGGAGTCAGTGATTCATAAACAGTATCTGTTATTGGTCAATAATGTCAGTTATTGATAAACACCTTTAGTTACTGATCTGTAATGTCAGTTATAGATACACAGCCTTGGTTACTGGTCAGTAGTGTCAGTTATTTATCAGCAGCATATTACTGTTCAGTAGTGTCAGTTATAGATCAACAGCATAATTACTGGTCAGTAGTGTCAGTTATTGATCTCTCATTTCTTTAGTGAGAGGATTTTGATTCTGGGCTTTGTTGCTGCCACTGAACTTTCACCCAGTTCTTCCTCTCCCCACGTACATACCACATGTGCTGAATAATAAATGCTGCATGGCATTGTGGGTGACACCAGAAATTGGCACCTACCGCAGACATGGATTAAGCCGCCCCATCCTCGTCTTCATCATCATCATCATCATGTTCATCTTCATCATCATCATCATCATGTCCATCTTCATCATCATTATCGTCATCGTCATCAAAAGCATCATCACTTCCACCCAGGGACGCCAATGCCATCTGGAGGGTTGCTGTGGAAACTGCGGGAGGATGCCATGGCAACAATAGCAGGTTGCTGAGGAAACTACTGTCGCTATGGTAACTGCATCACTCTAGGCGTGGCCCCCCCCACTTCCCTCAGTCAGAGTCTGGATGTCCACACTAAGTCTGGTGTGTGAGGATGTTGGGGGGGCATACTTCTCTCTTTCCTCTCTCTCTCTCTCTCTCTCACACACACACAAACACACACTCTTAACACAAGCTCACACAAAACACACACACAAGCTAGCATAGCACAGCAGGTGCAAACACTGATGAAAAATGTGACAGCAACACACATATCAACAAAAACACACCAGAAATAAACCTGTTGCCCCGCCCCCTTTTTTATCACTAATCAGCATCTTCATCCTGAAGCTTATCAGTGATGATGATGATGGTGCGCTGCACTAATTTGCTGAGTGACGGTAACGTCCTGCAAAGTTCCTAAACGCACACATGTGCTCACACTGTTGCTACGGTTATCGTGCATGTGCACATGTACATGTATCCATGTGTTCTATACGTCCGTGAAGATTTTGTTGACGCAGTTGTGCTTGGCCTGCAGTGCCTCCTCCATGGCCACATACTCTGATTGACTAATTGAAGAGGAACTTCGTGCCCCTCTGAGCTCAGGTGAAGCTGGCATGGGCTGGCAGCTGGCAACATGAAGGTATTGCGCCTGTTCCTCACCTTCCGTCTCCCGGTGATAGAAATAGTTGAAGTTGGACACTATGACAGGCACAGGAAGTGCTATGGTCAACACACCAGCGATGGCGCACAAGGACCCTACGATTTTGCCACCGATGGTAACTGGGTGCATGTCTCCGTATCCCACAGTCGTCATGGTGACTACTGCCCACCAGAAGGCATCTGGGATGCTGTTGAATCCCGAATCAGGGTCGTCCGCCTCAGCAAAATACACAGCGCTGGAGAACAAGATGACCCCGATGAAGAGAAAGAAGATCAGCAGCCCGAGTTCCCTCATGCTGGCCTTGAGTGTCTGGCCCAGAATCTGTAGACCTTTGGAGTGACGAGAGAGTTTGAAAATCCTGAAGACTCGCACCAGTCTGATGACCCTCAGGATGGCGAGGGACATGGCCTGCTGCCCACCCCCATTCCCCTGTTGCCGCTCTGCCAACTCAGTGCCCAGAGTGATGAAGTACGGAATGATGGCCACAATGTCGATGATGTTCATGATGTTCTTGGAAAATGTGGCTTTGCTCGGACATGCAAAGAATCGCACAAGAAGCTCAAAGGAGAACCAGACGATGCACAGTGTCTCCACAACAAAAAATGGGTCAGAGAAGGGCGTGCTTGCTATCGAGAGCGAAAGTGCACCTGTGGCATTGGCATTTATGTTTTCATGGTACTGGTGGAGCAAGTGCAGAGGAGTTGTGCTGACCCTGGCATCCCTGGTGTCGCTTTCGTGATCGTCACGAAATTCAGGCAAAGTCTCGAGGCAGAAAATCACAATTGAAACAAGAATAACTAAAACAGAAACGATTGCTATGCCGCGAGCTGGACCTGAGCTTTCTGGGTACTCGAAAAGTAGCCAGACCTGCCTCTGGAAGTCTCCGGCTGGCAGCGCCCGTTCCTCTTCCTTTATAAAGCCCTCGTCTTCACGGAACTTTTCCATGGCTTCTTCGCCAAGCTCGTAAAACCTGATCTCCTCGGTGAAGACGTCGATGGGCACATTGACCGGCCGCCTTACACGCCCACCGGACTGGTAGTAGTACAGGATGGCATCAAAGCTGGGCCGGTTCCGGTCGAAGAAGTACTCATTTCGGAGTGGGTCAAAGTAAGCTGTGCGCTTCCTTGGATCCCCCAGCAGAGTCTCGGGGAACTGCGCCAGGGTCTTCAGCTGGGTCTCAAAGCGCAGGCCCGAGATGTTGATCACCACCCTCTCGCAACACTCGTGCTCAGGCTCATAGCGCTCCACAGTGTTGCTGTTGGGCTCCTCAGGTGCCCCGTCGCATGACACCACGGTCATTGCGGCCTCCGAGGCATGCGCAAATCCGAGGCTCAGCAGGTGGTTGTGCCTGTTGATGTTGATGCTGTTGGAGATGTTGTTGATGGTGTTGTTGGAGTGCAGGAGGTGCAGGTGTTCATCCATAAAGCCACGCACCTCCTGAATCTCCTCCTCGGCGAGCTGCTCTCCCTCTTTCCCTCTCTCCCTCCCTCTTTCATATTATTCTCTCATTCTCTACTGTCTCTGTGCTCTTGATCTCCCTCTCTCTGCCCTTTCTGCCTCTCTTTCACTGCCGTGGTTTGCCTTCCTCTTTTTCTTTTTATTTCATACTCTCTCTCACTCTCCTCTCTACTTACTGTCACCCCGTTTTCATTCTCTCCGTCTGCCTGTCTCTGGAGCGTGTGCTGCTTTGCGCGCGTGTGTGTGTTTGCGCGCGTGTGTCTGTCCCGCCCATGTGGGTGGCGTTCCAATCTGCACTCCAGTCCTTCTTACTCGTGTTCTGGGATTTCAGAACATGTTTTATTCCCACTGAACAAAAGAACAGAACTCTGGAAGTGCACGATTAGACCGCTGCTGTTGCTCTTTCAGTGTGTGTGAGTGTTCTGTATGATTTTGTGACAGATATTACTAGAGGCTCAAGCACTAGGATAAACGACGTTGCTTTGTTTTCCATGCCCTCAGCGTGTGCTCCCACACACACACACTCACACGCACAAACAGACACCATGTGTGCGTGTAACCCTATTGGAAAGAGGACAGACATAAACAAAGGGAACGTGCCCCTTATCAGGGACAGGGAGTCTAAATGTTTATTGTGGAGCCATGTCATGAATGAAGATTCACCTGTAAGATCGAACACCTGCTGGATTCAAAAATTTAAAAAAGGACCAGTGTGTGGAACATTAGAGAGGGAGAGAGAGAAAGAGGGAGAGAGAGAGAGAGAAAGAGAGAGTGTGAAAGCAGGAAATAGAGAGAGAGAGAAGAAAAGGAAGAAACAATGAAAGGGAGAGACAATGAAACAGGGGAGAGAGAGTGAAATAGGGGAAAGAGAGAAGGGGGGAGAGAGAGGGTGAATGGACACAGAGAGTGTGAAAGCGAAAGAGAGAAAAGAGAGAGAGAGAGAAAGCGTGAAAAAGGGGAGAAAGAAAAAAGGGGGAGAGAGAGAAAAGAGAGAAAGAGAAAAGAGAGTGTAAAAAGGGAGAAAGAGAGGGAGATTGTGAAAGGGGACAGAGAGATGGTGAAAGGTTGAGAGAAAGAGTGAAAAGGGAGAGAGAGTGAAACGGCAGAGAGAGAGAGTGATGAAGAAAGAGAATGAAAGGGGGAATGGAGAGAGAAGAGAGCAAAAGAGAAGCTTAAGGGAAGACAGTGTGGATAAGGAAATATAAAACAAGGATAAAAGAATGCAGAGAAAACTGAAGAAAGAAAGAAAGAAAGAAAGAAAGACAGGGACAGATACAGTCGGAGAGAAAGAAAGAGCGAATAAGAGAGGGAAAGAAAAGTGGGACGAAAAGGTGTGAGCGAGCTACGAAGGGAAAGACTGATAGTGGGAAGGGCTTGCTATAAGAAGAACACGCCCACTTTCAAACGACTGGGCTTCGTCTGAGAAGTTTATAAATGGAAGGGATCATAGTGGCGTTATTTTATTAAAAGCTGATGCTGCCTTCAGTTCAGCGTAATTGATCTGTATAGTACAGGGTCAGACTTACACCCTAATTCTAAACCCTAAACCTTTATACCCTAACTCTAATCCCTATACCCTAAACCCTTATACCTTAAATATAATCCCTAATACCCTAACTCCAGTCCCTAAACCCCAAACCCATCTGAAGAGTCGACTATTATTTAATCTATTTATATAATAAACACAAGCTTGTCATCATCTTTAATGACCTCGTCTCGAACTGACCAAGGACGTTCTTCTCCATCACTGCGCTTAAAAGCTGAGAAGAAACAGAAACGTCCTTGATGTGTCCCTGTTGATTCGTCTGCTCTCTTCAGCCTGATGAAAAAGCTGACAGCCAGAGATTATAAGCGGGTCTGGAGATAAATGTTCAATCATATTGTCTGCTTTTGCTCCAGGGCAAAAGGTCATTGTGATAATATTAAAGGGCAATTCGACAGAGTTTCTGAAATTTCTTAACAGTGTTGGTGAATGGAACCAGAATCCCCAGACACACATACAGCCGTTTTATTCACTTTTGACTCCCAGTGAAGCGCCACACGTCTCTGAGTGTTTATGTAGATGATCATGATAGTAAATAGTGAATCTGAACTGAATCAGTTTTCCTTCTGGACTATTTAGCCCCAAACCTCAGCCATTAGGTGGTTCATGGATCAGTTCATGGAATAAAGATAGATGTCTGGTTTACATCTTAAACACTTAATTATGCAGGCAGTTGCTTTAAACACTTGAAGGAACACATCAGTCTGAATGTTCATCACACTCCATCTCTGGACACATGTGCATGCATGCACACACACACACACACACACACACACACACACACACACACACACACACACACATGCACACCCAAAAAAAAAAAAGGTGTGTGAAAGGGTTATTCTTGTTGTTGTTATTATTG
>JBBPDB010000134.1:27046995-27058164 GCA_037974465.1 Brachypetersius altus
CACCACTGGGTCCCTGAGCAAGACCCTTAACCCCAAGTTGCTCCAGGGAGACTGTCCCCTGTAGGTAGGGAATGGAATTCGCTTTGGATGAAAGCGTCTGATAAATGCCGTAAATTTGTAACCTTTTGTCTCCAAACAAAACTGGACTGTGTTTCTGTGAGGAAAGTGTGATTGTGCAGTTGCTATGGTAACTGTTGTCATTGCAAGGCATTTGCCAAAGTGTTGTTGGGTGGTTACTAATGGTGCAGCAGTTACATTCTGGTGCCTCTTATTTTAGTTTTTAAGTTTCTGTGAGGGAACGTTTATATGCAGACATTTCATTGACATCCACTGTGAACAGTTCTGTCTCGCTGAGTTTCTCCAGAACATTTGACACCAAATCTGCTCTGAACCTCTATGTATAAACCTTAAATACTTTGGAACCGTGAATATTTCGGAAGTTAAGTGGAGTTCCACTTTAAGTTGGTCTGTGGGCAAGATGGCAAAAGAAGGCTAAAGAAATTAGAAAAAATACAGCAAAACATGGTGACACACATTTTAAATGTAAAGGTTCTGAAATGTGGTGACACACCTCCGAACCTTTATTATTCATGCTAATGTGTGATTGGCTGAAGCTGTATATGCTTTTAGAAGCACCAAAGCTCAGTGCATTTGTGTAGATGAAGGTAAGAACGAGGGCATCTTTGTACTAACAATTCTGTGCTCAAAGTACCACGATGTCCCATTGTTGCATTCAGGATGGGGATGTAGTTAACAGTATTTTTTATATTTAGATGGAAAAACAAATTTCGAAACCATTGATTTGAAAATCTCACAGGAACTCATGTACTTTATTGTTAATGTGTGAAAGATGTTAGCAGTTGCCCCATTAATGTCAAAATGAAACCTACGCCCTCATATCCAGCATTTGGCTGAAGGCTACACCCCAGAGTAACAGAGTGGGGGTGAAGGAACAGGTGCAGGAAAATGGACTAATGTAGGAAAACAATCATTATGGAGTGTGAAATTTCACACTTTTCAAGGTTTTTCAAAGTTGAAGTGGACAAACATGAGTCTTCGCCAACCCTCTGTTTCTGCATATTGATTTGTGAAATGTGCCAAACACATGTGTGCAGTGAATGGTGCCTATGAACTGGACACAAACCAGCTTGCGCACACCTATACAAAAAGTAATTAGAAGTGAAAGTTCAGCTAAATCAACCAACCTTTCTTTTTAATCAGTGATGCATTTACAATGTAGCTGAGCATTTACAGAGTGACTGAAAATACTAAAATATAATGTAATCAACTAATATAATATTTATATTACAATTATTGCACAAAATAACAAAATAACAAAATAAAACATTAAAATATGCAACATAAAACAGATGAATAGGGAAATATTTTAGTAGAAATAAGAGTGAAAAATGATTGAGGGACACCAGTAGGCTGAGCAGGAACTGAGAGCAATTTTTTCCAGTTCAGTAAAAATCCTTATTTACAGAGATCAGGGCGTTATTTAAGGTTTATATGGTGGCAAACAGCCTCTAAATGTAGCTGAATGGCCAAGAGGTTTTCAGTGCCTTCTGTACTTTTAGGACTGCAGCTATGAGGCTAATGTAGCTAACAGATGATGGAAACTTATGGATACTCGTTAGCACTGTCATATATAGTGCTGAATTATTAATTTAGGAGTCTGTTTCAGATAACATATTAGCAACATGCTTCTTCAAATTCACCAATAATTGGTGGAGTATAAGCTCTTATTAGATTTTAGCTTGTGGCTCAAGCACTATAACTAGAATGAAACACCTTGGCTCCTAGCTGGACTACATTAAGGTTGGAAGGATGGATCAGCTGAACTAGCAGTCGTCCATTACATAACAACAGTGTGTGTGTGTGTGTGTGTGTGTGTGTGTTGCAGAGAGAAGCAGACACACAGGCCAGTCCTGATGGCAGGCTCTCGGGGCTCAGCCAGCACTGGACACTGGCTCTAGGAGCCCACGGGGCCCTCGGTTCAACCAGGAACATTTCACAGGTCAGTCAGAGTCACTCAACATGTATGACTTTATTTTTTCTACATGGATTGGAAAAAAAATTAAGATTTAAAATGAAATTGAAATTTTTGTTGACACATAAAATTTAAATTGAAAAACTTTTTAAACCACAAAACCAGAAGTTTAGACCAAAACATAAGGGAATAGTTCAAGGAAACTGTGAATTAGTCATTTTCCCCAGACATGGTTGATTTGAAGTTTTGCTTCTTTAGAACTGGCTAACACCAGAACCTTGCTAACACCAGAAGTCAATGGTCATTCAGCTCTTCTCATTCCCAAAACTTCACTGAACCCCGAAACCTCATCCATTATGGTGGATCAGAGTAAAAGAACATACTTTAGAAGACAGTGTGACTTACTGTGAACTGTAAAATTAAACTGAACATCTACATTAAGGTGGATCAAACTTGTTGACAGGGTTTAGGAAACAGAATGACTTAGCATAGACCCGAACACTGTGGTGCCTTTGTACACAACAGGGTCTGTTTTTACAAATCGCTATTTTTTCACATGAATATCACAAAATATAACTGAAAATAGCAAATACAAAAAACAGTCAATAGTGATTTTATGTTCAATACATCAAAGTGTTCCTCGTGGAAGCCCAGTATTACTTGTAGTTCCCATCAGAAACCTGGTTAAACTCAATCAGTCCTATATTAAGTAAAATCAGGAGCTGCTGATGAAATTTCACTAATCCAAACAATGGCTGGAGGCATCAAGGTGAAATCTGGAACTGAACCTGTGTTCTCCTTCCAGTTCACAATATATAAACTACTTTTAGCAAACAAATCAAATTTTTTTTATTGTTTGTTGCCAATTATTCTGATATTTTTGCCATCAGAAATAGACAGAAACATGGCTGTGCAAAGGACTTTTGCACAGTACTGTCCATCAACAGTGTGCTTATAGATTTTCAAAAAAGTGTAATCTCTTGAGAGAATTTCTGCTTGTATTTGTTTATGAATTGACAAAATGTGGGCTTTAATGTGTGATGTGACAATAAACTCCCTCCGCCTCCTCTTTCTCTCGGCAGGACGTGTGCCCATGAGGTCGTTGACGCTGGTCCTGCTCTTCCTGATCAGTGTCCAGGCTGCACTCAACACGGGGGGCCACGAGGTCCAGACACAAGGTTCAGCCAGTCAGCACGCAGGAATGGAGCGCTCGCCCAGGCCACCCCCTCCCGGACCGCCCAGACAGGAGTTAACCCCCAACGACCTCATCCCCACTGTTGACCCCAAACTCTTCAACAAGCGGCGGTACCGGTCACCCCGCGTGCTCTTCAGTGATGTGGCTCCATCTGACAGTGACCCTGTGGGGTCCAGGGGGCCAAGGGTCCGGCGGAAGGCCAGCGAGTTCCTGCACCGTGGTGAATACTCAGTGTGCGACAGTGAGAACCACTGGGTGGGCAACCTGACCCGTGCCACGGATGTTGCGGGCAATGAGGTAATGGTGCTGCCCGACGTCCGCATAAATGATGTGGTGAAGAAGCAGTTCTTCTATGAGACCACGTGCCGTGTCAACCGAGCCAGTGGCGCCCCCCGGGGCCGAGGAGCCAGTGGGATAAAAGCAGGGACCTCCGGGTGCCGAGGAATTGACAACAAGCACTGGAACTCATACTGCACCAACACACACACGTACGTCCGGGCGCTAACATCCTTCAAGAACCAGATCGCCTGGAGGCTAATTCGCATCAACGCCGCCTGCGTGTGCGTGTTAAGTCGGAAGTCGTGGAAGCATTGACCACTTGATTTGTCCGTTTCTTGGCTGACCAACTGAAAACCAAACCGAAGCCTCACTCAACCACCCAACCACCCCAAATAACAAACAATTTACTGCCAATACAGTGTACCAAACCCCTTATATCTTCACCCCACCCCCAGTCCAGCCCCGTCCCACCCTACCTCACACTGTAAATTATTTGTCTTTTAAGTTATGATGACTGCATGACATATTTATATAGTTTATACAGTCAAAATATAAATATGTATGTGTATATACAGTATACTTCATGCTTATGTTGTGTTGTTGTTAATGCTGTTATTTATTAAACACTTCAGTACTTTAGTGCAAAAACTCACCCTGTGTCACTTACTTGTTGAATGGGCTAAATGATGTGGGACGGGGTGAAACAACTGCCTTCAGCATACAGGTGATATTAGAGTGATATTATGTGTGTGTGTGTGTGTGTGTGTGTGTGTGTGTGTGTGTGTGTGTGTGTGTGTTTCTGTTGTGTTTGTCGTTGAAGATTACAAAATTTCTTGAAATAAGCAAAATAGGTAAAATATGTAGAAATCTAATGTTAACATCAATGTGTGTATGTGTACTGTATGTATGTATGTATGTATGTATGTATGTATGTATGTATGTATGTATGTAATGTATGTATGTATGTATGCATGTTAACAAGATATCTAGATATCTAACAAACATGAAAATGTATCTATTCCATGTGTACAATCTCTAGACATATTTATATGAATCCCAAAAGTACAGCCTTAAAACCAATTCTCAGAGCCATTTCTCAGGTCACTGATCTGGCAACAGGTTGTTGCTACACAGCTGTTTTGTTTCTCATTAGAAGAGGCTGATGAGAAAATTCCTCATTTGTTTCATTGTTTCCTCAATCAGAAGATCAATATAAAGAGTCCTTGTTCAGTCGCAGATGTTGGACCATTGTGCTGTAGACAGATGTGGACGGTGTACGTGTCATTTTTCCAATAATATCAGAAATTTTTGGAGAGGAACAGGCCATACGAGAGTCCCTAGTGTTCTTGCACTTCCAACCTCTATTTGGTGTATCCCACGATGAAAAGGCCTCCACAAAGGCATGTAAAATTGGCCTATAGGATCTCACAAACCTCCTCCTGCTTGGATCTCACAGGTTCTGCTGGTCGTCTGGGGAAAAAATATACAATGGGAAAGAGACCGATCGGCAAGAGAACACACAGACTTCCAGTTGCTATGGAGATGTACATGTAAACCAAGACAGTCTGCCAAAGGTCAAGCATGTGGTAAGGGAATGGGGTCAATCTCAACATCTGGAACTGCAGGTTCAGCAAAACAGCATTTCACACAAAGAGAAAGAATGTTTACATATCCTGATTATGGGCACGGATGAGAGAAAGAGAGAGAGAAAGAGAGAGAGAGAATGAATGGCATATTTGGGAGAGCTCTGTGAAAGATAGCAAGAACGGCAGGATGTTCAGGCTGAGCTTGTCCTTTTAACACTCAACCAGAAACTAAATTTGCCTATTTTTCCACCATCAATGGATAAAATACCAAAGTATTTAAAGTTTTCCCGAACTAGGAGCTGTCATCATTTATTGTTAGGCACTGGTAACCTACAGTAACCAAAAGAACTGTAAGATATCACAGTGTCCTTTTTAGCAAGATTGCCACTGAACTTTGCCATCTTTGTCATCTAGTCAAAACATCAAATATTTTACATCATTTTTGTTGTAAGACTGTATTTCTGGCTTCAATTTACTTCCAACTTCCAAACTGTCTTATTCAGTTAGCAAAATGATATCAAGTATTGTAGCATCTGTAATGATACTATTAATATTAACTTTCTAATGACAGCATATCTGCCATTAAATGTTTTTGGCATCATTGTAACAAGCAAAAGTAAAAAGACATTCACAAAAGTAAATACAGTCATTTTGCAATTTTTTTTAACACTGTGCAACCTGTTTGTTGGTTCAAGATTAAACAAAGGTGTCTGAAGTGTGTAAAAGTGATTCGATGTTGTGTGTGGAGCTCGTAGTAGAGATGAACATATATGAACATGTCAGGTTGTGTGCAGCATTTTTTCAATGGCTCCTTCAGTAAAGAGCTATGGCAAAGAAGTTCTGCTGTTCACTACCTGACACCACACACACACACACACACACACCACTAGTTAGACCATCTCACACACATTCATTGGTTAGAGCATCTGACATACACACACTGGTTAAACCCTTTGACAGACATCCACTGGTCAGACCACCTGTCACATACACCCACCGGTTGAACCACTGAATATACATAGACCCGCATGTTAGACCATCTGACATAACACTCGCTCGTTAGACCATTTGACATAATACCCACTTTATAGACCACTGGACACACAACCACTTGTTAGACTGCTGCTCTCATTGTTCTCATGAACTCACAGTCATTGATGTATCTAGAACCTCCAGAGGGATTAAAGTGATTATGCTTCCTTATGAAACTTGCTTCACCATCTGTAAATCAGAACAGGAATGACCCCATCCTAATGGCGATGGTGGTTAATACAACAAGGTAGGACTTCAGCTCAGCTCCTGAAAGCCTGGCCAATGGAGACTTTGATTAGCCCCGTCTACACAGATACTACAGTGAGGAAAAAATCTAATTGGGTTTTATGTTTGGTCATGTCATAGGGCTGTGGTGGGAAAATTCTGGTTTCAGATTACATAGAAGCACAGTGTTTTTCTGAAATAGAAGTCGTTAATTTAGTGAACCCACCTCCATCCTTCATCTGTCCAATCTGACTCCAGAATTTTCCCACCTCAGCCTCACTCTGGATTTCAAATGGTAAATTGTCATTATATGGCAAAACAGCTCCTTGTAAGGACATGCCATAAAGGACCAAAATGCCCAAATTTCTTTTATTTTAGGTCTTCGAAACACCACAAAAACACAAGACCTCTGAACCCGGCTGAACTTTCAGGGTAGTTTCCGCCCAGCTATGTGGCTAATGTGGCCTAGAAGTGTTGTAAACCTACCCCCCCACCAATTAGCATGGTGCTAAGTCATTGCCTCAAGTCATATGGAGCTGTTAAATCCCCTCTAATAGATTGAAACACCCACTGGAGCACCAAGGAGTAGCTGCAGATATCCAAGGTCGGTCAGCGCATTAAGGGGAATATGTCCCTCAGTCAGATTTATGGAAATGTCTAAACTGTTCCAAAACAGATTGGCTCAGCCTGAGAGGCCTGAAATGAAAACAGAAGGTTGCAGAGATACGCAGTAAAAACACGGTGGGTGGCAAAGATGGAAAGAGATACAGGCGGTGTCAGAGTGCCGGGGCAGGCCAGGTGAGGGACTTTGTGAGTGCGTCCCTGTCAGATTTAACAATAGCAGGTATCAGATTTAAAGCTGTGTCAAATACAGCTGCGCTGCACTGCATCTCACTTCTTTCATTTTTTTCCATGGAGACATGCCAGGATTAGCCTGAAAAGCATCTATCTGCTGTCACAACACAGTTCCATGATTTCACAAAAAGTTAGATGGAACTTGCACGCTCTGCAACTTCGGTTTCATAACATTATTGCTTTATATGAAAAAGTCCAATAGTCCAAAACCCAGTAAACACAATTTGCGTGAAAATACTGTACATCACTTTAAGTCAATCTCACAACTATAACATAAAGAAAGATTATTTGATGTTAATATTGTCTTTACAGGGCAGCAGTGAGTAATGTTTGTTAATTTGATGTTAACTTTAAAGTGTGGCAGTGAATAAAGTTTGTTTACATTATTAATGCCTATAGAGGGCAATAATGTTTGTTTGTTTGATGTTGTTAAGGCCTTCAGAGGGCAGTAATGAGTAATGCTTTATTTGATATTATTAATAATATTATTATTAAACAACAGGTTGCAGTAACCCTTTAATCTGGCAAAAGACTATGAAATGAGTAGAGTGAGAGTAAAATAGATGTAAACAACAAGGTCTTGCACCCCATGTGGACATCAGAAGCAGTGCTGGTAGAGCAGGCATGAATGAAAACTATACTCTATTAAATACATTTCTAAAATAGTATTAAATAAATAAATAAACATGAATACTTAGAAAGAATGCTCTCTGATCTGATATGTGACCTGAATGTGTCTTGAATGTTAAAATTGCTGCATTAATAAAATTGTCCAATAATGTAATTGTCCAATAATGTAAAAAAAAATACATAAAAATGGTATTGAAATGAAACCTTTTGCACAGTAAAAATATTGTGTGAAAATGTCCGAAATCATGTATTAATGTGTATTAAACAATAAAATTACACTGTATCTAACTGAAAAAGTTAGACAAAAAAGTAGAATAAAAACACTTAAGTTTTGATTTGTGTTTGCTTTCTGTAGATGTCACTTCATCATTGTTAATAAGGGTTTAAAAGTAGAAAAGTAGATGAAAACACTAAAAAGTAGATAGTAACTCTAAAAAGTAAAAAAAAAACCCAGTAAAAAGTAGAATAAAAGCATTAAAAATAGAATAAAAGCACTAAAACGTAGAATGAAATCAATAAAAAGTAGAATAAAAGGAGTAAAAAACAGAATAAAAAGTAGAATAAAAGGACTAAATAGAATAAATGCAGTAAAAACCATAATAAGCAATAGAAAAAGAACAGAAGCACTAAAAGGTAGAATAAAAAACAGTAAAAGCAGAATACAAGCACTAAATGTGGAATAAGCACACAAAAACATATAATAAAAACAGGTTGACTGCTGAATTCGACATTTTGACTAGGATTTTATTTTGGAGGGCCGGGGGGTGGGGGGTTCTCTGTAAGGATAGCAGGACAATCCTGTACCTCCTTGTCCCTCTAATCTGTAAATGCATGATTTTTACATTCAGTCTGTAAACATTAAACACACCGTAAGCGGCTCGTCTGCTCTTCATAAGCAGTGAAACACTCCCACCTAGTGGTTAAACTTGATCTGGGCTGGAATCACATAAGAGGCCATTTTTAATTATTCTGTCTGTGAGTGAAATTAAAGGTGTGTCTCTCTAATGTTATTTTCATTATTAGCAGTAATAATACACAAACACTGCTATGATGTAGTAATGCAAATTACAGAGCGTGAATAATTTATATTAACATCAGACTCCTAGAATTGGCAGTGTTTGATTTCTGTAGGTTCTGTAATTAGTGTCACATGACTTCAGAAAGGTATTATTTTACAGGTAATAAAGACATAATAGGTTATTAATACTTAAAGTGGAGTTTTAATCCTCACTAATTACAGACACGAAAGCACTAATCATCACAAATTCAATACATTTTAACACAATGATAATTAAACACAATTATTATTAAAATATTATTTAAATAAGCCATTATCCAAATAAATACAACAATTTATTAACCTACATTAAATAATTACCAGGCAGACTTGTTTATGAGAGATTCATCTGGCACAGGCTCCAACCATCTCTAGTAAATAATGTTTTAGGGAATTCTACTCTGACCTTTAGAAGTCTGAGATGTCATATGATCTTAAGGACATTCATGCTTTTTAGCTCCCCTGGATCTCCCATCCCTTCATTCTTAGATGCACCACTTATTTTAAAGGAACTTAGAACAGTTCCTGTTTCCGTTTCCAGGCACCAGTCACCAGGATTGGTTGGGATACTTCCAGAGCTACTTGCAGAGCTCTGGGACTTGCTTGGATCATTGTTACTCCATCCAGTACTCACTAGCATTGGTTGTTTTCTTAGAGACAGCACTGAGTACTGTTAAGTCTGTGAAAGATCCATTGGACTGCAGGAGCTACATACCCTCATCTTTGTTAAATTCAGATATCAAGATATATGCCAAATCTCTCTAAAACAGGCTGAAGAAATATATATCTCATTTAATACATGAGGATCAGACAGGATTTAAGGCCATTTGGCTTCAGACAATGTGAGGCAGTTTTTCCTTGTTACTGATGCCACCAAAGATGATGCCGACTAATATGCAATCTTTAGTCTAGATGCTATGAAGGCATTTGATAGGCTCTAATGGTGTTATCTGTGGGTAGTCCGTAAGAAGTTTGGCTTTGGAGATACATTTATCCATATACAATAAACCTACTGCGTGTTTTTCCACAGGTCACACATTCCTGTCTTGAGAGAGGCACTAGACAAGGCTGCCCCCTTTCTCCAATCTTATTTGCCTTATCTCCAGAACCACTAGCTCAAGCAATCAGGCACACATCATATCTCTCTCTAAGCAGATGATATTATTCTTCCTCTCTGACGTCAATAACTCACTTGCTCAAGCCCTTGCTTAATTCGAAGGATTTGGTTAATTTTCAGGGAATAAAATTAACTGGAGCAAATCTATATTAATGTCTCTGTCACGGTCTCACCTGGGACAGTTTCCTCTCATGACCACCAGATGTCGTTTCTGTTTATCACCACCTGAGTCTTGTTTCACCTAATGTCTTCCTGTCACCTGGGTCTGCTTGGTCCTTGATTAGTCCTGTCACCCCACTGGTCCTGGTTCCTGGTTAGTTTGTATTTATAGTTCCCCTCTCCTTGCTTTCACCACGGAAGCATACTCTCAACTTACCTTATGTCCTCTCTCCATCTTGTCATTGTATAATCCAGTATTGTCCGTGTTTCTACTCAGTTCGTGTTCAGTCCCTTTACTCAGTTCGTGTTCAGCCCTCATGCCAGTGTTGGTAATTTATGTTGTAAATAAACTACGTGTAGAACAGATGGCTGTCAGCCTGGGTGCTTCCTTCATGTCCCAAACACCTACAGAGAGAATCGTGACAGAATGCTTCCGTCTTGACAGCACCGCTGGCGAGCTGGAATATAGCTCCGTTAATTCGGAGGACGAGGACTACACGTTTGGTTGGATACGGAAACCGTGGACTACTCCCGGGGAAGATTCCTCTGACGGTGAGGAGGAGAACCTTCCCTACTTCCGTGCTGAGACCTCACGGGACTACAAAGCCCTCCGTTCTGTCGGGGGGAATGTACTACCTGTCCGGAGAACGTACCATCCTCCCCGACCGGTGTTTTGTGGAGGACACACCCTCCGTCACCAAGTCACATACCCGGCGACGGAAGGTCCAAACAAGGTCGCAAGGACGGTGGTCAGAGCCCACGCTCGGGCGGGGGACTGGATGAGCATCAACCCCTCGTGGTTCATCCCCCCAGCTGGAACATTACGCCCATTTCTCCCTCGGGACCGATTAACGAACCCACTCCCCTCGACATCATCGACATCCTTCAGGAGAACCGGTCGGTGAAGGAATACGCGGAGGAGTTCCAAGTCGCATCCACAAGTGATCCCTGTAACGAGGGTGGTGGTAGCTCAGTGGGTAGGATACTTGCCTCCAGACCAAGAGGTCATGGGTTCGAATCCTGCCTTCAGCACCACCACTG
>JBBPDB010000135.1:13677-32923 GCA_037974465.1 Brachypetersius altus
GCGTCAGACTAACGCCAGTCGAACGCCTTGCTGACGTCGATCAAGCGTCGCTACCAAACGCCACAAAAACGCCTATGGCGTTCAGAGTGCGTTTATTTCGATCTTCCGTGTGGACGAGGCCTAAGAGATGCGTGGGAGGACTGGGTAGTCACCAAGATGCTCCTTAAAGAGTTAGGTCTTTAGACGATGCTGGAAGAGGCGAAGGATTTGATTGCAAGAGGGAGTTTATTCCACCACTGGAGGGCCAAGACCGAAAAGAGTCTAGATGCTATTTATTTTACTACAGGAATATTTGGGTTATTTTAATACTTATTTTACTTATTCTACTTGTGTTAAGAATTTTTTTACTGAGCAATTCCAAAAATGGCACAGGGGTTTGGCCGCACAGCAAGAAGGTCCTGGGTTCGACTCCTGGGTTGGACGCAGGCTCTTTCTGTGTGGAGTTCGCATGTTCTCCACGTGACTGCATGGGTTTCCTCCGGGAGCTCCGGTTTCCTCCCACCATCAGAAACATGCGTGCTTTGGGGAATAGGCCAATTGAGCACACTAAATAGCCCCTAGGTGTGACTGTGAGCGTGAATGGTTGTCTCTGTATGTGGCCCTGCGACGTGCTGGCAACTGTCCAGGATGTACCCTGCCTTCGGCCATAGCCGCTGGGATAAGCTCCTGCTCTCACACCCCTGATCCCGAGTGCAGGAGAAAGGGGTAGAAATAATAGGGGTACCAGTAATGATGTTCCATTGTTATTTGTATACAAAAATAAACCTTGAGAAACTGGTGACCTTACACAGGAAAATGGGCTTTTTTCCTGTCAAAGGTCAAATATATCAAAAAAGAACTGTATGTAGCTTTTAGCAACAGGTGCTTTTAGAAACAGGTGCTTTTAGAAACAGGTGCTTTTAGAAATGGGTGTTAGAAAAAGAAAATAACAGCGGCAGCATCACTGTAAAGCTGCAACATATAAGCTCCTATGTTTTATATGTTCACAATAAAACATAGGAGCTTCAGATGTGTAATCAGTCAAAAACAATGTATGCCAAATTTTGCTTAGTGCTAACATATTATTAGCAGTGCTATAGGGATGGTAGAAATGTTTATAGTGGAAGATTTTTTTCTCAATATTGACAAAGTTTCTACATTTTTAGCCCAATATTTTTGGCCTAATTTTAATATGCACAGTATGTTATTGACTACAGTGCTAACTGGTCATTTCCCTACTATTTCTTACTACATCATTACTGATTATTGAAAGGAAAGGTGTTTTGACTGACTTGTTCTGAGGGGAGAAGAGGAAGACGGACCAGTCCTCCCGCGTTTCGCACCAGTCCGGCCGGTACACTTCGACCATCTTCTGGATCCGGAAGCACAAACTCTGCACAGAGAAAAAGAATTTATATTGTTTTTTATGCATTAATGCACGTTTTTATTAGCTGCATATTGCTCTGTTGTTAATCAGTGGCTGGTTGAGCCATTGGTCCAGACGTTGGATTTGGAAAGGCGTGGATTGCACGTCTTGTAAACAAGAGCTTGGATTCAGTCTGGGGCAATTAGCAGGGGAGCAAATGTTTGGAATTGTATTGGAATATTAAGCCAAGTTACAAAACAATACTATCATATGATACTTGTCCCTCTGGAGATGCCATAATTCTGCTCCTAATTGCTTACAAAACGAGCGAGTGGCTGCAAATTAAAATGTGTGCACCCGCTGCCATCTGTGAGCTCCTCTCCTTGCTGCCATCATTAATTGGGCCGGTTTTATTGTTTGGTCTCATTGTTCATTGTGTTTTCATTTATTTGTGGTTCAGGAGCATCATACAAGAGAAGAAACCGAGACTCCTCTCAGCATTGACAACTCCTCCTCCTCTCTCTTTGGAGAAACTACTGAGTAGTTAAATTTGCTGAATTGCAATGAAAAAATTTAAAACAATATTATGTCCTGTTCAGTACAGTATTCAATAGTTTAGGCCTCTGATATCTCTGGTATGTTTGATGGTAGGTCTCTGCAGGAGCTCAGCCAAAAAGAGCTGATGGGATGGAATTTATCCACTATGCTGTTCATCAATATCAGATCTGTACTGTAGCTTTAAAATGCTGTTAAAAACCTTGCTATTCTCCTCTTCCTTCTTTTAAATATCAGCACTTCTATTGCATATCTTGTTTTATTGATCTTCTATGTACTTTATTCATTTAATTTAATTTAATTGTTTCATTTTGTTATTCTATTCCTGTACAGCACATCTAATGACCTTTGTGTATGATAATGTGCTGCATAACTCGACTTGACTTGACACTGATTGGTCACTTTATGAGCTTCATCAATCCTAGAGGTTCACAATGTCGACACGCCCTTTTTATTATTCAAGTGAAAGTTATCATTCTGTCATATGTGAACACACCACAGCACACAGTATGAACAAATACAGTATGTTCACCGTTAGTGGAATGGTGAGGGTGTTAGCAGATCAACAGAAAGCATCTAACTGTACACCAGCAAGGGTTTCTGCATCTATAGCCTTATGTTCTTTAATGGTACTTTCAGTTTGAAAAGAGGGGGCTGTTAACACTGGCCATCTATTAGTAGCTGATACTCTTTCACACATGTTGCATGCTTCAAGTTGTGCACCTTGTGTTGTGGGTGGTTGGTTAGTGTAGCTACAGAGCGGGATTCTACCCCTAAGCAGGGCAGCTGACCACACTACACCAAAAGGACACCAGTCCTTGGGCAACACTACATTCACCTACACAAAAACTGGAAGTAGCTTCGTATAAAAGCAGCTACCAAATACTTTAAATGTAATGTAATGTTAAAAAAATCTCAGACTCACATAATCGATTTCATCCTCCAGGTCCTCTCTGTCTTTTCGCGTGTTGACCTGTGGGTAGACATCACTCAGGATGTGTTTCTGGACTGATGGAGTTTTGCCATTGCAGTCCTGATGTTCCCCCGAATGCCCCAGTGCGCCTGAGAAGCTTTTCTTGCGTTGACGGGGATGCAGGGGGGGCAGTGGGGGTCCTGGCACCTGCAGGAGCTCAGGCAGCTCCAGTGAAAGAGCGCGGCGGTCCCTCCGGGGAACAAATTGTCTGGACAGGAGCGCCGGAGGCAGGTGTGCAGGACGAGGGGATAGGAGAGTCTCCTGTTCGTGGGAATGGATGCTGTGGACCCGCAGGCTGCCTCCTCCCCCCATGGCCTGGCTCCTAGAGGGCCGGGCTAGGCTGTTCCAGCTGGATCTGCGACTCCATGGGCCATGTGGGCCCGGATGACCCCAGTTGTGGTACAGGGATCCTCGGCCTGGACACTGACAAAAAGCAAGAGGAACACTAATTAAAATCTGGCCTCATTCAAAGCACCTTACATTTCTGCCACCATTCACTTTTTTGCTCAGAATTTGATTCCCTATGCTGTAAATATAAGAGCTGAAGTGTAGGTCCACATATGAGCCCTGGCTATTAAGAGGTTGAAAGCCCTTCCTAAACAAAACATCCTGCTTTATTAATTATCGCACTTTCAATACAGAAAAATAGCTGTGGAGCTTATCATAACAAGCTGTTCTCAGCTTTTCGAGTACATGCTCAATAACCTTGAGCACAAATGCTACTGCGGTGCTGGGTTGATGGCTAGTTATAGCCCTCTAAGTGCTACATAAGTGTCCTATTAATGGTGTGCTAAATGCTAATTCATGCAGAGCTGATGGCTAATTATTGGGTTCTTTTGTGCTGGTTTAAGCGATTTGTGGTGCTGGAGTGCTGCGTGATGCCCTCCTTGTTCTCGGAAAGAGAAGACATTTGTTCCACCAAATATCAGCACTCACCAGTGCTCTCTGCTCCAGATTAGCCCTCCCCAGGGAGCTAACACTGCTCTTACGTGAGCCCAAAGCAAAGGTTAGCCTTTCGGCAGGGTAGACGCCCAGAGCGTTGGGCGTAGGAACCAGATCCAGATGTCCGTTAGGGGTCAAAGTGCAGATTTTGGGATCTGGGTGAGGAGCAAGAAAGCAAGTTATTGTTTGTACATGTCAGATAGTGCTAGTTCATGCATTCACTTACCAGGAGCAGGCCCAGACTAAGCTAACCATGAAGCAAATGAAGAGCTAAAGAAACTGAATCTACTAAGTCTAGCACATAGAAAAATCTGATTTTGGCCAAAAGATCAAAATGAACAAGCCCAGCATAGAGGAGAAACTATTCTTTGGATAGCGAAACAGAGGTAGGCCTAGTTTAAGAAGCCCAAACTAGTAGAAAGATAGTTTCCTGTTTATGGAGTGGGAGCAAAAAAACAGGTGCCTTCTGCCAAGCTCATTAAAATTTGATGCTTTCTGCAATGGTCGAACCTTGCTCTGATGCCAGACTACAATTGTAGAGCTTGTAAGTTTGTCTTCCATCAGCTGGGAGTTGGTAAGGAGGTCTGTGTATGCATGCATCATTTATCGCATCGTCTCACATGGTGCCAAGTTGACTTCTGCAACTGTCCTGCCTTTAAAGTCATGCCAGTACTCATTACACATGCTTCAAATAGTCAGAACTTTAGCCATGCCCCCTCACCAGATAATCACTCACTGGTGCAATTCAAAGAAATGCATAATTTATTTGCCAAAGCAAAAGAAATGCACTGAGTGAAATGCTCGGTTAAAGTTTCTGTTCTAACAGCTGGAGATGCTCCCCTTTCAAGATGCTGCTATGTTCGGGGACATGTGCAGCACGTGTCCGAGACTACAGATTATCAGAGTAGAGACCCGTAACAGCGAGAGCAAATCTTCAGCCAATCTGCTACTCCATACCTGACAGCTGGAGAGGATCCTTCTCTTTTTCAGTTTCATCAAAGTTGCAGGAGGACCTGTCGTCATCCGAGTAGGATCGGTTAGCATCTCCCTGTCGCAAAGGCCAGAGACAGAAGAGGGACAGAAAGAAAGACAGGAAGGCAGGGAATGAGAGAAAATGATGCCATGCATCAAGTTCACAAGGACACATTTTAAGTTGAGGGTGTGGAATTTTAATGGATGCATTTTTTGAGCAGGTAGCACCAGTACTATTGTAGCGCTAAAATGTCCATAGCATTATAAAATCTAAAGTGTTACGCTTATGATCAGGCTTTATAGGGTTTTATTGTTGGATTCGAAAAAATGTGATTTTAAATGGTTTCTTTGGCTGGAAGGTGGAAGTCTAGGAGTTGATGGCAGACCTTTAAATGCTTAACTTTATCAATATTTTGTTTTTCCTGCATTAAGTAGTTTTAATCCACTGCGTTTTTAAATACCAAAAGCAGATGTACCTGATTTTAAATTGACCATGTCTCAACTTCACTCTACAGTACAGTATACAGTATATAGATACATTACCTTTAGGGCTGATGTATGTATATACAGCAATTCCCCGCTTTTAGCGGGGGTTACGTTCTAAGAGCACCAGCGTATAGTGAAAAACTGTGCTGTTGTGTTTTGGTAAAAAAGCCTATAAATGCTTATTTTTGTAGTGCCCCAAAATATGCTCCTAATACACTTTCATTTCATTTTAAACTCAGTTTAATACATTACCCTTAAGGAATATGTAAAGGTAAATAAATAATCAGAATCAGAAAACTTTATTGCTTAAAAAAATGTTAGCATTAGCAGTTAGCAGCGTGCAAAGATTCGTACACAAAGGAAACACTGAAATAACTCTCTCTACCCACATGTTTAGACAGGGCACAGCTTACTAATACTAAATCAACTGACATAACTGTTGAACATTGGGGGGGAGGTTTAAAACACTAAAATATGAGGACATGCTCCAGCAGCTTCTTCTTCTTCTTCTTCTTCTTCTTCTTCTTCTTCTTCTTCTTATGGCTGTTGACAACTTTTCAGTGCAATACATCCGTGTTAGAATGAATGATTATTGAATCCTTATCCGCGTAAAACTGAGAGGTTACTGTAATCTCTAGCTGGCCTGTACTATTACTAGTTTAAAAAGCTCTCCAAACTGAAACTGAAATGCTTGGGTGAGGCTTAGCTGCTGTAAGATAAATACTCAAATATATAAACGCAATGATTTTTGTCACATCACAGAAACAGTTCACTTACTTTGGGCCATTTTTGCAGCTTAGTCAGCTTAGTGAATGGTACATCTTAAAACTTGAGAAATAAATATGTATGTGATAACAAAGTGATGAAAATTCAGTATTTTATGATATGGGCCATTTAATAAACCACAGCAGTTTATTAAATGGCCCATATCATGAAATACTGAATTTCCATCACTTTGTTATCACATACATATTTATAATTAGTGAATAATTAAGCGCTGTATCATACTTTGGAAAATATATAAATGTGTACATTTGCATTTCATTGTGTATGGTTGAAACAACAATGAAACCTAACCAGCCTTAAAATCAGGGAGTGCTGCAGCACCATCAGCACCCCTCTATCTTTGTCCCTGGCATACATTTAAGAAAAGCCACTAAACAGCCGTGAGCAATCTTTAATGGGCGTGTCACTCTTTGTGACCTTCTCTTTGGAGATCAGTCTCGCCTTTGGCCCAGTTCCCCACTCTCTGTGCCTCAGATATAGACCACAACCTCGAAGCCCACTTTCCTGCGCTCTCTGGAGAGATAACCTACTACCGCAGTCTGCCTACCTGACTGTGTATCCCAATTTAGAGGCCTGTGTGTGTGTGTGCATGTGTTTGTGTGTGTGTGTGTGCGTGCGTGTGTGGAAAAATAAATCCTGCCATCAGCCGTCTCTAGAGAGATCGAAAGAAAGATCTCAGCAAGTACAAGGAAGGGATAAAAGCTAATGACCCTTGTGTTAACCTTCTTGGCTTGCTGTGCAACAATAAAGGAGATCAAATAGATGGCAATTGTTGTGAATGAATCACATCCATTCTATGAGGATTTTCAACAATGAAGCACTCAGACAACAATGGCCCAGTCATTTCAGTATGCATGCTTACTATGTTGAGATGACAGAAAGCTACACAAGAGGCATTTATCACTGTGATGCACGCACACACTATCCTAGAGCAATGTCATTTACTGCACCATTGAAAGCGTGGTTCACTACAGTAAAGTGTGATAATCTGACTCACAGTGGTCCAAAGCAGCCTTTTTATTTTCAAGTGAGAATTCCCTGAGCTCTTTTTCATCTCACAACAAAGCCTTTTTGAGTCTTTCATGTCTAAAAAGTCATTCGACATTATAATCAAGCATCTTAAAAAGGAACATGTCTGCATGGACTACTCTGTTCAATGGATCGTCATCATTCCAATTCATCCCAGAGGTTTCATCATTCCTATTCCTCCCAAAGGGTTCAGTGCTGCTTCATCACCCCGACTCATCCCAAAATCGTCCGGTGCATCTTCATTCCAGTTCATGTTAAAGGTGTTCAGTGGAGCTTCATTATTCCAACTCACCCCAGGGGTGTTCAGTGTTGCCTCATCACCTCAAACTATCCCCAACGTGTTGAATGGAGTTTTTTATTATTCCTACTCATTCCAAGGGGGTTTCAATACAGCTTTGCAATGACAGCTCATCCTAAAGGGTGTTGCGCCATCACCCCAATTCGACCCCAAAGTGTTCTAGGAAGCCTCATAATTCCAACTCAACCCCAAAGTATTTCTGTAGAGCTCATACCAGTTCATCCCAAAAGTTTTCAATGATGCTTCAGCTCCATCTGACCTCAGAGGAGAGTAGTGATGCTTCAGCACACCGGAAAGCACGATTTCAACCAACCCGATATCACAACCTTCCATGCAGCCGTCACGATACAGAATGTAATCAAAATACGTGCTGCACCCACGCTTTAGGGCTTTTTTTTTGTGCTAGGACAACGCTTCACTACCCTGTATTTTAATGGACACTGCGTGACATCGCCAGTATCTGCGCTAACTGGTGACTGTTAGGGTTAGGGTTAGGGTGCTAAAATACAGGGTTGCACATTAAAATACAGGGTTGTGAAGCATTGTCAGCACAAAAAAAAAAGAAAGATCGTGATTGTAGCACGTATTTTGATTACATTGTATAACTTGATGACTTAATGAAAACTCGTGAGATCGAGCTCTTCCAACATAGCGTTAGGGACCGTAACACCATTCTAGCACGTGTTAACTAAAGCCTGGACAATCTCAGTCTACTGTCATTGCTTTTGGAGATTGGATGCATTGTAACCCCTGTGTCAGCAGTAGAAACATTACTAAAGTAGGTGAATCTCATTTAAATGTAATTTGAAGTTACACCTTTGGACACATGGAAATATATGGTAATTGTATCCTGGTGGTTATTTAATACAAGTATGACCCTTGCTTTGGGTCATACTTGTATTACTTGTATTACACACATATACCAAACTGTAGACACGTTTGGGGCCTGCTGTCCTAAAGGGTCTTGCCCCATTCGGACAGGGGTGCCTTGTCATTATGACTCTCTCAACTCAAATTTGAACCATAGAGGGTACCTCAGCCTGAAAGCCTTCCACCAAAATGGCAACCAACAGGTTAAACAGGACGTAGTTTCCGAAGGTCATTAGGGCCACAAAATAGAGAGCAGCGAGGGGAGAGGTGGAGGCCATGCCGTTATACAGCACCATGTTCCAGTCCTCCTGAGTCAGGATCTAAACAAACAAACACACACATTAAATACTTTTGTACAGAAATAGCAGGGAAATTAAACCATCCACATGATTTCTCTTCTGCCCTTACCATATTCTACTTAAAAAGGCTTTTGTTAGCTGCTGTGCTTCCACTACCTTTATAGAACAATAGCAGAGTGATTGGATCGTGTAGTGGATAATACCACTCTCAGGCATGACTCTTAACATTTCATTTGCTTACACATTACATTTACATTTATGGCATTTATTAGACGCTTTTATCCAAAGCGACTTCCATTCCCTAACTACAGGGGGCAGTCTCTCCCTGGAGTAATGTGGGGTTATGGGTCTTGCTCAGGGACCCAGAGGTGGTGCTGAAGGTAGGATTCGAACCTGTGACCTCTTGATCCGCAAGCAAGTATCCTACCCACTGAGCTACCTCCACTCCACTACATGTAACATAATTAAACAGTTATTCTCAAAAAGGCATCTGACAAATGCCTAAATCTAAAATCTAATTTAAACAAAAAAAAAAAAAAAAGGATTTACAGGCAGGTTAATCCATAGGTCTTCTACAATATTGTGCAAGTTCAGCATTATTAAGAAGTGTCCATACCTGAAACACAGTCACAATAGCCCAGAGCAGAGAGTCAAAGTTCTTCCGGTCCGGCACGGTATCTCCAGCCTCAGTCTTCAGACTGAACTTGCAGCCAAATATATGCATCCCCAGGATACTGCTCAAGCAGATAATAAAGAAATATTTAGTTCATACTTTCCCATTGATTTCAATTCTAATGGTTTTATTTGCATGACAGCCTCAACAACAGCCATTATTTCCAAGCAGCTTTCTGAAAATGTGGGTACAGCGCCTAATGTGCACTGGTGAGACAAACCATGTCAGACAAATAATGAGAAAGAAGATCCAGACCAAAACTCAAAAGTCAAAAGGAAAAACCTTTTAAAGATATGAGGAAGAAACACTAATAGGAACCAAGACTCAGAAAGTCTTGTGTGGCTGTATTACTTCCAAAAACAGCATAAGAGGTCATGCTGCTTATTACAAATCTGAACAAAAGGTGAAAAAATACGTCCACTATTAGTTAAAGTCTCTCAAGGATCCAAGACTCCAAGTAAAATTACAGCTGCACCCAATTGTTCTGCATTTACATCTAAACAATTTTGTGGTCAAACGAGGACATGCCAGTGCTAACTGGCCATGAATTGTTAGAGAAGGTGGCGGCAAATTCTGTTCTGAAAGTGAAATAAGGATTCAAGACTATTGGATCGGGGGTCCCAAAACTACCAGAGCACAATGAATCATGACATGGTACAGTGAGCATAACCTGAACCCATTTCAGAACAGAAACCTACCTCACACAGATGATAACACCAACATAAAGTAATACTTTACACCAGGGATATTCCAGACAATCATGATCCAAAACCCATCATTTTATTATATCACACGAATCACACATTGATTTACTGGCAGTCTTGCGGGACATAAAAAAATTCAAAAGGGCCGGGTCCGGCCCGCGGGCCGCTAGTTGAATAGGCCTGCTTTCCCCCCTTAATGTTTTGAAAAGGTGTTAGGTAAGTCTTGTAGTACAAATACAATATTGTAGCTTTAAGCTAAAAAATTGATAATAATACTATGTTATTTGTAAATGTCAGGAGTTACACCTGTAGGGGGCACTTTTAATACTTTAACAGTCTTAAGCATCGCTGTGGAGAGAACCCATATCAGTAGGAGCTGCTTGTGTTTAATATACAGCTCCAAACAACTTCACTATTAAATGTAACACATAGTTATGCAATGTCATCTGTATATGTTTATGAAAGAAAAGCTAACATTGCACTAAACCAGGGGTGTACATTCAATATGCAAAATATCTGGCAGGAACTGGGGAATCCCTGTACTCCAGGGTTGGGTTGCTGCCAGCTCACTTAACTTAATGGTGCTGACACTAGGTTCAATGGTAGCAAAATTTGGGTCCAGTTTATGGGAGTACAGATAGTTCTTGTATATTTTGCAAACTGAAAAAATGCCAACCCTGTCCCTATTGGTTAATGTTTAAGATTGGGATACTGACTAAAGTTCTTTAGTATTTTATTAACCAATATTTTAGTGTCTATTTTCTCTAACAATTTCGTTTAAAAGGAGTCTGAGGAGTTATTTAGCGGCTCCTGGATGCCCTGGGACCCCTCACAAGTCCCAACTTAGTAGTTATGAACCACAAAAGGGCATTAGAGTGCACTCTGGATTGTATGTAATCTGCATCTGCAGTTACTGCAGTAGCCACAACAGCAATAAACCTGTTTATAATTGTGTATGTGCTGGTTTAAATAGGACTAAATTGTTCTAAAAAGCATGGACATTTTTGTGTGCGCAAGTTATGCATGAGAGTGTGCCTACTACAGCGCCCACTAGCTGCAAATCAACTCTTTTAAAGGGTCTGGGCCAGGATCGATAATGTCAAGTTGCTTTCAAATGATACAGTTGATGCAAGTTGCTCATTTTCGCTAAAACGTAGCCATCTGTTCAAGCCACGCATTTACAGATTTCAGAGACAGGCGCTAAGTGTATTCATTTAGGAGTCGTAAATCAGGCCATTGTTTGGAGCTGAAGGGCTATAAATTCAGCAGGACAGGACGATGGAGCCGAAGGTACGTGTGCGAAGACGAATGGAAGGCGGAGGTTAATGCACTCAGTCCGGCATTAGCCTCCGTCTGAGTATAGCACTCAGCAGGAATTGCATTGCTGCAGCAGGGGGGATGCTGGGGGGCTTTGTGTTATTGCACCAGCTACAATACATCTAACTCTGGTCCTCATAAGCCTGTCATGCTGCAGAGAGTGAATGGGGGCATTCACACACACACACACACACACACACACACATCTTACCTGAAGATGAAGATAAAGAGCATGAGCAGCATGCAGAATGTGGCCACGTTGTCCATGGTCTTCATGAGGACCACCAGCTGCCTGCGCAGAGCTGGCATGAAACGAACCAGCTTTATGACCCGCAACAGTCTAAACGTCCGCAACACTGACAGGCCGCCATCAGACTGACCAATGATCTCACACACACTGCAGACAGAGAGATACAAATGAGAGTTAAATGCACACGACCATTTACCAAATACTCTTTGTTGCCAAATATATGTAGAAACCTTTTTAACATTTCTTTCATTCAACAGTATAACAGCCACAAGAGCATTTAGGAGGTACCGATGTTGGACTATTAAGATCATGAACCTCTCTCCAATTCATCTCAAAGGTGTTCAATGGGCATCTATTAAATACAGCTCATCCAAGGTGTTCAGTAGGGTTCGACATATCCCAACTTTGGCTAATGCAGTCCCACACCAGTTCATGCAACTGAGCTTCATCACTCTTCAAAGATTGTACTCATCTCAGAGACATTAAACTTAGCTCTGTCACTCAAATTCATCCCAAAGATGTTCAGCTCTATCAAAACAGCTCATCCAAAGCATTCAGTGGAGCATCATTCTAACCAATTCCAGAGGTCTTCATTACACCTTCATATCATCAGCTCATCCCAAAAGTGCCCAATAAATCCTCAATTCATTCCATGTCTATGTATTTAATGGTGCTTAATGACATCAACCCATCCCAAACTGGTTCAAATCCAGCTCATGAAAAATAAGCTCTCACACCAACAGATCTTAAAGAAGATTTGTCACACTGTTCAGTGGAGTGGATGGTAATCACTTAAAATTAGGGATGCACCGATTGCAATTTTCTTGGCCGATTCTGATTACCGATTGTTTTTGTAAGTGTGATCGGCCGATCAAAAAAAGTGGTTTCAACTTTTTTAATGTAAGGTGGTAGTTACTTTCCCTGTTTACTTGTATAATAGTGACATATGATAGTGACAGCTCTACGGCAAATACAAACAAAAATCTAATTTTCTTCAATATAAAGCTTTTATTTCACAACAAATTTTCTTTACAAATTTAAATAAATAAAATGTAATAAATAAAGATATACATAAACTCCCCCAAAAAAGATCGGTTTGAAATCTGCAATACGTGCAAGTGATCGGGCCAAAAATCGTCTGTTTCCGATCACTGGTCGATCGATCTGTGCATCCCTACTTAAAATAATGTGAATTTACTGCTTCATTACTGCTACATTACACTCCTAGCCAGCAAATAGCATTCCTATAATAAACACAAGTTTGTTAATACAGTTGAGTGCATATATTAACTGCTATATATTAAAATACATGCCTTAAAGGTATCTGCCTCTATAAACAGAAGGGCTGTGTGGACACTTTAAACATTAAGTGTACTTTAAATTGAGAATATTTCTGCAATACCATCAATTAGTTACATTTACAAAGCGTTTACAACTGAAATTAAGTTTAGAATAATGTCATAAGCATGCATTTGCTTTCACACCTGTGAAAGCTCGCACTGACCTGATAATAACGATAATGCCATCGAAGATGTTGTAGGGGTTCCTCAGGTACGCAAAGAAGCCGAAAGCCGTCAGTTTGAGGATCATCTCCAGGGTGAACATACTGGTGAAGACTATATTACAAATCTCTAGAACATTGGTCAGCTCTTCAGGCTGAAACGAGGTAGAGGGGGAACAAGGAGGAGAGAGAGTTGGAGAAATTATTTCAGTGCCATTTTTATATTAAGATATAACCCTCAGCGAAGTGTGAAGACCTGTACTGTGGAGTGAGATTGAAAACAGAAATCCATTTATTTTACTACATTTACAGAAACTAAAAGAACAAAAATGACAACATAAATGTTACATTGTGGGTTGCAGTACTCCATGCCACCACCGGGGGTGTATTTCCTCTCTGTTCATTCTTTTCACCCACCTGTCATTTCACCTGGCAGCACTGATTACCCCCATTAGCCAAACTACTTGCTCCACTGGCAAATAATACAGATACTCAGTCATGAGTTCAGCTCAATCCAGAGTAGTTTGCGACCCCATTGTTCTCCTATCAGAACCTCTTTAAGCTTCCTTCGTATCCTTCATGATAGTTTTCCACTTTTATACCTCCGTTCACTTCACCCTTCTTCAGATTTAGCATGTGCACTCACCTTCAAACTCCACTCCTTCCATAGGTTTTGTCTTTTCATGTCTTGCTCTGTTGTCGCTTTGCTATCGCTTTGCTCTTCTAACTTGTAGTTAAGTTTGATTTCTGTTCCTTTGCCAGTCTAAAACTTCCAACAAATGTTGTGAGACATTAGTATTTTCGTCTCTGCAATAAGATACAGTTGATCTCCAAACTAGCACTGGATGAACACAATACTCCAGAACTTTTTGCTATTATTTCCTCCCTTACTGTAAGATGAGATACAGGATGTATGTAACACTCCCCTGGGACTGTTTTACTGCCTTGCTCTAATTTGAATATGGTGTCTATTAATGCAGTTCTGTACATCTACATTTTTTATTTGATCTCTAATCAAAGAACACACGTAATGAAACTAGTTTGTGATCTTGCTATTGCAAGTTTTGGACTCCCATCTGAATTGGAAGCCCATAGAAGTAATTTTGTGGCAGCTACTATTGCTAAATAAAGTCCAGACTAAAACAATATTTCTGATCATGCATCCCTTCACCACAATATGCGATGCTTCAAATACATCATACAGCCAATGAAAGTCCAATTTCAGAGGCCAATAAATGCAAACATGATCTTTGGCTTCCCAGCAGTGAGGCTAACTATCTGGCTTCCTACTGCATAACCAGTTATTGGAGGGAAATTTCATTAATAAATAAAGAAGAAAAAACATTCAAACAACCGGGTCTCATGTATCTTCCCAAAATAACTTTTTTTTTTCACCTGAAGGGTGTGTTTTTTTAGTCTTTAAGCTGGAAATTTTCACTCTCTAGTCTATTGTTGCAGCACTGCATGAGGCTGGCTGGCATGGTTCCAAAAGCTGAACATTTTTCATTTTCGATAGAAAGCCTCTATCCAGAAAATTTGAAGAAGAAGTGGGGTAGATGGTTTAAAAACAACAACTATGCCCATATCCGAAATCCCTGGGTCTATGTTGGTTTTCTCTAAGAGAAAAATGAATGGTGTTTTTGAAAAAAACATCTTTCATCACATATGTGGTAACGAAAACTTTATTGTCCTTCATACATTTTCTCCCTGAAGTGTCGCCTCCAAATGATGGCAGTCGAAATAGGAAAAGAATGTTACACATAAGCCACAATCGAGCTGACTAATGCTAAAGCAACTTAACTCTCACTGCTAGACAAATTGTTCAAGATGTTCCAAGCTCATAATAATTACTGTGATTGATTAGAGGGCACATTTGAATATTGCAGCCTTATATAAGTATTGCAATGCAGTAATGTAAATCAATTAAACCGTATATTCTGATGCCCCAGCATTATTTTCATTCAAACAAAACGGACGCGTGACTAACGGCGGGTTGAGGAATCACCTGTTTGATTTGTGCACTGCTGAGGGCAGATGATGGTGATACCAAGCTGTAAGACGGTGATGAGATCAGTTTGAGTAATAAATATCTTCACAGTGCCTGGGTAGGAGGGACTACTGTGCAGGCAAACTCCATCTATCTCTGTCTGGACTCCAACAAGGGCGTCAAACACCCTAAGGAGCCTGCAAAATGCCACGGAGCTACTATCACACTAGATAAAAGTCAGTGTGTGTATTTGTGTGTGTGTGTGTGTGTGTGTGTGTGTGTGTCTGTGTGTGTGTGAGCTGACAGACTGGGAGAGGGAACACACAGTTGTGGTTTGGGTAAAGCCTTTTTCACATGTAGGTCAAGACATTGTCCGGATCTGCTGTTTCACACATAGCACAAGCCTTTCTCTGTTGGACACAGACCCACCTTCGGGGAATCCTGTGTGGTTTAGGCTCCTGTATAGAGCATGCAGGAGGTAGTCCTTGAATTTCCATGCCGATTTTGAATCTTATTAGATTGACTTTATTTATTAATCCCAGAATGGGGAAATTCCTTAAAAAACAGCAGCAGTAGTGAGAAAGACAGTTTAACAGGGTCCATACGATCAAAAGTAACGATAAAAGAACAAAGACAAATCAATATAAAACAATAAACAATTTCTCGCTGTATAAATATAAGAAAAAGAACATATACACAGTGCAAGTTAAGTGGATGAACAGGGAAGGGGATCAGAAGAATTGCACATGGTCAAAAATATCACTTGGGTTGCCATCTTCAGATAACCATCCCTCCTCACGTCTGGTGCGAACGTTAGTTCTCCCTGTTGTTTCCCAGTTTTTTTAGCTTTTTTTTTACATATTTACTCAGCCTTCTGTTTCTGCACGTTCCTCTGCCTCTGCCATCCCTACACAAAAGGCAAACCCAGTCCAGACTAGTCTCCTGGTGGAATGAGCTGCTAAAAGTGACCAGAGCAGCGGAATCCCTCTCTATCTTCAAAAACCTCTTGAAGACTCATCTGGTCAGCTCCTCTCCTCATCTGTTGTAAACCATACTTGCTCTTTTGGTTTTGACCTACTCACTTTAATTAAAACGTCTGCCAAATGAATGTAATGTAATGTAACAGCTGTCACACTCTCCATGTGCTTTCGCTTATGTGTCTGTTCCATGTACGGTTTCGGATTCACCTACTCATTAGCACTTTCACCTGTATCTTATGTCTAACCCAACCCAGGGGTTTCTCATTTGTTTAAAAGTGAAAGTGAAGATTCTGTCATACGTGAACACACAGTGCGAACAGCACGAACCTCTCAACCTCTGCATTTAACCCATTCACCAAGTGAAGCAGGGGGCAGCCAGGAACCCGGCGCCCGGGGAGCAGTGTGTAGGGACGGTACCTTGCTCAGGGTACCTCAGCAGTCCCTTGCGGTCTTGGGAGTCGAACCCACAACTTTTTGATCACTGGGCAAACGCCCTAACCACTAGGCTCCCAGCTGCCCCTGTATATATATAGCCCCTGTCTTCAGTCTAGTATTTGTTTTTTCTTGGTGTTTCTGCTCTGTTCTTTTAGCACTGTGGTTTTGGATTAATCACTTCCTCTTGCTTGACGTTTTTGGCCCTGTTGGTTTATACAATACATTCAGTTTGTTCGTGGCCACTTTTGGCCAATTGAGAACTACATTTAAAATTCCTTGTTAGTTACACTGTTAAATCACACAAGTTATGTTCAAATGCTTTCATTTTAAACCCAACACCTAAGAAATGTAGTTTTTAGTTTATGTCATTTATCCATTTTTGGCCAAGCGAGCACTATTATATAATATGTTTTATAAAAGCCATATGTTTATATATGATTTTTATATATATTTAATAGAATTTTTGCTATTTTTACAACATAAAGTTTTAACTAACATCAGTTCTTGTCATAAGTATAAAATGTCTATTCCTTTTTTTTAACCCTTCAAATACCGGTTTGTTTGCCCAATGCACTTTTCAGTAAACAACCTCAAAAATGGTCATTTTCTCTATATTCTCAATGCTACTGGGGCCAAAAAGTTGAAGTTAAAAATGAAAAGATCGGAAAAATCTCCAGATCCTTGAGAACTTTCATTCCATATGCATTAACACACATAAAATGGTTTTAAAAAAAACAAGTGAACTGGACACAAAAAGCCCACAGCAGGCCCAGGGGGTTAATAGTTTGCTGTTTTTTGCCCTCTGCTTCTTCACTTTGTGATTTTGGCCCCTTGTGTTCATGTTTCTTTACGTTTTAGTTAGTTTCATTTTATTACTTTAGTGTTCTGTCAGTTTTTCATTTAATCTCCTGCTTCTTGCTCTTTTGTTAATGAAGTCCTGTCCTCAATTACATCCTTCTCCACACTCTCTTGCCAGTCAGATGATAACACCGTCAACATCTCCACTTGTTCACTGTGAATTCTCCAGACAGTGACCTGCTAGGGTGGATGAATTCCATTTCCAGTCCGAATGATTCGGATGTTTGCGTTCACCCATGTAGCTCGTCTTTAAAAGCACTGGGTTGCAATACGTGTCAACGTGGCTGAATATTTTCCTTGTTGGCTTTCTCTCTCTGTTTCTCCCGCTTCCTTTCTGCCTATCAGACACGTCCAACACTTTTTGATCAATACCCTCCCATCAATGAGCCTGGGCAACTGAAGGACAAATGAAAACAAAACCAGTGGCAACACTGAGAAGCTGCCATTTAAAGCAATAGGATATTGACATGGCAACCAGAGCAGATAATGGCAAAGAGGTGAAAGCCTAGAGACTCACTAAACTCCCTCAATCGCTGTCGATTCTTCTCTTCTCTTCCTTTTCTTTTCTTGTGACACTGAGGAGGTCAGTCAGCGTGTCTTTTCCACTCATACCCTTCCTTTCCTTATCAATGTGTTTCATTCCTCTCCTGTCCTTTCCACTCCTACTATTCTCTTTTCCTATTCTCTTCTCTTCTTTTCTCCTCCCTTCTCTTCTCTTCTCTCTTACTTTCCTTACAACACTGAGATGTTAGTCAACTTGTCTTTTCCATCCATTCCTTTCCTTTCTCTTCCTATCCTTACCTCCCCATCTTTTTTCCACACCAGTGGCACACAGGGATGTTTTGCAGGTGTAATGGTGGCTGAAATTCCTAGCAGTCTACATGGCACACAGTAACATCATGCAAAATGCTGCATTTAATTTCTTGTGAAAGTTCTTTACATCAAGCAGAATGTGAGATGACGACACAATCATATCATACACACCCCAAAACACTTAAACCAACCAGAGACAACAGCCTCAGTCGGAGACTCAGTGGACACTGATCAATAAACATCACGGTTAAAGATGTTTACAATATGTAGACCAATAAACCCACTTCTCGTGTCCCTGATAAACCCTGGGGGGTGTTGGTCTCTTATCCTCTCCATATCATCTTCCATTTCCTTACTTTCTTTTTCCTTTGCTTTGGCTTCCTCACACCATTTCTCTCCCTTTCCTTTCCCTTTCTTTCCTTTCCTTTCCTTTCCTCTCATTTTCTTTCCTTTCCTTTCCTTTCCCTTCTCTTCCCTTCCCTTTCTATCTATTCCTTTCCTTTCCTTTCCTTTCTTTCCTTTCCTTTCCTTTCCTTTCTTTTCCTTTCCTTTCCTTTCCTTTCCTTCCTTTCACTTTCTATCTATTCCTTTCTTTTCCTTTTCTTTCCTTTCCTTTCCTTCTCTTTCCTTTTCTTTCCTTTCCTTCCCTTCCTTTCCCTTCCATTTCTTTCCTATCCTTTCCTTTCTATCCCACCCCTTCCCTCCCATTCCCTATTTTTTCTTGTCCTCCTAAGTTTTCTCCCTGTCTTATTAAATGTTTCTTGTCTGTGGGTTTAGCACGTGCATCAGATTTCAGTCAGTTTGCAGTCATGCTTACCCACAAAACCACCTGCTACTGCCTTTGTAAATATTATGATCGTTTTGACATATTTCCAATATTTTTAATGCACATAATGATGCAAAACGTTCATAGATTATGTCACAGAATGACTCTCATATAGTTTGTTAATGTACAATGGGTCATCATAAACTAAAGGGAAACATGTTCAGTGTCGTGTGACAGCACACGTGTGTTCTACTTAAATGATGTACACTCACCTAAAGGATTATTAGGAACACCATACAAATACGGTGTTTGACCCCCTTTCACCTTCAGAACTGCCTTAATTCTACATGGCATTGATTCAACAAGGTGCTGAAAGCATTCTTTAGAAATGTTGGCCCATATTGATA
>JBBPDB010000136.1:27342-37911 GCA_037974465.1 Brachypetersius altus
CCCTGCGACGTGCTGGCGACTGTCCAGGGTGTACCCTGCCTTCGCCCAATGCAGCTGGGATAGGCTCCAGCCCCCCCGACCCTGAATGCAGGAACAAGGGGTAGATAATGGATGGATGGATGGATATCAGATTAAATTCTACTAAGGTGACGAAGACAGCAACTGAATATCATTTTTAAAAAGATAGTATTGAACAGTGCCAATCTAGAGTGTAAAGATGGAATTCCACTGCCATTAGCATTAGTGGGATTGTTTCATACATACACCATTTATTAAAGCAACAGTTAGTACTGCTGTAAAGTGAACATTAACCCTCTGAGGTCGAAGCTCCCACTAGTGGAAGTTTTTGACGTTTCCAAAACAATCATTTAAAGCTCCACAAGTTTTTGTCCTAGAAAAAAGGAATATAGGAACAAAGATTTGTGATGTGCTCGGACTTTGTAATAAGTGTACTGCATGCACAATGTTAAGAAAATGGACCCACCTGCAGGGCACACGGTAGAATGTGTGGTTCACAGTAGGATGTCCAGGTTCATGTATGTATTTAGAGCAGCATGGCTGACTCCACATGGCTAGTTTTTATTCAAACAGCATGTGACAAATGAGGTGTGACTGCTTTCACTTCCGGAGAAAGGGGAGAGAAATAGAGAGACAGAGAGAGAGAGAGACACTGAGAGAGAGATAGTGAGAGAGAGAGAGAGAGAGAGAGAGAGAGAGAGAGAAACAGAGAGAGAGAGAAACAGAGAGAGAGAAAGAGAGACAGAGACAGAGACAGACAGATAGAGAGAGAGACAGAGAAAACAGAGAGACAGAGAGACAGACAAAGAGAGGGAGACAGAGAGAGACACAGAGACAGAGAGTGAGAGGGAAAGAGAGAGAGAGATAGAGAGACAGAGAGACAGAGAGAGAAAGAGAGAGAGAAACAGAGAGAGAGAGAGGGAGAGAGAGAGACAGAGAGAGAGACACAGAGAGTGAGAGGGAAAGAGAGAGAGAGAAAGAAAGAGAGAGAGACAGGGAGAGAGAAAGAGAAACAGAGAGACAGAGACAGAGAGAGACAGACAAAAAGAGGGAGACAGAGAGAGACACAGAGAGAGAGACAGAGAGTGAGAGAGAGAGACAGAGACAGAGAGAGACACAGAGAGAGAGAGACACAGAGAGTGAGAGGGAAAGAGAGAGAGAGACAGGGAGAGAGACAGAGAGTGAGAGGGAGAGAGAGAGAAAGAAAGAGAGAGAGACAGGGAGAGAGACAGAGTGAGAGGGAGAGATAGAGAAAGAGAGAGAATAAGAGTAAAGTTGGTGTGAGGGAAAAGAAGGACCCGGGAGAACAGGCACAGCCGGGGAAAACAGAAGAGCTGGTGGTGCTTCATGCAACTGCTACGGTCTGTGGTTTCTGAAGCCTGGCAAGTATCCCCACAGAAGCTGTCAAGAGATTTTAGCTCAGGACAAGCAGAAAAAAGGAATGGTGACAGACGCGATCATATGTCCTGCAAAAGCTGCGAGGAGCTACAATCTCTGCTTCCGTCTACTTCCTTACTGACTTACTGTCTTTCTATCTCTCACACACACACAAACCAGTGCACTGCTCTGACGTAGCACTGCACACTAAGAGGGGAAAGGAGGGGTAGAGAGAGCGAAAGCAGCTCTTTTATAATCACTTACTCGTTCCCCCCCATTTTTTTATACAGGATTTGCTTGGTTGAGGGAGTTTCAGTGAAAATAAGGCAAGAGAGACAAATACACACCAAAAGAGGGGCAGAAAATAAAGAGTAAAATGTGAATATTTCTTTTATTTTGTAAGATTAACACAATATGTTGCTTGCTAATGTGCCCTACATTAGCTCTATTACGTGTTCTTCCAGGATCCTAATCCTAATGAGCCGAATAGTCGGGAATTTGGAAGTTAGGAAGAGAATATTTCAAAATGTCTTAAGATAAATTCAAGGCTTTCTGTCATTATACTCTCCCTAAAATATGCTCAAAACTATTTAGCATATTCTGTGCAAAAACCCGTAATTCCTGACACCTAGCACCGTCACATCATGGGTTAGCTGACTGTGGGATACATGGTCAAGTGAAACACCACTAATGCATTTGCTCATTTACATTTCTAATGTTATTATATAGAATGAAAACTTATTATCGGTCAGGCCGATTACCCGGGCTGATGTTTGATGTCAGAGCATATTAAGACATTGCATTTATGGGCAGCCCCGGGCAACACCAGAAAATGCGATTACACAGGCAAATTCAATTATACAGCGTCAATTATCAATATACATTGTTATACCAAATTAGAGGTACAAAGTAGCCTCCATTTAGCTTACCATTAGTGAAGTAGCCTCCAGTTAACTCACCGCTAGTAAAGTAGCCTACAGTTAGCTTACCGCTAGAGAAGTAGACTCCAGTTAGCTTACCTTTAGAAAAGTAGCCTCCAGTTAGCTCACAATTAGCAAACGTGCCTGGGTCTTAACGTAAACGCTAGTGTCTTGTGTAGTCCTTGAATAGCAGGCTGTGTGAAGTTACTTTTTGCGATCATTAGATGATGACAATTTGGCATGAAACTGCATCTGTCAAGAAACTATTATTATTTCTATTAATGACCAAATATCGACACCCCACCCCAGCAAAAAAAAAAAAAAAACCCAAAAACACACAGGGTCACATAGACCCTGATTTCTAAATATCGGCATCGGCCATAAAAAATCCATATCGGTCGACCTCTACTCGTTAGGGATGACTGATATTGACATTATTTGTGCCATTTTTGTGACTGATTTTATTAGTCGTTTTGAAACCATTTAACCAAATGTAATAACATTTGATTTTTTTAACGAACATTTTATTGCGTTTTTCAAAAGACGACTAATGCCAATACTTGGAATATCGAATTAAAATTAAAAACATAAAAAAAAAACGCAGACTGCACAGGACAATTTTCACAAAACAGAGTGTAGATAAAATCAGAAAAATAAAAAGGACAGTATTACAGGTGCAATATTATTACACCAGCAAACGTGATGAGTCAAAAAAGGTAGAGTTTCACCGTAAACTGAGCCGCCTCTTAAGTACCAGGTCCTATATATCATTTGGCAGGTGGTCTATTTTGCCATATTTTACAAAAATGATCGTCATTCCCTTTAATCAAAGCAGACATGGGAGTATCTCGAAAATGTCACTCTACCATTGTGACACAGTAGGAAGCTTGCCTTTGATCCACTGCACTGCCTGGCCCATATAAGATTCACCAAGAGAGTCTGCTGTCTAGTATTGAGGCCAAGGTTCTCCACAGACAAACATAGCAAGACTAATCCAGGTTGAATAACAGCTTCTCTTTTTCCCCCAGCTTTCCTTCATCACCTGCTTTGTTACCTGTTTTATGAGAGGACATAACCACATATAATGAAAAGAAGTCCCCACATCTTTCCCACTCTTAGAAGATAAATCTTTATATTATTAATGGACTGAGGTATGTGTTGTAGTCCATGTAAAATGCTTTACTGACTTTCAGAGAGCCTGTTATTGGAATAGATATTTTTTATACAAACTAAATACATCTTGTGATGTGGCCTGATTCCAATGGCACCTTCTCAAATAGCAATACTTTTATAAATATTATGGTTATCAAGGTTCCAAAAAATAAAGGAAATGCATTTATCTAATTGTAATGTTTTCAGAAGAAGGACCCAAATGCAGAAACGAATAGGAACTGAGGAATTTAATAATAATGTCCACAACACGCAACACAGAACTCCAAAAAACACAGTATAGTCCGGCAGGCAAAAAGGGTGATCCAAAGTCCAGAAAAAGAGGTCAAGATGCAAAAGAGACAGGAATAGGGAAGGAATCCAAGGACAGAAACGCTCAGTAACTAGGTGGCTAGAATACTTCGCACTGGCTAAATGTCCTGCAGTCCTTTATATAGTCCCAGGACCTAGAACTCAGGTGAAGAAGATCTCCATTATCAGAGGGTTGACTGGGAACACCTGGCTGATCCCTTACTTCCGTATGAGCCCTTACACTAATAACATACAGCTGCAGAGAATGTAGTGTCTAGACCTGAAAATACGCAAAAAAAAAAAACTGATTGGAAGTGATACCGAATTCGGGCTGAGGATGTCTAAATGAAAACATTTTGGTTTCATAAAAGTATCTAAGAGTTGCAACGACATTTAAATGTCAGGTCTGAAAAATACTCCTTCACTGACCTGGAGCAAAGGCTAACCTTAGAAGCCAAAGGAAGGATGGGCCCTGAGAACCCTTCGCAACCTGCATGTTAAGTAGTGTGAAATCAAGTTTGCAGCATACCGGAAATAACAGGGTTTTTTTTAGCTCAGAGTAAAGAGGTTGTCAGTTATGACAAACTCAGTGGATAGATGCATTATGCATCCATGTAGGAGGCCATATTATCCATTCGTAAGCGGTACATACCTGTCAAGCCCAGTTATAATAGAGGGGAATGGGCACAGCCAGGTCTGTCAACAAGAAGCTGAAAGGCTTGTGTTTGCAGCCTCTTGGGGCGCAGGCGAGCCGCTGCGTACCGGATTCGGTAAGGAAACAGAAAAACACATTTTATGACATGATTGTACTATTTTCAGGCCATTTTTCCTTTGGCTATTAGCTGGTTGGAAAGAGCCCTCCTGCAAGTTTCTGTGACGCAATGAATACTCATTTCAGTACACAGAGCCAGAGATGTTCACAAGTCATTTTTACTAAGTCAAGTCTCAAGTCTTTGAGTGAACGTTTAGAAGATATGCTAATTGGCCACGCGCCACAATTACAATTGGCTGTTGCTTAACAGGGGGCGGGGCTGTGTGCTGTGATCTGCCCTCACCAACATGGAGGATTTGCCTTAAATGATCTTAAATCTAAATGTTAAATATGAAAAATATATCTCTCACTGTAAATGTGAAACTCCACAGTTAGTTGGGGCTCGGTGATCCCTTTCCAACGACCGGTTCGAAAACCATTATTAGCTGAAAACTGCTCATCTCGGACAAAAGTAATGGGACACTGGGGCGAGGTGAGCTGTTTTCGGGTCGTTGGAAAGAGTGCGGGATATAAATAAATAATTTTGGAGATCAGTGCATTTGCTGATGTACCCTGTCACCACTGCTGCGTACCCCTCTACGTCGATGCAGCCAAGACAAGCAGCAATGTGGTCTCAATTCGGTTCGTTTCAGAGGGGTCTTAGTTCGTTCACATATGACATGTTCACATATACGCCAAACGAACTCACACAGTTTCCTTTAAGGGCTGAAACGGACCAAGTACACCCTTAGACTACGAGACATAAGCTGAATGAGGACAATGACATGACATGAAATTTTGTCCACACCCACTGCTAACAGGTATACTGCCATGCAACCTCAATACATAAACAGGACCACCAACTGCTCAAACACAAATACCTAAAGCATTAATCCCAAGGGCATGCTGGTGCAAAAACAGGCCATATTTTTAACCACAAAGACAATGATGCAATTTAATTTATAGCTCTTTCTTCTTTGAAGAACCTCTGGAGAGTGCAATGGCATTATATTCATTGAGGCAGGACACAGACACAGGGGTGATTTGAAGCATCTTTCAAATGAGAGTGGTGCTCAGAGAGATATTGAAGATGTCTGTGACATCTGTCACCAGGTCTAAGCTGAGTTTCCCCTCACATCAACCATGGTCAGACAGAGCACCTGGTCATTGGAAGACAGGCTGTTTTTTCTCACTGCAATGTCATTCTGTGCTTCAAACCATGCATAGAAGCAATTCAGCACTATCTGGAGGGAAGGCTACACCATCACAGGCAGGTGGAGAAGGCCCTGTTGACTTGCCACGTGTGATATACAATACTGTGCAAAAGTCTTAGGCACCCGAGAAAATTCAGCTTAAAAGTTGTTTACTGTTGGACAGTGGTGTTAAGTGTTAAAACTCTTACATTACAACAAATATAAATAACATTAATTTAGTAAATGGTGGTTTAGTGTGTGGCAAAGTGTTCGCTGAACCATTTCCAGACCTCTTTCCTCATGGAAGCCCAGTTTTACCTGCAGCTCCATCAAATCCCTGGTTCGGCTCTTTTTACTGCAGGAGATTAAATTAGGTGTTGAATATGGAATTGTATTCATTTACCCAATGACTGGAGGCTCTGAGCAGAAACCTGGATCCAAACCTGTGTTCTTCTAACAGCTCACAGAATATTGAGAAAAAATACTTTAGAAAAAATAAATCTTGAGGCCTTTTATTTTAAAGGTATATACTTTTCTTTTAGTGACAAATAATCAAAAGTGCAACAGTCAAATTCTGCACAGTGTAAAGTGTCACATATGTAACATATAATCCTTGAAAGTGGAGCACATCACATCTCAACAAGCCACTGTTACTCGGATCTTTGAGGCTTTATTACAGTCAGGGAAAAAGAGCAATAACAGTTCCCGCTCCCTCTACAGCAGCGATCAAGTCAAATCTAGCTATTCAGGCCTTGCTCAGGAAGCAACACACAATAGCACCCAGTGGATTCCTCCCACTCACACAACCTCGCAGGGCACATATAAATATGCAATATCGCTCTCGGAAGTTAGACGCAATCATTAAGAGGACGCACCAATATCAAATGCAGTATGATGTACTGTTTGAATTATATGATTCCTCAGCCTTGCTGGAACTGGCCTAGTTCTTGTATCATGAGAGACTGAAACTGCTCTCATGATCTGAAACTGCATGAATCAGGAAACCGCTCAAATTCTGGTTTAACAGAATAAGATATGATGGAAAATGCAGCAAGATAGGAATACAATGTTTTAAAAGAAATTATTACGCTGGACTATCACAAGCATTATAAGGCATGACAATGATTGCTTGAGTTACATAGCAGCACTCTCCAAGTCCATAGTGTGCAGCAAAGTTTGACACACCTATCACACTTGTTAAGGTGCCATGTTTGAGGAGGGGACCCACCACACCGTGCTAGACACCAGTTCACTAGGACTAGAGGTGGGAAATCCTAATATACAAAAGAGACCTACATAAGAAAGTCCAAATCAGTGCCACAGTCTTAAAATTGCCTGCTTTATCAGAATCAAAACATCTTTAGTCTTAAATCCGGAAACACAAAAATTCCGGTTAATGAAATATTTTGGTAAATATTTTTGGTACTAATTGAAAGTAGCATTTCTGGTTGTTTTTTAACATACTGTCCAAAGAAACACTTAACAAATCATCCAATGGTAATGAACAGAGGAACAGAAACGTTAAAGTTTGTTTATTTTGCTCTGGTGAGAGCAAATGCTCTCAATGTGAAACATTAAAATGCTGTGGAACTACTTCAGTTACTATCACAAGGACCCAATACAGATGTCATATACATTCGATATACAGAATACAGCAAACAACACCAAGTCCTTGTTTTAGCTCGTTAAAAAGGAATGCATACATTTAAACTTTTAATAACTGTAGAAAATATTTTTATTCTTATATAAATAAAAAAACATTTAAGGGTTTAAATTTTGGTGCAACACTAACGATAATCAACTGTAAATGTTATGTTAGAGTTGTGCATGAGTACCAGACACAAAGACGTAGGGCTGCAAGATTATGGCCAAATTGATAATCACAATTATTTTGATCAATATTGAAATCACGATTATTAATCACAATTGTAAGTGAACAAGGCTTTCAGTTCAAAATGAAACCTCAAATAAAAATAAAAAATAATAAAATAAAATTTACCAAAGATACACACACACACGCACACATGATTTTTGTTAAGGAAAGCAACACTACACACACACACACACACACGCACGCACACGCACACATACAGGCGCGCACACACTCTCACGCACACGCACACACACTCTCACAGGCACGAACGCACGCACACACGCGCTCCTTTAAGGCAGTTTACTGAAGTCCTAAACTCTCGTTCGCCCCCTAGTGGTTGGCTGAGAAAGTCTTTGATCTGATGTGCTGCAGGGCTGCTATTAAAATCGCGGACGATCATCTTAATTTAATCGTGGCAGCCAAAATCGTGATCGTGATTAAAATTCGATTAATTGTGCAGCTCTAATCTGTAGTAGCACAGGCTGAAGCCCAGCTGCTCACACATCATATAATACTTTTACATAATCTATGTCCCTTTCATTTAAATGAAGCTTTTAAAGAGCTTTTAAAACAAAGCCCTGGGTCGACTATGCTTGACGATGCTCGAGGGAGACCTATGGATGAATCAACAAGCATCAAATGAAAGCTACGATAACATGAACGCTCCAGTTCCCCTCAAGAGCATGTCATATATGATATATGTGAAATGTACACTCACTGGGTGGAACACTGAGCCACTGCGGCTCTCCCTGGACATCAGTGACGAAAACTGAAGACCGCGTTCACTCACGTGATTTCCGTGCCCAGACCAGTGCACACGTGTGTTCGCGCGGTGAAAGTAACGTTTTTGAATTATTGAAAACAAAAAATTGTCATTTGTAAATTGTGTTTTGATGGAAATTGTCCTATTTTGAGTGAGTGATGGCACAGAATATGATGATTAATCCCCAAAAAACCTAGAAAATTCTCTGAAAAAAGCACGATGTCTTACACGTGAACATAACCTCTAGGGCAGTTTACAGCCGAACCGAGTCTGGACTCGTACCTTTGCCATAGTTGAAGTGGAGCTTGATGGCTTTGCCCTGGTTGATGTGCAGGTATGTGAACCCAATGGCAAAGGTGAGCAGCACAAGGAGCAGGAGGAGTTTGAACTGCTTGCGGATCTTCTTCAAAGGGAAGCGCATCCTCCTCACAGCAGCACGTCCCGCTCAGTGGAGAATTCAGGAGGAGACTGATGCCCGCTGTCCACTGCTCCCTTCCTGTCAGGCAAATGAGAAAGTGAAAAAAAGAAGGTAGAGTCAGATAATAACTAAATAAATCGTACATATTTAATCTGAACCGTACAATTATATATATTTACATGTCATTCCCTACATAATAAATAACTGACTACATACTTATTGACATAACAAATTGGCTTTAAAGACCAAAACACACACATAGATTCAAATTCTTCCTTTTTATTCTAAAGACTTTATTCTATATACATATATATATACATATATCTATATTTATAAATAGTATAAACATATCTGTACAAAAGTACTTATCTACATTCGTTGACATTTATCTTATAGTCATAAATATAAATCCATATTGCGTATTCATATTGTAGATTTATTACTGTATATTATATTTGCTCAGTATATAGTTTATTGTATTTTAATATTGTTGTTGTTTTTATATTGTTGTGCTGGAGAGACACCATCTACCGGAATCTAATTCCTTGTGTGTGTTCGCTCACACACTTGGCCAATAAACCGAGCCAAGGAAAGAGGACTGACCACTATTTTACACGTAAAAGCCCAGGAGACACATGAAGGTTCATGGGAGGTTTGGGACGGACATCATGACTCCTGGTTCCATGCACCACTACTGGAAAGCAATCTAAGATGGAAAGTTTCTACACTTCACTCTTCACTCTTCACTCTTCACTCTTCACTCTTCACTCCAAACCACTCGAACTCACTCATCTCAGCGACGGAATTATGGGATTTTTGAAAAATCCATGCAATTCCATCCATTCCTCTTTAATGGCGACTGGTTCTACTGGGATGTTCTACCACTTTCTCTCCTGGGTTCACCCCAACAGCAGAGAGGAACACACACACTTCACACCACTTCTGTCAGCCAGACACAAAAACACACTGCTGCTCCAAAACACAAAGGCTGCTCACCGTGGCTGGGTCTCTTTGTGTGATTCTGTCATGTTGCTCCAGCTGGGGAAGAAGCAGGTGAAGATCCTGGTGAAGATCCTGGTGAAGATCCTGGTGAAGATCCTGGTGGTGAAGATGCTGGTGGTGAAGATGCTGGTGGTGAAGATCCTGGTGGTGAAGATGCTGATGAAGAGGCAGCTGGTGTCCAGAACAGTGTCTCTGTTTCTGAATAACCAAGTGTCTGTCTCTCCCTAGAGTCCTGTGGAGGGACCGTCCGATTCACAAAGGAACAAAACCATCACCAGGTACCAGCAGACACTCGGGAGTCCGCCAGACACACGGGGCTCCTGTGGACTCCTGTCTGGGCGGAGTTCAGGAACAGTTCCGACCGAGAGCGGTGGGACCGGCTGGTCTCTTTGTCCAGGTTAGTCCAGTTCTGCTCGCGGATCTCAGCTCCCACCGCGCGAGCGCAGTGGCCCCCACAGTAACAGCATTCTTATAAGATACGATGCAAACATATAGAAACACCCCCCCACACACACCGACTACACCGACTACACCGATACACCCGCTCGAGCTCCTCTGCTCCGTTCGGTCGAGCGGCGCGCGCCAAACCACGAGTACGCGAGGGAGAGAGCGAGAGAGAGATAGAGCGCGCGCGCGCGCGAGAGAGAGAGACTCGCCTGTACTGTTATGCTTTTACTTCATCTCTTCACTCTCTTTCATTTCGCCCCCTCTTTGTCTCCCTCCCACCCCCCTACCCCTCACACACACACACACACACACACACACACACACACACACACACACACTTATCCTC
>JBBPDB010000137.1:0-23839 GCA_037974465.1 Brachypetersius altus
GGGGCGAGATGTTTGTGTATATCTCTGTGCGATACATACACACACACACACACACACACACACACACACACACACACACACACACACACATATATATATGGAGGATGCCACCCCCACATTTGTAAAACAATGAGAGACAGTTCCACAGATACAGATACTGGAGAATCCAGATATAAGAATATAATAAGGCTTTTGTTGAGGCGTGTGTGTGGAGGGCTGTGTAGGTGGGCACAGGTCTCTCAGGATGCTGCTGTCTATTCAGAGTTCCAGAACCATGATGGATTCTCATACCCACAGATGCTGGTTAGCTGTTACCACACCATCATTATCTGCAGGTTCACCAACACGTCACTGTAACCAACTGTGCAAAAACATGAGCAGTGCTATGCAAAATGTTCTGTTGATTTTCTAAGTGAAAGTGAGATTAAAGGTCTAATTGATATTTAAATACGCAGGTATATTAACATAGTTTGGCTCTGGAAACGTGTTGGGCTGAGTGAACTTTTTTTGTTGTTGGAGTGTTAAAAAACATATAGAAACATAAAATGTGCAATTTTGTTCAATTCAGTAATTGTGCATTAACATGCAGAGAATATTCTCCGTAGAGAATATGTGCCTATTTACACAAAAAAATAAAAACATGGTGGCCTAAACAGGGGTGACTAAACTTTTACATTCAAAATCAATCAGGTTTCAAAGTTGGACATGATCTCTGACATCAAACCACAATTTATTATTCATTAAAGCACCCCCCTGGCAACCTCGCCCTCCCATCCTGGCACCAGTAGCAGAGAGCAGTGTACTTGAGGCAGAGGGTTCGTTAACTTGTTCTCAGTGTGTGTGCGTATGCTGATAAAGGCTCAGATTATAATCCCTAAATCTGCCCTGACCGCAATCCTCCTCATATGGCTAAACACAACTCACCTTCTCAGGTAATCCCCTATGGAGGAGAGGCCCAGGTAACACCTGTTTATACCTGTTAGAGAAGGGAGACTCAGCAGGAACAAGGGTCCGGGGGGCCTCAGGATGAGTTAGGAATCACTGACTTATGACTTTCTGTTGGCTGACAGTTCAGTTTGGCAATTTTTTGAGGAATTTCCCAGTGCTCGGGTTGTGCTACCAGTGCGGACATTAGCATGAGTCATGGTTTAGTGGCGCTAGTGTCTGCGGAGTTAGCGCTTCATGCTTAGTCACGTTGTGTCCTTTTAGAGGGACACTGGAAAGAACAAGCAAGATGCAATGAGATTATGGCTGGTGTCTTAACGCTCGTCCTCTTCCTGGCTCTCAGCCCTCACACATGCCAAGCTGGGACTGTCTTGTCTCACTTGCCTCTCTCTGTCTGCTCCCTCATTCCTGCAGGTACAGCATCGTCTCTCCAGATGAGGAGGGTCTGAAGATCTCTACGTTGGGGTTACACAACGGCCACGGATCGGCCAGCCGCCTGCCCTCACCCGGCAGCGCCCTCTGCGGCTCTGGGGTGGGCGGGGCCATGGAGAGCACCTACAATGGAAAGATCTCCACCACAGGCCGGGGCCAGCTGCGAAGCCGATTTGTGAAGAAGAACGGGCAGTGTAATGTGGTCTTCTCCAACATGGAGGACAAGCCTCGTCGCTACTTGGCTGACATCTTCACCACTTGTGTGGACACTCGCTGGCGCTATCTGCTGCTTATCTTCTGCGCCACCTTCTTGGTATCATGGTTGATCTTTGGAGTGATCTTCTACAGTGTCTCCCTGGCACACGGAGACTTTGACCCAAACCGGGGCATGCAAGGACCGGGGGAAGGACCAAAGAAGCCATGGAAGCCTTGTTTGCTACATGTGGAGGGTTTTGTTGGGGCCTTCCTTTTCTCCATTGAGACTCAGACAACCATAGGCTATGGCTGGCGCTGTGTCACTGAAGAGTGCCCTGTCTCCGTGGTGACAGTGGTGATACAGTCCATTGTGGGATGCATCATTGACTCTTTCATGATTGGCACCATCATGGCAAAGATGGCGCGACCCAAAAAGCGGAACCAGACACTCCTGTTCTCACAGAACGCTGTTATTTCCCTGCGAGATGGAAAACTTTGCCTCATGTGGCGAGTTGGGAATCTCCGTAAAAGCCACATTGTGGAGGCGCATGTCCGGGCACAGCTAATACGTCCATATGTGACGGCAGAGGGAGAATTCATCCCTCTGGAACAGATGGACTTGAATGTGGGCTATGATGAAGGCATCGATCGCCTCTTCCTGGTGTCTCCATTGGTAATCGTCCATGAAATTGATGAAGACTCACCGCTGTGGAATTTGAGCCGTGCAGAAATGGAGACGGATGACTTTGAGATTGTGGTTATCCTGGAGGGCATGGTGGAGGCCACAGCCATGACCACACAAGCAAGGAGCTCCTACCTTTCACGGGAGATTCTGTGGGGCCACCGCTTCGAGCCGGTCATCTTTGAAGACCATGATCACTACCAAGTGGACTATGCTCGCTTTCACAAGACCTATGAAGTTCCAGCCACCCCCACCTGCAGTGCCAAGGAGCTTAGCGAGCAAACAAGTCACCGTTCCTCTGCCTCGTCACGTTCAGGGACGCCTGTTAGCCACAGGATGCAGCACCTGCGACCGCCCCACTCACCCAGCGCCTTTTGCTACGAGAATGAGGTGGCTCTCTGCTCTGGGGAGGAGGAAGAGGAGGAAAGGCGGAGAGATAACACAGAGGAAGAGCTTGCAGTGCTGGACATGGATCTGACATCGATGACCACAACAAGTGTTCCCAAGGACTTCCAAAAAATGTACCAGGACACAGCGACCATGGCATCCAGCAACAACAATGTCCTCTGCATGCTGGATATGGACAGCCAGATAGAGTTTGACATTCTGCAGACAACTCTTCCGCTTGATCCATTATCGTACAAGAGTGAGTCGGAGATCTAATGTGAGGATGTGGAGGCCTTTCCATGCCAGGCCCTGATCCCATCTTTGCACCTGTCTTTTTTCAAATAATTGAGATGAAGAAGTCAAAGAAATAAGGGATGATTCTGTTGGTATTTTGCACAAAAAACTCTCGCCTTTCCTACTCCAGTTTGTACCCTCATGCCGAAGCTGTTCCCGTGTTTGGAGTGACCTGGGAAATGAGACTTATCTACACCTTGCTGGTTCCTGTGACCCTACTTGACCTATGAGGTCTTTGTATTTTTGGGAAATTTGACAAGGTACCAAAAGGGTACACTTTTCTTAAGATAGATTTTGAAGGAAAAGAGATTGTAGACTGTACTTCAAAGCTGCAAAGCCACCTTAAGAACGCACCTGCATAGCACAAATAAGCACACATTAATGCGACCAAAGGAGAAAACTTGCACTTGAAAATGCCAGAGAATAGCTAATCCAAGGAATGTGCATTCAATCGAAGGGTTAGCATTTTCAGTTTTTTAATCTGTAGTTAATGTGAAAGCAAGATAAATTAAGGGGATTTAGGAAAGTATGAATCCACAAAGGGACATCAAAGTGAATGACTGAATCAAGGCTTTGATTTGACGGCTGAACCAATTGGCCATGCTCATAGATTTTAGATGGCCAGTGTAAAGCAAATTATATTGTGCCAGTGTAGCCTCAGAGCAATATTTCATCTCCAGTAAACCAATGAACGGTGATATAAAACCAGCAGAATAGAGTAGGCTGATATTTAATCTACTGCATCCACATGAACACCCATTAGACTGGCTCCCTCAGATCTGAGAAATACACATATTCGGTATCTGATTAATTCTCACATTTAGGATCTAGTTAACGTGCACTGGGGTTCCTCAAGCGTTCCTCCACACTGATTCTTTAAAGACCATGGACCTGTGTTTGTTGCTGCTGTTTGTTTGAAAATGTGAATGAAGCGGTACAGTTGTGTGTTTCTAGAAAATGTGGATGTCTGTGGGTGATGTATTTGTAGATGTGTGTTGATCGGAGTGTAATATGTGACTTGGGGTGTGTTCGATGCTCAGGGAAAAAACGCACATTAAGAGGAAGGAGGTGTGTGTGTGTGTGTGTGTGTGTGTGTGTGTGTGTGTAGAAACACAACGAGAGTGTGAAAATTCCTTTTTAACCAGAATGCACTTTTGCCCAACAATGTTTGATAAGACAGGTCAACAATTGCTTTTGTAATCATCAGAAATCACAACACATTTTTCTAAACCAGTTTTTCATGCTGATTTCAGATCTATTTTTTTTCAGTTTTTCAGTCACAGCAACTTTTTGAATTAATAAGATTAATATTAGATTTGCATGCATTTTTAATTTATTTTTTTTATTTACCTATAGGCACCACTCAAGTAACTGTTTCAACTGTTTCAGACAGGCGCACACTGTGGCATAGATATAATGATCAGTGTCAGTCAGCTACCACTGGTTCTTCAAAAACGCTTAGCATATGATTATTATATGCAAATTATACCTTTCATGCAATATATAACTAGCTTAATCACAAAAACTGTACATGTTAGGGAAAAACTAACCATAGATTTGAAATCAGCATGAAAAACGCTACAAAATCCACATAAACTTATCTCTGATGATTTTGACCTGTTGACCTGTGTAATCTGTGCTGTGAAATTATTCTCACACTTGGATAATGAGTTAAAGGGACATTCTGGCCTGGAGCTGAATGTGTTATGTGTGGTGTTCTGCAGTGCAGTATAGCCCCCTCAGCCTTCACAAACTTTTGTAAACATTTCATTCAATGTCCTCTCATTACAATACCTAGAATGCATTACACAAACACATCATCCAATGGAAGTCCCTGCAATCCTGAACAAGGACAGAAAGCCTTCAGTTCAGGCTGCAGATATCAAGACATTGTCAAAAAATAATGTAAAAACAAAACTAAGATAATGGTAATTTTTGCTAGCATGACCAATGGAATTCTATCAATATCTTAGCACCAAGCTTACAGTATTGCATATATTTCATGTCCTCTTTAGATTAAAACAGAATGACTGAAGTGTGTAAAAGTGGTTATGTGTTGGATGTGTGTAACATATAAAAATGTCGGTGGTCGTCTGACTTACACCCACTGGTTAGATCATCTAATTAACACCCACTGATTATACCATCTCAGAGGCCGATAACGCACCCACTGGTTAGAACATCTGACACATACACTGGTTATACCACCTGGCACAAGCCCATCTGACACACAGAAATCACTAAACCTTCTTGGGAGGTGCAGAAGGACCTGAGACCCTGAGACCCTGAACTACACTGAATACAACCACAGTAGCTAACCTTTAACACAGAATACAAAACTCCACCCCAAAGTAACTCCTACTACTTTTATGCTATGGGAGGAGAATGGGTGATGGTTATGTTATTTATTTTGGCCAGAGCGTCCATTTAACTGTAAGGAGATGTTCTTTGGTTTCTCTGAAGGATCTTGACTGTCATGTTTATCATCATATAAGGATGAGTTACATGAGATTCTGCAGATACTGTGTTTGTTTATGAAAGGCCAATGGTCTTTCTGATTCTGCTGTAAGATGTCAGTTTTACCAAGCTGTAAATACAACACACACACATGCAAACACATACACACACACACACACACACACACACACAGCATGAAGTACTCTGAAGATTCCTGATCCCTTTCATGATTTCTGGATCTCTTTTTTGTTCTCTGTATATTTTATCTTCTTTCTCTCCGTCTTCCTGCTCGATTGTGACCTGGTGCAACCTCAGCATGACCCACCAAACCCTCAGCCAGGATCAGACTGGACCGGACTGGAAGGAACTCTTACTTGAAAGTTCAAAACTCCTGAAATGCACTTTAATTCCTTCTGTCCACCTTCTTATGTATAATATAAAAATAAATATTTATATTATAAACGACTCTGGATGATTCAGCATTGCTATACACATATGTAATAAACGGTTCAGTTAAAAACCTCCACAATGCTCCACTGACCCCAGATGTGGTCGATCTCCAGGATCAATAAAAGTTTCTGATTATGATTCTGAACAATTAACTTCTCCTTGTGGCTCCAGTTCTTAACTAAAGTACCTGAGTTTGAACCCAAACACATCTTGACTGATCGACCACATCTTGGGCCCTGTGCAATTACATTATTGCTGAACTGTTTCTTTAGGACAACCACTCTGATTTGCATCTGCTTCACACTGTCTGGAAAAAAAGGCTGCTGTTTGTTCACTGAGGAACAAACATAAATGTACTCATGTAGGCCATGTTCACACATACACAGGTATTTCTGAAAAACAGTTTTTTCTAGGTTTTTGAAAACTCCAGTCTAAGTTGCGATTTTATGAAAACTCTGTCTGTGTGTTTATGCGTGGACAAGAAAAACAAAGATTTTGAAAAATGGGCCATTTCAAGTCATACTGTGTGCCACTCATATCACGTCACAGACTGCACCGTGTTTACATTAAGCTTTCATCTACAATACCCGACGTATACAAAGTACTACTGCTTTCAACATAGTTAGAAGTTTCGGCATGTTGATACTATTTCTAAAAAATGCGTGCTAATTAATCGCACCACGTGACTTTAACTCGGACCGGTGTTCTGTCGAAACACGCTACCCATCGAGATGTGCTACCTTGTGCTTCTGCACAGTCTTGGGATTCTGTGCTAACTAGTGTTAGGGAAGCTGTTTTATCTGTGCTATCTTGCATTCGTGTCACTGGTTTACAGTGATTATTATCTTAAAAACTATTTTAATATGTGTGTATGTCGCTACTGGGGAAGCTGGTAGCCTAGTGGTTAGGGCATTCACCCTGTGATCAGGAAGTTGCGGGTTTGATTGCCAAGACCACTAGGCACCGCTGAGGTACCCTGAGCAAGGTACCGTCCCCACACACTTCTCCCCGGGCGCTGTGTTCGTAGCTGTCCCCTGCTTCACTTGGTGAATGGGTTAAATGCAGAGGTTTAATTTTGTGCTGTTCACACTGTGTGCTGTGGTGTGTTCACGTATGACAAATGGTCACTTTCACTTCACATTATACACTCTTAGACATGGTGAGAACTACAGCTGACAGGAGTGCTGGATGGGTTTCCTGCCTGCTGTTCATAGTTAAAGACAATAAAGCAAAAAGCATGAACTTTAATTTTTAACAAGTTATAAAGTAATGTTGTACAACAACTCTGAAATATTTTTTTGGTGCACAACCAATGAATTCTTAATATTGGATGAGTGTATCATTGAGGTAAGTAACATTAAGTCGGGTCAAATAGTCAGCCAGAACATTCTTAAAATTGGTGACAGATTTAGCCTGGGTTACAAATATAAACAACAAGTATGAACTCAATATGAACTTCTAATAATTCATTTTTTAGCAATTAATGCCAAAATAAAAAACATAAAAAAACTGGCAACCTACAGGTCCTGTACCTTTTCATGCTGATCTCAACAAGCCTGGGCAAATTAACATGCAATCTTTCTACAACATACATGTCTCACAGAAAACATTTTTTATCTAAGTTACAAAATTGTATTCTGTTTTATAAAATGTGTTATAAATACATGTATCATAAACACTGCCCATTCCTGATACTATTGTTGGGACCTGCATATAATAAAACCATTGCACAGTCAGCATGAAACGCAGTACAAGAAGCAATGCTTGGAGAGTATGACAATGCAGAATAATAAAGTATGAGAGACAATGCATGCAATGCATAACAAATTCAGTAGCATAGAACTGATGGGATGAGAAATGATGCTGCAAATGTTAAAAATAGTTGAAGATGTTATGAAGTGCATCAGGGTGTCTCTAAGTACATGAAATATGTAGTGGTTGTGTGCTTTGTACCACTAAAAGGTAGAAACAAGATAGTTGACGTTCAATGGCATTGTACTTTGCAGTCAGTTCAGGACAACTGAGTCTTTGCTGCCAGTGTTGAACACTGTCAATGGATTATAAATGACTCTCTTGATACATCTTGCATGAGCTAGACACCAGTACCACTGAGTATAAATAAATGTGTCTGGTTTAATGACTAATTGTTGAAACTTAACTCAGTAAACAGTGAATTAGAAGATGTGGTTGGTTGTGGTTTTATTGTTCTGTGAAAAGCACTGTATAATATAGAAACTTTACTTACTTACTTACTTACTTACTTGTTTTCACAACATTGTTAAAGTGAATAACGAGTTCCTCCCTGTCAAATGAGGAGCAGTCTCAGGAGGCCAGTTTCAGTATCAGAATGTGTACTTGAGATACCTGAGCTCCCCCCAAAATTTCAAGTCTAACTGGGCTTGTAGATACAGTACCATAATTCTCAGCAGGTCTGAAGACAAACAGCAGAGAGATGTGGCAGGAGAACTTCTTTCAGTCTGATGTTAAATGTTGAACATTCAACCTTTGTCTGGAGCGTTTATCAACTCAGGCCTAATGCACTGCAGTGGATTAAATATTTCAGCACACAAGCCGCTGTTCTTTCAAACATTGTTGCTCAGTAAGTAAAGCCAACTCAGCTTCTAAGGGGCTCGGGGGCCTGTGGTACATGCTGTTCACGAGGAAGGCCATAAACTTAAAGTTTCCTTCACTTTTCACTCATGAGGAAAATCAACTTCAACTTAAGCCATTAAGGCCGGTCTTGGAGGATCTGTGTCCAGCATAGTTTAGTGATTTCTCTGTCTAAACACACCTGGTTCAACTCATCTGTTACTTGCCAAGTTTAGTAGGAATTATGTTGGACACTGGCCTTCCTTAATGCAAAATGAGGATCTGCAGTACAGAGTAAACACAGTGAGAAGGTTGAAAAAGGTTGAAAAGTCACAGAAACCATGGATGGGCACTTAAGATCTTTCCAAAATCTTCCCAGAGTCTTTTATAGTCTAGAGTCCACCCTGCATGCAATGAGAAGCATATGTATTGTAGCTCAAAATATAGTAAACATTAAAAATGTTAATTATTACATACCATGCAATCAAATATAAGGTCAGTTCTTTTGCTGGCAGCCAGTTCATTTAGAAAATTTGTATAATAAAACGATTTATGAGGTATTAAATAACTTATGACACATCCCTGTGAAACCTTTGTCTGATATTTCCTCATTAAAATTAAATTATTAAAATTATTTTTATTCTTACCTGCTGCTTGTTAATCATGCCTTTGCTGTTTTCTCATCACACCACTGGCTCTCCAGACAGTTCTGAAACCAACAATAACGATTGCCAGCAGGGAGAGTGTTCTTGTTCAATGGTTTTCTCCACCCAGCTTCACATAAAGGAAGAAAGGAAGACAGAAAAGAAAGGGAAAGAAAAGCCCTTTGTACATCAGTAGGAGTGTAAATGTCTCTTGAGCCTAGAGAGAGAAAAGGTCAGATAGAATTCATCCGCCTGCTTGGACCTTATTATGCGTTCTGCATGAAAAGAGCAATGTTTGTTCTTCATATTCCCTTTTGTCAGAGATGACTTTTTCTCTCTTGGATCTCTTTTCATTTCCTCCCGCAGACACAGAAAGTTGTCCCTGATTCCCAGCTGTGATGGACATTTCAAGGGTGATAATGACGACTAGCTTCTGTATGGTTATATGTGAGAGGAGAGGAAATGAGATCAGGATGCGCATTATGTGTGTGTGTGTGTGTGTGTGGGTGTGTGTGATTATGTATCTTGTCTGGTGAGAGTCTGAAAAGAATCGTGGATCTCTCATTTGTCAACCATTATGAGTTTTTTTTGTCTCTGAACACAGTAGAAGATGATGGGGGCACTTTGTCTTTCCAGTAAATTCTGCAGTCTGCTTTCACACTTCTTCTTATTTGTCTTTGGTGGCTGATGCTACACGTAACGCTTTCCATTCTGCTTCTTGTAGTGACTGAATACGAATAATTGTTACTTTTATAAAACCTATAGTGCTCAACATATTTTTAGGGTGGCTGTAGCTCAGTGGGTAGGATACTTGCCTCCTGACCATTGGTTCAAATGCTACCTTCAGCACCACCATCACTGGGTCTCTGAGCAAGACCCTTAACCCTAAGTTGTTCCAGGGAGACTGTCCCCTGTAGTTAGGGAATGGAAGTCGCTTTGGATAAAGGCGTCTGATAAATACCATAAATGTAAATATTTTTAAATCATTTAGCACTGGAAATTAATCAAGCTACTTTTTATTAAGTGAAACTGTAACACCCCCAATCATTGGACTGTAATTATGAGGCGCTCTTATTTTGACACATGGGTGTAGTTCCTCTGGTCGGCTTTAAAGAATAGGGATTCACAGCCGGCCGGGGATCAAATAATAATTATGTTTAGGTGTTTGGGGTTTGCACTTTTGTATAAATAGGCTGCTTTGTGTTTACTCCGATGTTGGTTCTCCCTCACACTACCCTTAGGTTTGTGTCCGTCCAGGTTCTGTTTTTTTTTTTTTTTAAAGCTTGGGCCCTTGTGCTTCCTTTGTTTTTGTGTTTAAAGAAAGAAACTAAATGGACTTTTAATCTAGACATAGACATGGATTTAATATATAACATTTTAATTCTATATATAAATAAATGAATAAAAGTGTTAACTACTCAGCTTAGCTGCAGGTGCTGTGCTGAAAGAGATGTACTTTGCAGTAAAGATTTTAGTCAAATGGTGCTCTCCTCTCTGAGATCAAGCAGGTTATTGCTTTTATATAACTTGCAGTAGTGTTGGTTTTATTTCGTGTACTATTTTCACACCAACGAGGTACTATGTGTTTGTCTTTAGACCACAACTGTTTTCTGAACAGTTCAACTGTCAGGCTTGTCACATCTGACAAAAGAAAACCCTCCTGTTGGGTACAGGGGTCTGTTAATCACCATGCAAGAAATCATCAACCAAATGTGAAATGATCATCTTCAGTGTAGTGTTGCTTTGTCTATAATTTTCTCATTTTGACCAATACATAAAACAATGTAAAGATAAGGCTAATGTCAATATGTTGGTCACGTATTGGGGTTTGTTTGCCTGAGCATGCTTTATGATTAAATAAGAAAGAGCCTGCCATGTGCACAGACTTCTTAACTATCTCAAGCATGACCATGAACAAAGCTGATTGCCCTTCTAGGTTAATTTGCATGATAAAATATCTTATTATTGACTTTGGAATAATTAGCATGATAGCTTTTAACCCACCAAGTGTCCTGAGGTGATCTCAGTGGAATGTATGGAGGAGTGGAATGTATCAAAGTACAGTTAATGAGTCCTTCATGTTCTGATGCATGTTCCGTATTTGGAATGTTTCACTCATTTACTCATGCACGGGTCATCTGAGAGATTTATAGGACCACATCCTAGCTGACACACTATATCGTGCACTATTTCTGGGATGGAGACTGATTTTGGATGCAGCTGTGGTGTCTTTTCCTGTCCTGCTTCTGGAGTAGTCCTGTTTGTAATATTATAGCATTTCTTCTGTACACACATATAAACTTAGAAAGGATCTCATCATTAACTGAGTTATGTGAGGCTTATGCAGGTAGCGAAGGAAATTGCTACAATGTGCAGTCATAGATTTTCTTTCGGACCACAGAAAGACCACTTTTATGCAGTAAATCCACAGAAAGACCACTTTTGAGCAGCTTTTCGACATAATCTTGATGTGCCACATTGATAGCATAGAGTACAGCAAAAATTTCAGTGCCTTTCCTGGGAAGGAATTTTAAACCAGCTGACTCAAACACTCTTAAAATAAATGTGCCACACTGATGATGTGGTGAAAATAGGGCATTATAGACTGCTAAATAAAAAGGCATTGAAAGAGACACTCAGCAACTCAGACACTCAGCCACATCATCAGTGATGAAAATTATTTTATAAGAAAATTATTTTATTTTTCTATTATATTTCATTTTTTGCTTTTCATTGGTTTGAGTCATCTCCCTCAAAAACACGTCACTCTACATGTAACTGACTGGATTGTATAAAGCAAAACAACATCATCAAGACATCATAATGCATTGGCTTCAAAATGCAGTGTTAATTTGGGGAATGTCATTTAAAGATTAAGCAAAGCGCAAGAAGGAATTTCTATCAGACACTCTTTTTAAAAAAAGATTGCCAGTGCACTTGTGCAGGGTTTTAACAAGGACAATCTGTGTTAGATTCACTTATTGGATGATGAGATGAGATTTGAAGGCCCAGCATGATGATTTCGACTTGCTAATTACATCATGTTATTTAGGGGCTTTTGACTTTCATATCACATTAGCAATGTCAGCGTTGTGACTCTGGTGGAAAATTCTGAATGCAAATCCTGGCTTGACTTTATAACTACATTCAAACTGTTTCCTTACGAATTTGCTGCAGCATAGGGGAGATGAAAGTATAAAGACCTTTAGGAAGTGATGGATATAGAGTAAGAAACACTGCCAACTCTAAACCAGTAAATTCAAGACACATGCAAAAAGCACTGGTATATTTTAAAAGCAACATTCAAGTGTTGGGAGTACAGCTTATATCAGCATTTTAAAGATGATAGGGTCTCTGACACTCTGACATAAAGGCCCTTATACTAAAGCAACACTTTCATAAAGCATAATTCCCAAGTTATAGGCAGACGCCTAGTTCCCATGCTTCATGACTGTCATACTTGGCACTGACCACTGCTGGCCACCCCATGGCTACACCCCTGCTATAAACCATGATGAACTTCTAAAATTATGTCTGATATTCTTCTAAGTAAGAGCAATAAAGAATATACCAATGTCTTATGTAACCCCTTGAACCCTTGGTTATTCAGTTAATAATCCAGACTGGGATTACTATTATTCAGAAAGTACAACCAAAGGAATTGAAGTGCGGACCTACCTACAAACAATTAAGATTAAAAGCATTATAACATTTGCTTCATCATATAATTACTCAACAAAAGGGGTTGCTGACAAAACTTTTGACTTCTTTCTCTCTCTCTCTAGGCCACAAACACACATATCCACACATGCATGCACACACACACACACGCACACACATACACTCAACTAGACAGCTGCATTCTGGTTCTATATATAGATGTGTTAGGAGTCTGATATCCAGCAGCCAGCTCATGTTTGTTTAGATCAGTGGAGTAGAGAGTTATACTGGATGCATGTATCACTTTTTTCATTGTCATAATAAAATCTTTAATTACTATGATACTTTTTTACACTGCTTTCTTTAAAATAAAGGCGCCAAAAAGGTTTTACTGAGTAAAATCAAAGAAGAATCAACGTAATGAATGGTTCCATAAACAATCTTTCAATAGATGGCAAAGAACCTTCTCATAATGCAAAAGTTATACTCCAATGAATATACCAGCTGTTTTTCTTTGGAATTGTATGGCCAGTCCATGAATCAGAGAAGAGCATATGTTGAAGAGCGTGTGTTAAAACACTAGCTGGCTTTGACATGTCTGTAAACTTATGTCTACTGGGCTAATAGAAATAGTCTTTTACTGCTCCGAAAATGTACCATTTCTAAAATATGGGATCTTATCGTGACAGCAATGATATATTGCTGAAAAGAGGAGGCCTGTATCATTTTGCAAGGTCAAACTGAATTTTAGGACCATATAATTTTAAGACCCTTGTAACGCTGGCATTGCTCCACTGAGGATACAGACTGCGGGAGGTGAGATGTATTTTCTGTTAAATGTAGGTTATATTTTCACACTGCTGGGCCTGGAGCAAACACTTGTCCTCAATCTCTCACTCAGGTAAGCTTTTCCTTCCAACCCAGAGCACCACAAAGTCACCTTGCACTGCCAGGTAGCCCATGAGGAACCTCAGCTATTTTAGACCAGAAAGAGCACAGCTGTGTACTAGAGGGCAAAGACACTGCCATACCTCTCAGAGACAACTGAACCAGTGTCACTGCACACATACACATACATGTCCTGAGAGTCATCTACATTTACATTTTACATTTATGGCATTTAAAGCGACTTCCATTTCCTAACTACAGGGGACAGTCTCCCTGGAGCAACTTGGGGTTAAGGGTCTTGCTCAGTGGTGGTGTGCTGAAGGTAGGATTCGAACCCATGACCTCTTGGTCCAGAGGCAAGTATCCTACCACTAGGCTACCACCCCCCTTTACTAGAGTAAAGAGGGTGAATTTATTTCTATCATAGCCAAAAGCTTAAGCTGTTTCTGCATCACATTTTCAAGATGAATGAATGAATATAAATACTTAAAAATGGCTTGGAATACATATTTTTATTAGCTTCCATTAAAAGTTGAGAATTATTTTTTCTTCTCTTGTAAAGTTACCACATATCTACGCACATCCGTCAAATGGCATCTGTCAAAACGTGAAATATTAGACAGTAATTAACCAACCTGTTTTTGATGTTGAAGTTGATGTATTTAAAGCAGCAAAAATGGGCAAGCATAAGTCACAAATAGTGATGGCTGCATAACTGTCTCAAAACACTCTAAAACAGGAAGTCTTGTGGGGTATTGCTTATATGCAGTGGTTACTACCTACCAAAAATAGTACAAGGAAGGTCAAATGGGCCAATGCTCATTCATGCACATACAATATAGTAGACTAGTCCATCAGGTTGGACCCCAGAGAAGGGCTGCCGTAGCACATTTCTACAAAACGGTAATTCTGGCTATAGTAGAAAGTTGTCAGAACATGCAATGCATCACAGATTGCTGTGTATGGGGTTGTGTAGACCCATGCTAACCCATGTCTATCATTGAAAGCACCAACAACACATGAGCAGTAGAACTGAACCATGGAAGAATGGAATGGAAGAAGTTAATCCCATTTCTTTGAAATCAAGTGGACTGCTAGGTGTATGTGTGTGCATCACTTACCTGGAGAGAAATGGCACCAGGAAGGCAAGCCAGTGGAGGCAGTTTGATTCTCTGGACAATGTTCTGCTGGGAAATGTTGCATCCTTGCATTCATGTGGATGTTACTTTGACCCATATTACCAACCTAAACATTGTTACAGACAGTACACCCCTTCATGGCAACATAATGGTAGTGACCGCTTTCAGTAGAATGCTGTGTCCTGCCACACTGCACAAATTATTTTGGAATGGTTTGAGGAAACAAAGAGTTCAAGGTGTCAACTTGGCGTCTAATATTTCCCAGATCTCAATCCAAGCGTATGTTGGATCTGTTGGATGAACTAGTCCAGTCCGTGGAGGCACCACCTGGCAACTCAAAGATCTGCTAATGTCCTGGTGCCAGATTCTAAAGCACACCTTCAGAGGTCGTGTGGAGTCCATGCCTTAAAGGGGTCAGAGCTGGTGGCACGAGTAGTACCTACACAGCGTTAAGCAGGTGGCTTAAATGTTACAGCTGATTGGTGTAGTTAAATTAACAAGAGTTTAGGAACATAGAGTACTGTGCAAAAGTCTTTCACACCTACAAAAATTATTTATAAAACATGTTTAGCTGAAGCTTAGTTGTTTGTTTGTTCATTTTAGGCCTATTTATTCTAACTGTAGTGTTTTTCAACAACAACAAAAAAAAATTTTTTTTAAATAATAGAAAAGGTTCTTTATGCTCACACGTCTCATTTATGTGTGAGATTTTGGGAGTGATGCATTTGAAGAACCACTTTTTATTCCTAAGAGAACTTTTACTACAGATCAACTGAAAGATGCTTTAGGAAGTCTAAATAGCCTCTTTGGTGGTATATTAGGAGCCAGCAGTTTTAATAGTGAGATACTGTTCCAGGCATCCTTTGAAGAACCACTTTTAGTTATAAAGAGAACTTCCCAATGGCACTTTTTATACAAATCAGTTGAACGTGCTTTAAGGATTCAAGAGTGGCGCTTCAGTGGTATTTTAGGAGCCATTATGTTTAATAGTGTGGGATCCTGTTCCATGCAGCCATCCTGCTGCGTTACTGTGATCTCAGATCCACACCCGAAGGCTGGAGGTGTACTTTGCTCTATAAAACAGGCTTTAAAGCCTCGCTGCGTACTTGTCGGACAGCAGGACCTGGCAGACGACGCTGCCACCACGCGGATCATATTTTAGGGTCAGAATCAGACTGTGATATTTTCGGACACAAGACGAGCCGTAACTTCAGTACAGTTCTTTGCTGTTTCTCTGGACTGAACTGACTTTTTACGAACGTGATGTGATTTTTCACTTGCAGTAAGGAGTTTTTTTCTGACTATGGATCTTCCGTCTCCCTCGGAACGCACGAACTACTCTGTGTCCTCCGTGAATGACCACCCCCTGTGCTCGGAGTGGCAGGAAGCCCCTCAGGGCGCCCTGTTCCACCTGGCGCACATTCTTCTAGTGCTGGGTTTCATGGGCGGCAGTGGCTTTTATGGGCTGCTCTACATGTTCACTTTCCTGGCGCTGGGTTTCCTATGCTGCTGTCTCCACGCTTGGTCGGAGCCGTGCGCTCCGGACTCCTCCGCGTGGCCATGCGCGCTCTGCGTGGTCTGCGTGGCGCAGGCTCTGTATGTGGCGCACCGCGCGCGAAGCGTGGCGTTCGGGGGCGAGCTGCAGGAGCTGTACGGGCGCATGTTCAGGAAGCTGGGGGTCTCCGTTACGCACTACGCAGAGATAGTTGCGTGCTGCGAGGGTCAGATCCACACCATGGAGAAGGAGCACTTCTTCGCCATCGAGGGCAAAACCCCCATCGACAAGCTGTCCGTGCTCTTGTCCGGCAGGTGAGTTCCGAGCAGAGGTGAGGCGAAATCTCCAGCGCTGTGCAGAGATCGTCCATAAATAATCAGACAATTGAAAGTGTTATTTTAATACTGTGAATGTGGCACTGTTGGTTCCCTTACCTCTGGAAATTACACTTTATAGAATAGCCTAAACCTCCCTTTTCTCTGTTCATCCATGGAAAAGTCTTACTGTTCTTGTTTCTTCAATGAAATACTCAGGTGGAAGTAACAGTAACTTCCAAACGACTGTACTGCGTTGGAAGATTCAGATTATTGCTGTAAAATTAAGTGTAAAATTGATGTCCAAAAATCGATCTTCAGAAAAGTTATTTGGTGGTCCATAAGTGGTTGTTTCTTACTATCACTTTAACCTTAATAGTCCACTTGTATGTGTGTAACTTACTGAGTTCCCTATAGAACTTCAGTGGAACATTTTAGCACATTCAGCATCATCGTAAGTACTGAAGCTTGTTCGGTTCTATTCTCGTTTTTGCTGTGCATTTGGTCCCACACTAAAGAACAGCCAAGTAGCTCAAGTAGAACAGATCAAAATGGAACACTTGTGATAGAAGAGAGAAGTGAACCTTCATGAATATGTTACTTAAGTGCATGGAAAACACAAAGGGGACAATGATCCATACTGTGCCTTTAAATGAGGAAATGCTGCTGGTTCTGACCCCCTCCGGTACTCTCTTCAGAGTGCGGGTCTCGGTGAATGGAGAGTTTCTTCACCACATCTACCCTTTCCAGTTCCTGGATTCTCCAGAGTGGGATTCCCTCAAGCCTTCGGAGGAGGGGGTGTTTCAGGTCTGCTGTCTTCCATACACATTCAATGAGACCCCTCCGTGATGGACACTGGTGGTCAGTTTTGTGTTCTCTGTTCCAGGTGACACTGCGAGCCGATAATCGGTGTAGGTATGTAACGTGGAGGCGCAAGAAGTTGTACCTGCTCTTTGCGCAGCATCGCTACATTGCGCGGATCTTCGCACTGCTGGTGCGCAGCGACATTACGGACAAGCTCTTTTCTCTTAACACGGCGGCTCTGGATGAGAGGGGCTTCAGATACGACCTCCGCTTACCCAGCTTCTGTCACAGGCCCCAGTCTGAAAGGACAGGTGTTGTTCGCCCTCCACGCCCGAGCAGGAACAGGAACGTAGCCATAAAGAAAGTGGAGAGCAAGTCTTAAATATAATTTAAAGTAATTTTTCCTGATGGTCCCTTTCCTTTCTGTACATGGTGTTTTCAGAGATGAGTGTTCAGTTCATTCACACCTCTTCGCCTTGCTGTGGTGTCTTTATCTTTCTTATAACTTTCCTGTGGAAGTAAAATGAAAACATTGTCTGAGTTTGTCACTAATCGTCTTAAAATGGAGGCTTATATTTGTATTGTTCAAGATATTTTATTCCAAATAAACTTTGGCTTTTGTAGTCTCTTGTACTGCTCCTGTTCTCCTTGTGCACATTGGTACACACAGCTGGTGGCCTGGTGATTAGGGAGTTGCCCCTGTGATCAGAAGGTTGTGGGTTTCAATCCCAGGGTTGCTAGTGGCAAGACACTGTGTGCTGTGGTGTCTTCATGTATGACAAATTGTCACTTTGCACAACGGGAGGGTTAGTTTTAGAAAAATGTGGCATTTGATGTACTTTTTGCAGTTTTAATGCCGCTGGCCATGGTCCTGATTCTCAAACATTTCACTGCCAACTCAAATGAAGCGGCACTTTACACAACAGCACATGGTTGATTAACTCCTGATTATTAGTGTTTGAGCCTTTCTGTCTCCAGCTGAGCTGTTGTTCTATTTCAGACATTAAAGGAATAATCCAAGAAAGAATCTAACTTACCCCAGATGTATTCAGCCAGCAAAGACATTATTGGTGTCCAAATTCTGCTTCTTCATTTTTGAAATGGTGCTGCAACACTAAATGTCAATAGTCAACCAATACAAATACACACAAAACCCCTCTTACAACCAAATTAGTAGTACCTTCAGCTCTCCATTAAAGATTTGGGATGAAAACCTCACTATAACAGCCATTTAACACAGTGCTAAACCTGGAGAGGGCTTTTCTTTGATTAGATTTCTATGAATGTATGACACTCCACAGCACTGAATCTGAAATGAAGGTCAGCATACCTACTGTTGAGGTGGCTGGGGAAAACAGACCCTGCTGTTAAAAAAAGGCCGTCCACAGCATGTGGCTGCAGAGAGGTTTTATGCATTTTTATAGCTCAAAGTAAGTCATGCTGTGTCCTAAACCAGATCCACACGTCTGTGTCACTTAAAAGAAGACTTGGGTGCCCTTACAGAAACTATTTGTGCGAATGCGTGCAGATTGGAGACACAACCAGCATTTGAAAAACAATGTTATGGAGTCATAATGGTAAAAACAAATCAGGATAAATGAGTAATGAGTAAAAGATGCTAGAGCTAAAATGTACGCCTATAATCTTAATCATTCTAATGGTGCAATGTTAATAATTCTGGAAACTTTCTATAGTGACACACTATATCGTTTCAAACATTACTGTTATTGTCTATATTGTCTATTATTGTCTATTTATTGTGCTCAATATTGTCTGTTGTTTCTGTCGTAACTTGTATTCTGCTAAATGTTGAATGTTGTCAAATGTTGTGCTGTGGTCCATGGAGAAACAATCACTCATCACACTATGTACATGTATACAGATGCTAATAACAATAAAATAACCTTCATGTTCAAGTTCAAGTTTATTTATATAGCACTTTATCATATACAAAATGAATATGCTTTACAGAAATAGAATACAAAATAAAACAAAATAGAATAAAATAGTATCAAATAATGGAAGAAATATGAGAATACATAGAAGTCAAATGAAGTCAAGTTGGTTTTATTGTCATTACTACCATATACACACAGTACACAGTGAAAACAAAACAATGTGCCTCCAGGACTATGGTGCAATGCAATAGCAGAACAGAACAGAACGAAAGACCACAGGTGTGAGACAAAGAACAAGAGCAACAATACAACTAGATGAGACAAGACAACCTTCAGTGCAATGGACAACATCTACAGTTAGGATAATACAGTATTTTCACAGGTAAAAACTATTCTAGCAGAGAGTTGTGTGCAAAGGTGCAGAACAGTAATACAAAATTGTAGCAGAAATACAGAACAGCAACTAATATAATTGTGCAATTTTACCACAAGTACCACAACAGGTAATGTGCAGTATTAAAAATAACACGGTATTTTAACAGATAGTTAAAGTCTGAGTTGTTCAAATTTTATAGGGTGAGGGAATGGTGGTGTGTGTGTGCTACAGAACCTTTTTCAAGATGGGAGGAGGGAAAACAGAGTGTGCCGGTGGCTTTGCAGATGCAGTATGTGGTGTAAATGTCTGTGACAGAGGAGAGAGAGACCCTGATGATCTTCTCATCTGTCCTCACAATCCTCTGCAGGGTATTGTGGTCTGAAATGTTATAATTCTCTTACCAGGCTGTGATGCAGTTACAGAGAATGCTCTCTATGGTCCCTCTGTAGAACAAGGTGAGGACTGAGGTGCGCTCTCCTCATTCTCTGCAGAAAGTAGAGACGTTGCTGGGCCTTCTATCAAGAGAACATTGAAAGTGCAATAGAAGTGCAAATGTTTACAAGAAAGTTGAGGAGAATAGTGCAGTGTTTATCAGCTTTTTAAAGCTACAGTTGGTGTGGATATAATATCAATGGCCAGTTGGTTGGACAGCATAGTCGACAAAAAACATTTTACCGTGTTTAGTTTCTGCTTTTGAAAGTGAAAGTGATCATTCGTGAACACCACTGCACACAGTGTGAACAGCACGAAATTCTTCCTCTGCATTTAAACCATTCACCAAGTGAAGCAGGGGGCAGCCAGGAACACGGCGCCTGGGAAGCAGTGCGTGGGGACGGTACCTTGCTCAGGGTACCTCAGTGGTGCCTAGGGGTCTTGGGGATCGAACCCGGACTTTCTGGTCGCAGGTCGGATGCCTAAACCACTAGGCCACCCAACTGCCCAAAATAGTGTGCACTTGTGTAAACTGTACCTTTAATTTAGATCTACAGCATTAAACTGTACCTTTAATTTAGATCTATAGATTAAAGCCATCTAGATAAACGAGCAATAAGGGACTTTCTGCCAGCAACTAGATACAGTATATATTTTATAATCAGTAGAATAAACAAGAAAGTGTTAAATAATATCAAGACATGTTTTATTTGTAAAATGTACTTGATGTTTTGTGAGCTGGTTAGAAGAACACAGCTTCAGTTACATATTTCACCTCAATGATTACAGCAGCTCCTGATTTTATTTAATGAAAATTTAAGTTATTTGGAATACTTAAAAAAGCCCAGTGGAATACTGGGCTTTCACAAAGAGAGGTCTGGGAATTATCAAGTAAACTTACATACATACTCTTAAAATCACTTTTTGCCCTAGTAATATTATTTATATGTATTCTAATTTTAGCTTTTATAAATGTGTAGTGCTCAGCTACATTAATTAAACATAATTTTCTCAGGTGTCTAAGACTTTTGCAGGGTACTATACTTGAAGCTCAGGGAACTGAATGTCCCTAGAGGCCTCTTCAAAAAAGAGTTGAGAAAAAGAACTGTTTCAAATGCAGCCGACGGTCCTCCACTTTCACCTCCATCCAGAAACAGGAAGGAGTTTCCCTGAAGCTCTACCCCGTTACCTGAGCCCACTTCTCGAATTAGCCTGATGGCCAGTCTCTTAGCTCTCACCTGAGCCAAACAACGGTTCTGTCTTTGCAGAGGGAAACAGGTTGTCGTCACACATCAACATAAAGGTCCATCACTACTCCAGTCTGAAAACTTCAGCGGTATAAAATATTGAAAATAGAAATATCATCATAATAAATGTAATATGTGACTTTATCAGTGAACCAGGACAATGTTGGACATCACAGGATTGATTACTAATCTGTTTTCGCTGCATTCTTCCCTTTTCTTTTTAGGGGAATTCAGCAGATTTTCCAGAATTGCTGCATAATTCAGCGACTGACAGGTTTTTCAGAGTGGATTTCTGCACAATGGCAGTAAAAGGCACTAGGGGTCACAATGTCTACCACACAAATAGAGCCATTGTATTTATTATTGTAACGAATGGGGCTTGGAGGCAGGACACACTTGCTGGACAGCTGGACAAGCAAGGGATAAAACAAATGGGAACAAATACCAAATGCTTCACAAGGAATGAAGCCAGACTGAGGGGTGTAAGTGGGAGAGTAATGGATCCATTAACTTGTTGTAGGTATGTGTGGTTGTGAGAGGACGGAGCCAGAGCATAGCTGGAGCTTGAGGCAGTCAATAAAAAATAGAAGAGTCCATGTTGACAATTACAACAATTGCTATGAAACACCACCATGAAAACAACCAGTTTAAACTTGCGTCTGCTGAGTTTTATATTAACTATATATTAACACGGTTGACAATAGCAGGTAATAGGAATGTCCTTCATGGACAGAGATTCAAACCAAAACTTTCTCAAAGCTACTGTGGTGTGATGTATTCATAACCATTTTGTAGGTTTTAGTGGCATTAAATTGTTCAGACATCAGGTTCCTATCACCACAGTTCTGTCTCGACAGTGCACTAGTTTCATATTGTGATTTTGTTTACATCAAGAAATCTAGAACGTAGAAAAATGTTTGTTTGTTCCATCTGCATGTTACTTAGTTTGTTAAAATTGGCAATCTACATTGATCCCATTTCATATATATATAAAATAATGATATTCAGGAAAGCAGACCATTTGCCAAAATTAAATTCATTGCCGAACAACTCCTACGCTTGGCGAGATCAACCACTATTAGTAAGTTAGTTTATGAATTAATTGGGCCAAGATTCTCCACCAGTTTTGCGGACCAGCCGTAGTACAGCTCTCCCAGTGAGAGTAAAGCTCCTCCCGGCTATGGCTTTCAGAACCTAAAACAACAGGCAATCCTGCTACATATGTATAAAAGCTAGGTGTGCATTCACATGGCAGTGAGAGAGATTGTAAAACCCCCAGTGTTGTTCTGGAAGACCAGCTGTAGGAAACGCCAACTTCAAAGAGTTCAAAGAAATGTTTACCCTGATTTGTGACCTTTCTCATTGCTGTGGGTCAATCATATGTCTAAGATGATGGACAATCCATGACATTGGCATTTCTACAATGCAGCAGATTGGTATCTCTGGGGTGTTGCAACAGACGGGGGGCCGCGCATTAACATGCTCCGGTGGGGATGTAAATGCAGGCTTCCCAGAACTTGCTGGTCCACTTCTGTGCATTCGCATTCCTGAGTCATAGCACTTTCTAACTCTCCTTTCTTACGCTGGTCCCTTGAAGGTCTCGCAGGAGTGCCTTTTGTACTCTAGAAGCAGCTAGAAAGCAGAGAGAAACTGTTTGCTGAAGAATTCCGGACGTCACACACAGGTGTATTAATCCACTCAGAATGTCTTTAGAAAGTCTTTAGCTTGTTCAGGTAGAAAAAGTGGAAGACAAAAAAGAAAGTGCCCTGTTCATACAGAGGACATTTTTGAAGGACACATCATTCAGGCTCTTTTCTCAACACATCTACGATGTACTGCTGGTTAAAGGGTGTGTGTGTGTGTGTGTGTGTGTGCACGTGTCATGTCTTTAATAAGTTTTGAACGTTGTCAGTCCAGAACTGGCATTATATAACCAACACAGTGCCTTTGAAAATTATCTTACTCCAACTTGACCTGGCAGAACAGCACGAATCAGAGAAAGGCCATCTAAACTGAAATGTTACCCCCCAAAACACATCAAAATCATTCACATCTACATCAAAACTGTCTGAGACACTTTGTGGCTGTTCCAACATGCCCAATAACCGACTTAAGGAACAACAACTGTCACGTGATCCGAGGCGGTCTAGAGGAATAGGACACAACACATTAGGGTGATTTAAGTGACAGAACACGGGCTGCTTACATAAGGCAAAGCAAAAACATCAGTGTTAGCACATATCTGTGCCTTTTCCATAAATAATACACAATATTTATTTGTCACATACATATTTGAAGTGACATGAGTCCCTGGGTCAACCAAAAAGACTCAAATTCAATTAAAGAAAAAATTGAGAAATGCAATATCAGTACAGTGTGTACAGGAATATCTGTGTATTGTAAAGTGCTGTAAGCCGGTTTACTGGGTGATGTTCAGTGTTGGGCACATTACTTTAAAAAAGTAGTTAGTTATAGTTACTAGTTACTTCTTCCAAAAAGTAACTGAGTTAG
>JBBPDB010000137.1:23939-34321 GCA_037974465.1 Brachypetersius altus
ATGGATCCCTGGTTCCCCGCCTGTTCCCTTTCCCATGACAGCTCCGTGTGTGGGCCTTGTGCCCCCACACGTGACACAATTCTATCAATTTGTTTATAGTTTTGGCTGAAATGTGTCATTTTGCAAACAAAATGGGGTGTTCTGCAAATTGGGTGTTTGGTTAATTATGTGAGGAAAAAAGGAGCCCTGTTTTCAAACTTTTGTGTAAAAAAATGTGTAAAAAACTGTAAACAGATTCTGCTGTAGCTTCACAGGAGAAGACGACCCCCCTGTGGTCAAACTGTGTTACTGCAGTCATAATTGGTTCGCGCCCCACCTTGGAAGCGCAGTTTTGAATGGTCTTCAGGAGCTGGATGACAAACCGTGTCAGAACAACCACCAACATAATTGTGAAAATGAATCAGTCAATCACATTCTCTTCTGCTGTGCTTGATCTTCACACACAATGTGATAAATGGTCTGATTACACACACTACTCTTCATATACAGTACTGTGCAAATGTTCTAGCCACCTATGCAAATTGTATAAAGCCATTTTTCTCAGCGGGTGATGATATGTATTTCCGCCAGCGAAGTTAACATTAGAATAAATACAAACAAACAAGAAAGCAGTAAAAAGGATCGAGATTTGTTCTGTTTGTAAAAAGTCGTTGACATTTTGTGAGCTGTTCCTTCTCTGTTCCTCCAGCCATTGTTCGGATTTGTGAAACTCCATCAGCCGCTCCTGAGTTAATTTTATGAAGAACTGATCGAGTCAAACCAGGTTTCTAATGGAAACTACAAGTTATACTGAACTTCCACATGGATTATATTGATATACTGAACATAAAACCACTATTTACTGTTTAATGTTATTTGTATTTTAAAATGTTCATTTTATTGTGTATATTTAGTAATATTAATGTGAAAAATGAAACACTCACAGACTTTTGCACAGTACTGTACACTGTCTGATCACACACTCTACTCCTCACACACACTGTCTGATAAAGGATCTGATCCCATCTTTTGGATTAAAAGCTCTAAAGATCGGAACGACTTTCTCTTCTGTAAGTAAACAGTGTTTGAGTGTCTGTTATGAACAAAAACGCAACGAAAATGTTTTCATGTTTTTCAGCAAAATAAGACAATCAAAAATTCAGATCACATTCGGATCACCTGCTGTTTCCTCCGTCAGCCAGTAGATGACTCTACAGACTAACACACACGCGCGCACACGTACACAGCATGCCCATGTGATGTTTTGTGGTGTTTTCGGTAATTCTGCTCATTTTAACCCCTTTTAACACATGTCCCCCAACATGTATTTTCTCACTTGATCAAACAATGACTGAATTCAATCTGGACACTTTGACTGAACGACTGTCGTCTAATGAATCCCCAAAATTCAGCTGAACTTGGATCAGTCACCCGGGTGTTTGTTACGCAGAAACGACACAGACACAAATTTGGAAAAGACGTGGATAAGAGAGATGCGAGTTTATATTGGTTTCAAGAACATGTAAAGCCTCTGGACATTGTCATTAGGCTTTTCACCAAAAAGAACTTCCAAAGCGAGTTTAAGAACAATAAAGCTCAAAATTATAATTCACCATGATTTATCTATTATTTCAGTGCGTACCAAGGACTTTATTTTATTTCAAGATGAATATAAATATTGGAAATAAAATATTAAAACCAGAGTTTAATTTTTAATAAATAATTAATCTCTGATCTTTCCAATTAAATATGAAATAGTTTTGCTTTGTTTATATTATTATTTTCATAATTGTTGGTGTTGTTACTGTTGTTGTTGTTGTTGTTGTTGTTGTTGTATTTTTCCATCATTAAGAATGCTTTCACTAATAAGCAAAATATTTACTAATCTGTATTAGGCGGTGAATGTTTCTGTTTAAATGTTTGTGTATTTGTGTTCGCATTGTGATCGGAAAAGCTCATCAGAACGAAGTATGAGTCAGAATTAAAGGACTGAAGTGGTTCTGGCCATAGAGCTTTGAGGCCCACAGTAAAAGTGCAGGTATCACTTTACCTCCTAAATAAAGAACGTCCGCTCTCACCTGTGTCAAGGTCTGTAAACAGCTGTCTGTAACTCCCTCCAAAAACAAGCAGACAGAAAAATAATCACAGTTCCTGAAGTGTGGTGTCTGGTGGTATTTTGGTGCTGCTGATGTTTGATAAATTGGTCTAGATTAAAAGAACCAGCTGAGCCACATTTAAAGCCTCTTCTAAAACCGGTCCAGTGATTTATAATCTGTCCAGCCTAACCTAAATCCTTTATTCAGTGCTAATTCTGCACTTAATAACAAAACCACTCAGCCAGTGCTCTTTAAGTACTGATCACATTCACTACTAACTTACCATAAACATTCTAAAAAACAAACCATGGTTCACCACCATAATGATGTAACATCATCGCATAACCCTTAAACACAATCATCTGCTTATTCTTACCAGAGAACATCCACAAACACATATTTATACACACACACACACACACACACACACACAAACATACTTAATATGTCAGTTCAGGAGCTGAAATGGTGGAAGATGGGCACCATTTATATAAGTACAAATACATCAGTAACAACCTCTCAGCAACGTAGAATACCACACCATCAAGATAACAACCACCTGGAACACCGTAGCAACACCTTAGCCCCCACCTGGAACACCCTGGTAAACACCTAGCAAAACTGTAGCAACCATCTGAACCATTATAGCAACCATCTAACACCCTAGCAACAGCTGAAACACAATCGGAATGTTACAGTAACCCTCCCTCCAAACCGGGCCAACCGGGCCAAAACAAAATGTAGGAGGTGGGGAGGAGGCAGAAAACAACAGGGGGCCCACTCGAGGGCCCTTCCAGTACCATCCAGGGTAAGCACCCCTCTGTCATGCTGTCCTCGGAGGTCTCCTCCAAGGTGGATCCCCTGTAGCGCCCCCTCCCAAAAATACTTGGGGGAAAGTCCCGGAACTCTGCTGGCATCCCCACCCAAAAGAGCAGGGGCCACGGCTGGAGCTGGGGCCTCAGGAGCAGCCTCTGGAGTGCATTGGGCTCGGGCCTCAGGGACAGGAGCCTCAGGGACAAGGGTCTCAGGGACATGAGAGGCTTTAGCCATCTATGGGCAGGAACGGGGGCTGCAGCTGCCATGGGGCTGGCATGGGAGGCTGGAGCCATCTAGTTGCTGTGAGGGTTATGGGGGGTATGTGGATGGATGGCTGCTAGAGGTCGTCCTTGTATTGGTTATTGGTGGTGGGATTTGGTAAATTGGAGTCACCTGAGTTCCTTATGGAAAACACATATGTGTGTTTGTGGTTAAGCACTGGGTGTTTAATGATTGGTGGAAATAACCTTTTGGGTACAACCACTGACTGTAGCCTGCCCAGGAGTGAAGCTTCTTGGCTCGTGGGAAGAGCTTTCTGGCTTGGGAGCGGAGCTTCTTGGAACTGCTGGCTAGGTGGCTTGGCTTTGTGGGTCTGCGGGTTGGACGGCATCACTTTGTGGGGTTGCTGGTGTTGGGTGGCAACCAGGTTGGCCACTTGCTTCTCGACCCTCTGTACCCTCTGAGCTCTGTAGCTCCTCGATGCGCCACTCGCTGGGTTGTGTTGTTTCGTGGGTCGTGTGCATAGCTTCAGTGGGCGGCTGGCTAAGTGTAAAGCCCAGTGATTAGCCCCACAAGCTCATCTTGCCAGCTCTGTTCTAGCATAATCTACCTCTGGAACTCCTCTGAGGCAGCCTTGGGCAGTGTGCTCAGCCATGTCGCACCTTCTGACAGCTGATTGGGCTCTGGCTCCTTCACAGCCACTGTGGGTGCCGCCATCTTGGCTCCACCACGGGTCTGCAGGTCTGCAATACAGACAAGTGGGACCCACTGGACTCAACTCCCAGAACGAGTTGAGGTGGACTCAGGAGTACAGCTGGAACGTCTGGAACAGCCAACTGGAGGAGCAGATCTGGAGGCTTTGCAACCCCCTCCACCTCCGTGACTTCTTAGCCCGTTCGGAGATGAAGAGGTCAGTGAAAACCTGGAGACAGAACCAGCCGTAAATGACCTCTTCGTCCTCCAAGCTAACGTACCCTAGCAGCTCCTGTGGGGTGTACAGACTCGTCGGTTCCTCTCCCTGCTGAGGCCTGCGCATCCCACTCACCCAGTTGCCTACGGGTTCCCACAGACCCGAGGCAAAGTCTGCTGCGTCTCTTTGTTTGATGGGTTCTTCTTTCACATCCGATAGGCTGTGCCTGTTCAGAAGAGAGACGCAGGGGCAGACTGGCTTTCTCATTTTCTTTCCTTTTTTATTATTAACACAAACAGAATGCACAAGGGCCTAAAACACAGAACAGAACAAGGAGCTTGAACAAACACAAGCCTAACATCACTGTGTTGGAGAACCCACAACTAAAACTGACACTGACAGGCTATTTACACAAAATCCAGACTCAAAACACATGTGAATCATTGGTCTCATCCCTGGCAGCTGAGAATCATCATTGATTCCATCTGCCAGAGATGAGGCCACACCCTCAGTCAAAATAAAAACCCTATACAAAACTTCTAGTGGCCACTGACTGAGGATGTTACACTTCTCTCTGTTTCTCCTTCACCTGGAGTCACTTATCATATAAATAATCACTGTAAACAAAATACACTGTATGTGATGTCATCACAATGTAATGCCAGTGTATCTGTTTATTGTTTATTTCTGTTGAATATGAAATTGTATTACTTCACCCAAACCTGTGTTCTTTTAACCAGTTCACAAAATACTGACTACTTTTTAGAAAAAAGAGATCTTAATACTTTTTACTGCTTGCTTGTTTGCATTTATTCTAATAATCAGCTGTGTTTTTGCTGGCAGAAAGAAGCCCACTGCTGATATAAATGTGCACAGGTGCCTAAGACTTTTGCACAGTACTGTATATTTAGAGCATGTCTTAGAATTACATCTTTCATGCCTATTTCTTTATTTCTCATTTTACTTGTATACATAGAAGATAAGTCAAAGTCAAATCTTCTTTTGTCATATTTTATTAGTGTTTTTCTCCTTTCTGAGTCATCTTTAATTGTATTTCTTTCATTGATTTATTTGATTACAAATCTTTATGAGATCACAAACAGAGCAAACAGATTCAGAGGACAAACAACAACAATAACAACAATGACAGGCAAGTGAGTGTGGCCCGGATTTCTGAACAGGCCTGATGTGAAAATGAGGTTCTGCTGACTGAACACGGCTTAACTGTCATTTGATCTGCAGAGGTATCCCCCCACCCCACCCTGTCCTGACCGCCCCCCCAGGCTGAAAATCCCCTATTTAAAAGTTCCCTCTGCTCCTGTGTTATAATTTAATCACTTCATCTTAATCAGGTTAAAATCATCCAAAAGTTCCCACCATAATTAACCACTTCCCCCACCCCCACTCCCCCACATACTCCTCCCTCTCCTCTCTCTCTCTCTCTCTGTAACACACAAATCTATTTCAGAAAATCAGCATGAATAATAATTATGTATTATTATTATTATTATTATTATTACTGTTTAAGTTCATTCTCTTCTTAAAATTGTTTTAGCTAGCTATATGTGTGTGTGGGGGGGGGGCGGTGTTTGTGTATGTTGTCATGTGTGTGCATATGTGTGTATGTCTGTCTGTTTTAACTGACAGTGCTGCTTTAAAATTGTTTAATATTCTCATCACAGTGTACTAGAACACAAACATCACAGAACCAGTTCAGGGGCAAAAAATATATCAAATAATTTTAGAATTCACTGTTCTAAGAACTTCAAAAAATCTGAACAAAACCTTTAAAATCCCGAATAACACTATAATAAAATAAAATTTGAAATAACATTATAATTAATAAATTCATAAATTTTGAAGCTCTAAAAGAATTACAGAATACAGTGTAAAAAAAGTTTACCCGGAACATGTAAGATGATGTGTAATTCCATCAGATTGTTCGGCAATTCAATTTGTTGGTAAAATACTTGAATATCTAAAAGTATTTAAAGTCTTTTCTGTGAACATTAAAATATTCACTGTTATTGTATTGTTATTGAATATAAATGAACAGAAGTGTTTTTATGACATGCTTCAAAGCTGAAATATAATTGGTTGTGTATTATTTATTTCCTTCAGGTGTGGAAGAAGCATATGAGGATATTTTTTTTTTATAGTTTTCTCTTCTCTTTCTTTCCCTTCACTTGTCTTCTCCATCCTGCGCTCCCCCTCCCCAGGATCTAAAGCAGATCTCCAGACAGACTCATAACCCTGAAGTCCAAATGTCGAGGCATTTCTGATGAAAAGGGTTGTGGGATAGACGGAGCTGGTGTGGGCCTGAGGGCCTGAGAGCGAACGAGAGAGGGGGAGAGAGCAAAAGAGAGAGAGAGAGATAGAGAGAGATATATATAGACAGAAGGAGGGGTAGGGGGAGGGCAGGCTGGTTAATGTTCAGCTGGGTGGTGGAGGTCAGTCTGGGCTGATTGTTCTTTGTTCTGTGGTCCTGAAGCTCTGGGTGCAAACAGTGACCTGATTGTCCAGAATCTCTGACCACCGAGCTGAAGATTACAGGAGGAGTTTGACCTCCTCGCTCACCCCTGTCCTCCTCACAGGTCTGGACACTTCCTGTCCCACTACTGTCCCACCACAGCTCCTTCTGTCAATAAATCTCTGAAAAACATCAGACTTAGACCATCTCACACCATCTCCATCACATCTTCAGCAGAACAACAAATAAACAACTCACACCTTCAGAACAACTAATAACTAACACATTCAGAACAACAAAGAAACACCTCACATATTCAGCTGAACAAACAACTCACACCTTAAGAACAACTAAGAAACAACTCACACTTTCAGCAGAACAAAAAATAACTCACACCCTCAGCAGAACATCAAGCAAATCACACCTACAAACAACTCATATCTCCAGAAGAGCAACACACAACTCACACCTTAAGAACAACAAACAACTCACACTTTCAGAACAACTAAGAAACAACTTACACTTTCAGCAGAAAAACAAAAAAACTCACACCTTCAGCGGAACAACAAACAAATCACACCTACAAACAACTCAGATCTCCAGAAGAGCAACACACAACTCACACCTTAAGAACAAAAACAATTCATACCTTCAGAACAACTAAGAAACAATTCACACCTTCAACAGAACAAAAATTTACTCACAACTTCAGAGAAGCAACAAACCAACAAATCACAGCTTCAGCAGAACAACAAAAGACTCACACCTTAAGAACAACAAACAACTCACACCTTCAGCAGAACAACAAACAACTCACACCTTCAGCAGAACAACAAACACAGATCTTGAGAAGAGCAACAAACAAACAATTCACACCTTTAATAGAACAAACCCCACACCTTCAGAACAACAAGCAAACAACTCACACCTTCAGAACAACAATCAACACACCTTTAGCCAGGGCTCCAGAAGGCAACTAAAATGGTCGCCAATGCGACTAGATTAATCATTTTGCGTCTGCTGCTGCTGCTGACAGATTCCCTGCTGGCCGGGGCCCCGCTCACTGTTCTTCCGGGGGGGATTTTGCGCTGACCCAAATTTATCTGGTCGGCCCAAATGCCCGGTATGCCCAATGGCCAGTCCAGCCCTGAATATCGCTACAGTGGCTAGGTGTTAAATATATACAGGACAGGATCTAAAATCCCTGAAACAGAACTGTCATAGTTTTTCTGTGTTGCCATTCTGTAATTTAAGTGTTCAGTCTGGCAATGTGGGGCAGCCTTAGTTTGTGGAAGGCTGACACAGCTAAAGAGCTTAACTGAACAGTTAAAATGATGGTTGTCAATTGCAAACTGTGGCCCAGACAAACTAATTGATCAAAGATACTCGGACTGCTTGCCCTGATGTTGACTGTTGTATAACACGCTCCGCTAATTTGACCACTTTGACTGTCTCATCAGAAGGAATCATTAAGCCTCCACTGTGTTTTAGGGTGTACTCACACTAAGCACGGTTGCCCTGAACCGGGCTCGAGTACGATTGTCACACTAGTCAAACAAACCGCGCTTTGGTGGTCAAACGCACTCGGGCACGGTTCAAACTGCCTAGTGTGAGTACAGCCTTAATGACAGCAACCACAGGACAGCTTTTCAAAAAGTGTCAAATGACAATTGGTTTGACTATATTTGGCCATTATAAAATCCTGTATTATAGTGCTTACGTTTAGCCAAGAACGTTGTTTGGAGGCTGATGGAGCTTTGCTAGCTTAGCCTGTCTTAGCTAAGGTTTATAAAATGGGATGTTAAGATGGCCAAATATATTAAACAATTGTTCAACCTTACCATGTTTTACTTGGCAGCAATTTAGTCCATGTTGCAGGGACGTCACTAGGAAGGAAAGACAAGGGGGGGCTTAGCACACAGGGTTGTAGGAAGTAATTAGCATGTATAGGCTGAAAACTTTTCAGCAAACCTTTCCTTTCACTTAAGGAAACAAGTAAAGTTAAGCAGTGAACAGTTATTGCCACTCATAATATTATTCTGTTAAACTTCAACAGCAGTACATCAATTTAATTCAATAATGATAAACTTATTATTTTTCATTTCAATTCAATGTATTGTTTCTTCAGTGATATCTTGTATGAAATATTTGGATATATAATTTAAAAATAGTAGAATAATTACTGTATATTTAGAGTGGCTTGGGATCATATTGGGGGGCTTCAGAATAGACCTAACGATGCCCATGCCATGTTATGATCCCATTTTTCCGGTTTCGTTTTAACACTCTTTACAGGGTGTAAGACTGGAGACCAAATGTGCCATGGCAATATTTTTTTTCTTATATTTCACAGAGATTTTGGCTCTTAAAAATAATCTGGCTCCCAAATATTTTGGTTAGGAGCCAATGGCTCCTAGGGTTTTTATTTTGTCTGGAGCCCTGCCTTTAGCAGAACAGCAAACACCTCACACATTCAGAAGAATATAAAACAAACTACTCACGTCTTCAGTGGAACAACAAACAAACAAATAACTCACACCTTCAGAACAACAAACAACTCATATTCTGTCTGTAGCCTGTTTGTTTTTTTCACAACACCTTCACAATCCATAAAAATATTAGAAAAGTCATTATTATTAGAGCAGTCATTACACATGTTTACAGTTTAAGTGCAGTTATAACATGTTTACACACAAACTCCCTCTCCTTTCATTTCTTTCTTCTTCCTTCTGTCTTTGCTCTTACTCTCTCAAGTCTTTCTTTCTCTTTCTTTTTTTCTCTCACTCTTTCTCTCTCTCTCTCACACCCTCTCTCCTCTCATTTTTTTCTCCCTCTCTCCTCTCATTTATTCCCTCTGCTGAACAACAGGATGCTTTGTCCTGTGTTTCAGTGCTGATGTCACTGCAGTGCAATAACAGACATTCCATCAATCCGGAGACATCGCTGCACTACACACACACTGACACACACATACACTCACAGACACAGACACACACACACACACACACACACACACACATAAACAAGAATGCATGCTCTCATGCATACAGATCCAGTCACACACTCCCACTTACAGAAACAAACACACAAACAAAGGCAATGAAGACTTAAACCCCATCACGCAGCCTGGTGCTAACTGCACATGTATGGATGACTTAATTGAGTTTTGGGCAGACTTTTGTCTGATTTGAGTCAGTTTTGAACAGAATTTAATTTGACTCCAATCATTTTGGGCAGATTTTTTTCTGATTTCATTCCATTTTGGACAGAATTTCATTTAACTCAACTTCAGAGCAACAGCTTTCAATGTGAGTGTAGGCTTAATGTCATTTTAAGTCTGAGTGAAACACTGATGTTTACAACAGTTATTAGATATATATTAAATCGTTATAACACAGTTATTAAACATTTATAATAGATATGAGAATGCCCAATGAGCCTCATCGCTGAGAGACTATGCAGTAAACACACCTGTTACTCTGCAGCTGCACCAACCAGACACACCACTGTGTGTGTGTGTGTGTGTGTGTGTGTGTGTGAGGGTGACTGTGAGTGTGTGTGTGTGAGTGTGTATGTGTGAGTGTAAATGTGTGTGCATTTGAGAGAGTGTGTGTGTGTGGTGTGAGTTTGTATGCATGTATGTGTATGTGTGTGTGTATGTGTGTGTGTTTGTGTTTGTGTGTGTGTGGGGGGTGGTGGTGGTGGTGAGGAGGCGATGGGGTCTGCCACAGATGAACTCTTCATCTTCCCTCCCTCTCTCTTTTTCCTTCTTTCATCCCTCCATCCCCCTCCTCTTTCATCTCTCCATCCTGGCCCCCAACAACAGCTCCTTTCATTCCACCATCACACACACACACACACACACACACACACACACACACACACACACACA
>JBBPDB010000138.1:1241-12192 GCA_037974465.1 Brachypetersius altus
AGAAAGAATTTCGTGCTGTTCACACTGTGTGCAGTGGTGTGTTCACGTATGACCGAATGATCACTTTCACTTCACTTCACTAAATAATTGAATGGATTTTTGAGGGGAAAAAATATTAATGACAGTATTATCTTGGGATAATAATAAGCACTGTTTAAAGCACTAAAATATTTTCAGTGATTGTTTTATTAATAGAAAACTGTCAAATTTGGGCAAAACTTGCTCTTCATTTCAAGGACAACATTTAATGAACATGAAGCTGGTAAAATATCCAAAAGCATTAAATAGTTTTATTCTGCTACAATATTTTTCTCAGTAATAGAAAAGTATTTTATGTCAGGTTTATGTCAGTTGTCATATAAGGTTTATGTAGGTGTCATGTAGTCTTAGGAGCGACACTGTACTGTAAAACTCTAACTGTCTCAATGAATATGCAGTCGTGTGTGTGTGGGGTGTGTGTGTGGGGTGGGTGTGGGTGTGTGTGTGTGTGTGTGTGTGTGTGTGTGTGTGTGTGTGTGTGTGTGTGATTCTGACATTTTTATACCTCCATGAGAACAAACAGCGCGGCAAAGAAGAGCAGTGTGGCCCACTCCACTCTGTGCAGGATGATCTCAAAGTCCTGAATGTCAGCCAGGATCAGCAACCACAGAGCCCCCAAGATAGCAATCCAACCTGCAGGACGCAAGCAGCACATCAGACAAAAAGTTCTGTTCAAAGTTCTGTTCAAAGTTTTTTACATCAAGGCAAATGAGCTCCACATAAGTATGTTAAACAAGCTAATGAATACGTTCAGTACAAACACTGATGTCGTAGCAAGTGTTATTATCTTCAATCCAGCAGGTATGTCTAATATTTTTCATTTTGAGATTGTTGTAAGCCACTTGTAGAACTATTTAATTTCTTTCTAGACGTTAACTACGTATTTTCAGCAATCTCAAAATGAGAAACCTAAGATGTAGCAATTAAATCTGAGATCATTTCATTTGCCTATACATCTCACCACGCATCTGTAGTGGTTTATAGATGCTGCTTTGAAACAAAATTTAATTTGCACAATTGTAATCAGCCAACACATGTGGTGTCTGAAGTTTTGCTCATTTAGTTACACACTGGAGCTTTGAGGATAATGGAGTTAACAAGTAATTAAGTTTATTTCCCACTACCTAACATAATGCAGCTGCATCCCTAAACCACTGTACACACTTTCCTCAATGGACACTCTGGCAAAAATTTAAAAAGTTAACCATCCTACAGTTGAATGCATGTCTATTTGCAAGACTGTCCAGTTTAAAAACTAGAAAAATAAGAAATAATATCTTCTGAAAAGCTCTACTTAAGGGCAAGCTGTTCTTTCCTGGATCGCTGACTAATACGGAAGGACAAAAACACAAAAAGGGAAATCTGGAAATCTGGAAATTGTATCAAACTGATGAGGCAGAGGGAGGTCATGCTGCACTACTACTAAATAGCAAGACAAAATAACAAATGCTAGTTTTAGGTTAAGTAAAAGCTAGCCTAAGTTGTCTCAAACAGACTCTGAATGATACTGTTACAATGCATAATGACTAAATGAATGCTACTACTGTTTTGCTATGCCACTTGATGTATGCAAAATATAATACACATTACTTGCATTTTTAGCAATGTACTGGAAACTCAAAAAAACTAAATCAGAGCAACTTACAGCAATATATGAGAGCAGTGTTTAAAGATTTACTCAATAACTTTCATTGCTTGCAAGTGCTGTCTAGATTGGGATCAAACCCCCAATCTTCTATATGCACAGCACTTGGTTTGCCCACTCTCCCATTCTTTACACCTCGTTCACACAACGTGACCCTGTGTTGTCAATCACAAATACTACCAACATTATTTGAGTCAGTCTTCCAACATGTCATGTCTACTGCCATACGTTGCACCCATAGCACCTGATGTCTAACATGAATGTGAGTTATGTTTTGTAATCACTATTTTTTAATGTTGAATATTGAAGACTGTTGTAACATTAAATCAGCAGCAGTACTGACATTCAATAAACACCTAATCAGTCATCAGTGAGTGCTACTGAATCAATGTTGGATCAATGCTCAACCAGATCGATTTTCTTGCATTGGCCCGATGGCCAGGAAGATTAATGCAAATTCAACATCAGTGATTTATGCTGGTTCAGCACTTGGTTTCAATCTCACTTTGCTATCTGGGACTTTAAACATGTCTTGGCTACATTTGGGGTGAAGTGGGAAACTGAGACATCACCTAATACTTATCCTGCATTTCTCCTTGTCTTTATCTCTCATTCAATCAGTGAGACTGACCCCGCACTGCAACCTAAACTCAAGCACTCCACTCGTGTACATCCTTCAATCAGCAGGAACCACAGCAAACAGTACCTCTCAATTAGAGCCTCGCTCCATCTAACCCACACACAGCATAATAAACACCCAGCATGTGTCAAACACACTTCCGCCGCAAAGAGACTTCCAAACACAAACTCTAAAGCAGAGGCCTCAAACTCAAAGTACCTGTGGGTCAACTAAAATTAAAATATGAAAATGTCTCCCATACTTTATTTCCAAATGTGAATTTTAATTACACTGGCCAGCCACTTTATGAACCCGCACAACCTTGAGGGACGTCTGAGTCCAAGAATGTTATCACTGGTAATCACGTTCCATTGTTATCTGTATGACAATGAACTTGAAATTTGAAACTCGTCCTTTTCTGACCATTAATAAAGAAAAAGGTATAGAGGGCTAACGAATGATGCAAGTAACAGATTACAATTTGAAACTACAAAGTGCACCTGTATGCAGACCTGCCATTCCCACATAGTCTCTTTTTATTTTCTATTATTAATGTAATCAGACTGAGCTCCTTTTGCACAGCTTATGTTTGGGAATTAAGTTTGGTAGTTAAAGCGATGATTAAATCAAAATAATTAGCCATAAAATACAGGGGAAAAAAGAATTTGCAAGATCCATATATGGCTAAATCATGATGGGCCATGCGAAGCTGTGTTGTGGGCCACAACTTTAAGGTTCCTGCACTAAAGCCTTAACTACTCGACACTCAATACTAAATCTAAAAGCAAATGACCATAAATTATCTAAACCTGAAGCCTGATCGTTAGGAAACCTTAGAGAGAGCACAACATATATGCAGATATAACGAGCATGTTATCAGGATGACAGATGTGATGTCAGTGGACATAGCTTTTCTTGCACAGTTAATCTTGTCGCCAACATTTGTGGCTTAGATGAAAATGAAAATGTGACGCAAATGCTGCTTGGGTGCAAAGCAGTGACTAATTTAAAAACAATTACAGGCATAAAGCAAAGAAAAAACTAAAGCTAAAGATAATAGATAATTGCAGCAGTAGGCCATACAGAGCTGCATTACCATGTACCTGTGTTAGTTTGTAAGTAATAGGTACAGCCTCCAAATGCACCCTGTTAAAACCCATTTGTGTTCTCATCCATGCTGCTTAAACACTTCTCTCAAATAACGATCAGCATCACTCCCACTGCTGGCTGAAAGCCTCAGATTGACGAAATGTCAAACTGACATTGCCAGCTTGCTTAAATGACATCCCACAGTATGTCGTTTTTTTCCTCATGCCTTTTCTTAAACATCTTCAAAAGTCTCTTCCAGCCAACACTCGACACATGAACAGCATTTTGCTACGAACAAAAAGTAGACCAAAAATGTAATTCCAGAAGAGAAATATTCATTTGAATGTTCTGTTACTAATTAATAATGTTCTTTTTTCATTCCATGTTCACTCACTCCAGTGGGAAGAAATGTCTTTTAGGCTACATTTTTGGAGGATGGTATTTTCTACAATTACAGCAATCATTGCATTTTTGGAATCTAAACAATGCTTAACATGGCAGCGTTTTGAAATTGAAGCTTTGGAAAGAAGGTAAAAAAATGCAAGGCCTCCAACACGATGTGTTCTATAACCCCAACACCAAACGCCAGACCCAAACCTTTTTTACAAAAGTTGCTGTTTCATTGTCTTTGGTCTGCAAATTAGGTACAATGCCCCATTTAAATACACTATATGGTCAAATGTATTGGGACACACCTGTTTTTCAGGGTTTGGGCTCGCCCCCTCACTTCCGGTGAAAGCATACAAAGACATTTTGGACAACACCCATCTTTGTGGACACAGTTTGAGGAAGAACCTTTTCAATTCCAACATGTCTGTGCCCTAGTGCACAAAGCAAGCTTCATTAAGACATGGTTGGATGAGTTTGGTGTGGAAGAACTTGACTGGCCCATGCGGCTCTCCCTGACCTCAACCCCACCCAACACCTTTGGAATGAACTGGAGTGGAGATTGCAAACTAGGCTATCCCATCTAAAATCAGTACCTGACCTCCTGTACAGAATGACTGAGCATAAATCCCCACAGAAACACTCCAAAATCTTGTGCAAAGCCTTCCAAGAAGAGTGGGAGCAGTTGTAGCTTCAAGGGGGAACCAACTCCATAATAACCTCTACGTATTTCAATGCAATGTCATTAAACTCACTGTTGGTGTAATGGTCCCAGTTCTTCTGTCCATATAATGTAGGTTATATTGGTATGAAACAGTATGAAACATTTGTACGTAAAGTCATCAAAAGGTAAGATATAAATGGTCCAGAAACGTCCTGCATTATTACATGCCATGCTTTGCTAGTATTGTTTGTTTCGACAGCTCTGCATGTAGCTGCCTGATATGAACTCTATTAACTTTTGTTGTCTTAACTGGTCTGGCACGAGTGAACACTAGCTTGGTTTATGACTTCATACATTTTCAACTGGCTTTGAATCAGCTGTATGTCTCACATGCTTTTGTTTACTGTTTCATCACATCAACTTGAGAGATGACTGCGAATAACTGAAGGAGGTCACAACCTCTGGCAAACAATATGGAATTACACTTGTTCCCGCTGCTCTTCTACTTCAGAGCAAATGAACTAAGTTCACAACAGTGACATGACAAAACAGTTCAGCTGGTTTTTTTTCTAAACATTCCACCTTTGCTAAAACATTTTCAGGATGTTTCTTGCCACCTGCCAGCAGTCCAGGGAAAGAGTAAAACTCAGTACTATTTATGTTTTATTTTGTTAGTAAATCCACATTCTTTCCTCAACTGAAAAAAAAATCACTGTAAAATGATTGTAGTGACTGATGTCAGTGTAATGATTCCAATTTTTTGCCAGAACTCATTAGTGTCTCCAGCATTTTTGACCACCATTACTATACAATTACAAAATAAGCAGAGTTTATTACAAATATGTTTTACATTAAACCCCGGGTTAATTACAGATATAACTAGGCCTGTTTGCCATCATCACAATGTTTGGTATAAAAAGTATGTTGAACTTAAAATAGTACTGATTCACTGGCAGTAAAGTCCCATAATCTGAACATGTCCTTATAATTGCTAATAAAACTGCCAGACAGTGTTTTAGTTGTAGTTCAATTATATGAGATTTTACTATGGCCACATAAAATGAACGTTTTTTTTAATGTGCTCAATATAATTTGGGAATACTGTGTTGGGGTTAGATTACAAGGTCAAAAACATGAACTGAATTACTGCTACAAATCACCAAATGTTAATAGAAAAGTGTATGATACATCTGCTATATACACCATTTATCTGTTCAGGCCAGCTGAACACATCATGGTCTCACAGTAAAACAGCTAAAATGACAGGATTCCATTAGATACTGCTGTGGCACAGCTCCCATTACCATGAACTGCTTTTGTATCACACCAGTGAACAGAGCAGGCTGATAAAGGGGTTGAGCTTTAGAAATGACTGGAAAAAAATGATAAGCAAAATATGCAGGTAGTGGGCTTTATACATATGGGTTCATAATGGGGTTACTGTTATTTATGACCTAATAAAAATATTAGTTAATAAATGACCCAACCCGCTATGTTTCTGTTAAATTATTCAGAAAGCTGCTTTGTCATTTTCGCACACAGTTTTCTAATAAGCTAACCTGAACCCTCCTGACCCAGGGGTTATGGGTCGACCCACAATCCGCTATAGGGGGTTCTTGTTTTATGGGGCAGTAAATTAGTATCTGTGACTTATTAAGCAATAATATTAGAGGGAAATACACTGCATGCAAAGAGAACGTTGTATACCAAATTAAAAAATTGAGCAAAATATTAGAATTTTAACACTAAAATTACTCAAATGAAGGACAAGATATAGCCATTAATAAGAACAGCTTTCTTTCAGAAAGCCATGCCTATCGACATCAGAATCACATTCATTAATATTTGCTTCAGTCAGTGTATACTGTATACACAATAGCTTGGCACCCTTGCTAAAAATAAAGTCTTGTACAAGTCTTTATTGGTTATTATCTTTCTTATATAGAAACATGAAAAAATCTTAGCTTTATTTGAGGTAACTTATTAAGCAAACATTACTGAATAACATGATGTCAGTGACTGGGACCTGCAGAAAATGAATTAAGGAAATAAAGTAGGATCCTACCCTTTTTAACCTCATTTTAAGTTGGTCTAAGTGTCCAGGAAATGTTAAGTTGTCATCAATCATTTCCTGTTTCACTGGGGTTATAAAAACGAGGAGACACAGGGCCCAAATCCCTTTGTCATCCATCACCATAGGAAAGATTCAAGAACATTCTACTGGAATAAGGCTAAAGTGCGCTGACTCGCATAAATCAGAAACAGAAATAACTGTTTGCCTTATAATGCCCAGCAACCATGAAGAAGTTTAAGAAAATTAAGACGATCCTGCACCTGCATGGAAGTCAAATGCTTTGACTAAAAACATAGATGACCGCAGAGAAAAGCACCAAATGCTAAGTGTTAAATATGGTGGAGGATCTGAGATGCTGTGGGGCTGTTTCTCTTCCAAAGGTTCTGACAGGATCGTTCACAAACCTAGCACTACGGATCTTCCAGCAACACAGTTTCCCAAAACTCACATCAGAATCCACTCAAACATGGTTAAGTGAGCACAAAATGAAGCTGCTGTGTCATGACTGCCCCAGTAACCCAGTATAAAGCCTGAAAACTTGTGTGTTGAGCTCAAGAAGAGTGACCCTGGATTCTACAGGGTCTGGGAGATTCAGTAGAAAATCCCTTCTCCTGTGTTTTCATTTCTTATAAAACACTATCAGGAGAAAACTCAGTGCTGTTCTGTTAGCAAAACAGGATTTCTCAAAATAGTAAGTGAAGGGGTGCCGGTGATACCGACCAAGTATAAAATGTATTTTGTAATTACCTGTAATATGCCTTGCAGTAATGAGTTTCTATGGAATGTATATGATTTCTTTATTCTCTGACAAAAGACCACATTTGATAAACTGGGGAGTTCAGCCTAAACTGATCAGCCTAATTAATACACATACATACAAACATGCAGGGTCCTGGGAGGTCATGTTTGTACCTGATAGATCAACAACAAAAAGACCTCCAGGATTTGATCTGCAACACCACCCTGGCCTCACAGCCCAATTTCCCAGTAGTACCAGAGAATCACGAGCCTCTATTATGAGACATACAGATAATATATCCGGTCAAGTTTGATCAGTCTAATCAAACACTTATTATCAAAGCCTCCCATTTTTCTCTCTCCCACAAACACACGGATCCCTAATTTTTCCCATCCATCAGGAGAAGGGGTGAGTTTGCCTTTCACCTTCTGCAAAATTTGATTAAACAGCTGAGTGCCAGTGGGAAATCATTAAAATACTGATGAGAGGCAGGAGGAATGTGAAGATGAAGGACGTAAGAGTTTAGAGGAAATGCAGACAGGGAAAAGGGAAAAAAGAGTTTAAGAACCAAGAACACAGGTGAGCATAGTATCCTACCCAGGAACCTCCAATTTGTTACGGGTTACAAGGGTTACTTGTTAATTTTACTCATGTAGAGCGCACTGATTACAGTAACCCCCCACTTTTTTATAGTGTAAACCCTAAATATGCTTCCAAATCTGCTCCCAGAACACTTTAATTCCTTTTAAAACTCAGTTCAATGCATTACATTTAAAGAAAATGTAAAGGTAAACCCGTATTCGAATTTAAATTCCCCGCCGTGAAATGCAACTCGGAAGGTTGCGGGACAAAAGTATTGGGACACCGCAGCGAGCTGAACGTTTTTCGGAGAATAAAACTAAAAATACAAATGAGGGCTCATTAGAAAGGAGTTTTAAGTGTCTGAGTGCTTTCCCAGAGATATGCAACTCGGAAGGTCATGAGACAAAAGTACTGGGCCAGCGGCGGGGCGAATGGGTCCCCTTGTAGGAAAACATCCAGAAAAATATATTTATTGCCACAAAAAAAGCAAAAAAAGTGGAGGATATTTGCAGTTTCCACATTATTGGGGGAGTAAAAAAATCCACGTGTGAATCTGCAACTGTGAATCCCTGATCAGCGTAAAACTGGGGGATTACCGCACACTAAAACATTCCAACCACTCAGTCATGTGGCAACAAACCAAAACAACTCCAAGGCTCTCCTCTAAAAGTGTGCTGTGATATCAGCAGCAGATCTGTTAAGTTGTATGGGTGAGCTGCCGCAAGCACATCCCACAGATGCTCGGTTAGATTGCGGTCTGAGAGATTTAAAAAGCCATGACCTCACCATTACTGAACAGTTCCTCAAACCTTTCCAGGTGTCAGTCTTCTTTTATCCCAATATCTAGTTCTGACACTTCATGCCCACTCTATTTTCGCAATTGTCTCAATTATACAAGTTCTTTTATATAATGCAGCTAAGAGTTACAAATGAACTGTCAATTGATTTATTAGAGATTACTCAAAGTTGGTTTTAGATTAATATAGAATTACCTACAATCGACCACTGAAAACATCCATGATGAAGTCAAACAAATTTCAATACCAAATAACTTTCTAAAGTCTCCACTCATTATTATGATGTCACAATCATGAGGTCAGGAATTTTGGTAGAGGTCAGGAATTACGGTAAAATCAACAGTAAATAAAGACAGAAAAAGCACATTATTATTGTGGTGCTGCAAGGTCTTAAATGTAGTACTATATAATACTTTAGAATTCTTAACATTTTAAGCCATGGTTTCTACTAGCCATGATTTTGCATCATATTTGCCTAGTTCCTTGTGTTTGTTCCTGAGCCCTGTTTTTCCCTTCTTGTATTTGCATAAATCTAAAGTATTTCCCAGTTTTGACCCAAGTTTGATTTATTTAGATCAGCGATAATGCCGCTGTTTGACCCCCCTTCCCTAAACTGGATCATATTTAACAATATATTTATTTATGTATACATACAGACTACTGTATGTATATATAAATGCACAACAACACATACAGATTATTGTGAAAACTATATTTTACTCCAGCATGAATCTGCAATGTCTGTAGTTTCAACAAGCCTGAAAGTAAACATTTCTGAGCAAATTTTCTACTTTAAATCACTGACTCCAGAGCCCCCTCAGTAATATCAGTCCTGGTCCAATCTAACTCATGTTGTAATAACTGCTAAAGGATGTAGACCATGCACCTTGTCTTTACCTACTGGTTGTTCCCCATGTGACAGAAAACTGATATGTAAACTCAGAGTATGTTGCTTCAATCTGGGATATCTGTGGCCATTTGTAAAACAGATTCTTTCATTCATATGAATCAGTCAGACAGGTCATATACAAATGACCTGTTCTGCTAAAACTGCTCCATAAAGCTAATGGAGGCTACAGCTTGTAAGCCTGTTTAGCCTGTAAGTAATTTCACTGTAAGTCAAGAAACAATAACAGACACAAGAAGGAAAAGAAGGGCAAGACAGTAAAAAGGAATCTGTAGATTTGTGCTCCTTAAAATGTGGATTTGTTTCTTCATGTGCAATGTGTATGTGTAGTTGTGCATGTGTAGCCCTGTTTGTGTTTTTGAAATACAAAACCACATTTGAGAAAAGTGGTCAGGGAGAGCAGGGAAAGCAGGGAGAGAGAGAGAGAGAGAGAGAAAGAGAGAGAGAGAGAGAGAGAGAGAGAGAGAGCGAGAGAGAGAGAGAGAGAGAGAGAAAGAGAGAGAGAAAGAGAGAGAGAGAGAGAGAGAGAGAGAGAGAGTGCGGTAAACCACACTATTCTCCTGAACCCTCTTTTAAATATCCGCACTTCCATCGTACTACAAATCTTCCTTTTCGGATTTTCAATGCATTTTGTCTTCTTACTCCTTCTTCTTCTTCTTCTTCTTCTTCTTCTTCTTCTTCTTATGTCTCCTGATTTATTCATTTGTTTATTCTATTCCTGCAAAGCACAGCCAATGACCTTTCAGTGTGATAACTGTATAAATAAACTTGATTTGAGTGGGTACCTTTGTGTGGCCTCACACCTTCAGTGAATACTAGATATTCTACGCTTTATCAGTTCAATCGACGCAGATCAGATGGAGGCAAGATCTGCAAGAGATGCATGACAGGAGAGAGAGAGAGAGAGAGAGAGAGAGAGAGAGAGAGAGAACAGAATAAAACCTGTTCTTGTCAAGCCTTTATCTACTTATAAGGCAGTGCTTTCCTCCCTCCTGGTACCGAAAACAAATACTAACCTTGAGATCCGCTCTGGAGATGTTCTCCTTCTGAAAGAAGACTAATTAAAACAAACCGCAAGTTTGCCAGTCACCCCGCGCATTTGAATAACCTTTTTCCGTCGCGCTATTTAATTAAAAACGATCAATTTTGGCTTTAATTAAATGTTTGAGAGAGAAGCGTTCACACTCTGTTACACAGAGTAATTAGCGCCGAGTCAAGCGGCCCTTCGCCGCACGTGGAACTCGCGTGTGTGTCCGTAAAAAGTGATGTCACGCATGCAGGTAAGAAGAAAAACAATCTACTGGAAATTACATATGTAGAGCACCGACCCGGGGCAGAAAAGTGATCCACTAAAATATACACGATCAGAAGAGTGATCTACTAGAACACACGTGATCAGAAGAGTGATC
>JBBPDB010000138.1:38714-48902 GCA_037974465.1 Brachypetersius altus
TACGTTATTCCGCCGACATGTTGAGCACGGAGAGCTTAAACACTGAGACAACTGAGCGACTTGTCAGTGAACTATGAGGGCAAAAAAAAAATAAATAAATAAAATAATCGTCCATTAATCGTAATCGAGTTAAAATGTTCAATTAATCGAGATTTTGATTTTAGGTCAAATCGCCCAGCCCTACTATAGTGTATGTGTGTGTATGCTCAAGTTGTATTTTTGACTATTCTCTGGAAGTGGCCTAGAGAGCTGAATTGCCACGGGACAGGGCTGAATGAAACCACATTCTCCTCAACAACCACGGTACTACTCACCTTAGAGAGAGTAAGGAAGCCATCCGATTCCAGTACCTCCACAGCGTAGCGGTCCATGTAAGAACAGCAGGCCTCAGTCAGGCTCCTTAGACAGTACAGGCTGGCCACATCAAAAATTAAACACACGTTTCGCGTGTTCAGTAGCGTGCGCAGGAAGTCGCAGGTTGAAGCCTCTAGTGGTTGAAGGCCATAGCGGTGTGCTAAGCCCAGGAAGTCCAGCAGAGTTTCCTCTCGCGCTTCACTCAGGTTGGCTCTGCCGGTATAAAGGTACCGCAGCAGCATAGAGAAGGCCTCCGCTCGAGTCTCCTCCAAACGGACTTCAGTCTGGGGCTGAGACTCCCTCATCCCACCATACAACAGAGCTCTGAACGAAGGGGTAATGAGGAATACATGTTCAGATTGGCTACCTTCAACTTACAGGCTTTACTGTTCAATTTTGTCTTCCTGCCATTCTGCACTACTGATCTGCTGGTACAGCTAACTAAATCCTCGCGCACAGCAATGTTACAGTAGTACAGTAACAAAGTTTCGTAATTGTGTTGCACTATTGATTGTCTATTGTTTTTAACCCTGTATTATCTTATTTTCTTCTTATAGTCATGTGTGAACACATCACAGCACACAGTCTGAACAATGTGAAATTCTTCTCTGCGTTTAAGCAATCACTAAACGAAGCAGTGGGCTGCCACCAACGAGGGGCGCCCGGGGACCAGTGTGTGATACGCAGAAGTACAGTAAAGTGGGGTGTTAAAAACTGCATATAGCACCGGAAAGCAAGTAAATTGTTTAACAAAATATATATTATATTTACATAGGCAGGTGTAAAGTGAATGTGGATCATCCTTATCTGGACACTATCCATATAGGAGACACATGAAGTATAAACAGACCAGATAGGCCCAGTATGGGCAATTTCGAGTGTTAACTGCAGCAGTTAGATACTAAATGAATGCTCTTGCATCTATGTGATATGGTCATTTCAAACAATTACCTGAAGTACTGGCAGCGAGCTGCAAGAATCACTCTGTGCGCAGGGAATCGCTTCTCCTCCACCACAAAAGTGACATCGCTGTACTCCTCGCCTGGCACTAATGCGCCCAGCTGCTCGGAGAGTAGGTGCAGGTGGTCGATCTCAGCTGCTGAGGAAAGGGGACGAAGAGGGTGGCTGTCACTCATTGCCACCACTAGAGACTGCGGTCACATCTGTAAAACAGCCCACATTTCACAATGATAGCACAGCACTCCCTAGCACCTATTTAGAGTATTACATTAGAGAAATAATGTCTCCTGTAACCAAATAACGCACGCATATCTACACAGCTCATATTAAAAACACATGGATTAAATAATGGCTTGAAAAAATATGGTGGTGCTTGAAAGCTCTGAATCCATATGATGCAGATGCATATGACCCAAACATCATCAAATTCAACAGTCCTAAACAAATGAGACCAAACCCTCATACTTGGACACTGAATTAATGAGTAAAACGATTCAGAACCACAAAAGTAATAAAAGTAAACCTTTGCTTTCAGTATCTGGAACGCCCCATCCGCCCTTGTGCTGCAATAACTGCAGCTAAACTGGAGATCAAAAACCTCACTTCAGGTCCCTCCATAACTTTGCTATTGTGTTATGATTAGCACTCTTGGCCATTCCAAAACATTAGCTTTATTTTTTTTAATAACTATTTCATGTAATTACTTGCGTGTATGAGAGTTACCCTGAGTTCCTACTACTACATGCTTCACCCTTGGAGTGATATTTTTCGATCAACCGCTCCGGGGAAGGGTAACAATGATCAGGAAAAGTAGGCAAGTGTAAGGATCTAAGAGACTTTGACAAGGGCCACATTGAGATAAGCAGACAACTGGGTCACAGCCTCTCCATAACAGCAGGTCTCCTAGGTGGTATTAGCAGTGTGCAGCGATTAGTACCTGCCAAAAGGGGTCCAAGGAAGGAAAACCAGGGTCATGTGCACCCAACTCTGACTGATGGATGTGGGGAGCAACGGCTAGCCTGTCCCAACCAGCCCTGACATTAGTGCTAGATTAGCCGTTGCTACTGTAGCACAAATGTCAGAAAGGTGTCAGAACACAGAAAGGTGCATCCCAGGGTCCACTTGAAGTGTCTATATGGGAAAGTGAGCATCAGAAATCGAACACAGAGTAATGGGGAAGGTGGCCTGGTCTGATGAATCGCATTTACTTCTAGCAGCTTCATCTTGCATCCTTCCTCCCCACTGCCATCAGACTCACATCAAGCACATCAAGCTCCTTTGCACATCCCCTTCATCGACCCAATACTGTCATTTTTGCTCTTTTGCACTTCATTTTGCAAATGCACAATTAATATTATTCACATCTGCACGTCACACTTATTTTATTTAAACCTAAATTGATTAACCAAATAAAGAACTTCACTGCACAGAGAAATGTAATTTCTACTGTATACATGACAAACGTTTTGAATATGTTTGTATGTGCAGACAAGGCTGTTTCTTTTCGGTTCAACAAAGAGTTCTGTTTCTGATTACAGAGGTCGCATAGAAACTGTGATAACTCCTTCAGCAGAGACCACTGATAGCACACAAGCCTACAAATTAGACGTTTTGATGAGATGTTATGAAATCCAACGTCTTTGACAGGTAACTGTCAGTCATGTCAACATCATTATGTGAACCTCATAATATCCTGCTATCGTGTTGTATTTCGTTTATTCTTATTGCATCAACCCCATGTCAAACTTACACAAACCATTCTTCACTACTGATCTGCTGGTACAGCACACTAAATCCTCACAACACAGCAATGTTACAGTAGTACAGTTTCTTACAATACCGTTCCGGAATTGTGTTGCACTATTGATTGTCTGTTGGTTTTAACTCTATACTGTCTTATTTTCTTCTTCTATTGAACTGTGCGTGTTAATGACAAGAGAATTTCCCTCAGGATCACTAGTTATTTATCAACATGGGCTCAGGTCCCTTCACTATTAGAGCACGGCTAACAAAGCCACTTAATGAGTGACAGCTTAACGTCACCGACACACTGCAAACCCACCAATTTCGTCTTATGATTTAGAACGTAAAAGTTAATTAATGCAAGGTTATCCAGTCCCATGTTGTTGCATTTCATAGTCTTTTAGCCTAGCCTAGCCTAGCTTAAGAAGCCACTACTAGAACCATTCGAACAGTCGTCCCTTTTACTTACCAAGACTAAATCAAATTTGTCGCCTTTAGTATGAGCCGTAACGTTTAAGAACGTATTAGAGGCACTGGATTTACATTGTAGAGCTTGTTAACCATGTCCAGTGTTTAACTGCCGACGCCTTGAAGACGAGCTTGAAGGAAGCTGGAGCCTCTTGTGGCGAGGAGGAAGTAGTGAAGGCAGTAGTCTCAGTAGTATTTGTCAGTTATAGTAGAAGTAGTAGTAGTAATAGTGGTATTATTAAAAGTAGATTCTTTAAACTTTAAATGGTGGCACCTTATTAAAATATCTTCTAGACTACTTTGGTAGTAAAATTATTGCCTTGTGTTACTCGGAGCAGAATAAAGTATGTTTCACTGATAAGGCAAAACTGACATGACCTTATATTAAAAAAACATGCAAGACCTAGATTGATGAAAACAGCATCTTGTATAGATTACTTGTTCATGTCTAATTTGAAAAGAAAACCATTGTCTCTTATTAGTAGCAGGGGTAATTTCATGTCATTTATTTAATAAATACTCTTCCTATTGAGTTTGCCATTTATTTCACATACACAGAGCTGAGACAGGGACTTCACATGCATTTAGTTTCGCATTAAGGGCTGTGGTGAGGAGGAAAACCAGCAAGAACCTTACAATAGTTTTCTCTTTGTTTAGAGGATTAGTTTCCTCAACCTTTGTTGAGCCGCATACTTCAGCATTAACATTTCTGCAAAACAAGCCAGCTTAAATTCCATTACACCAAAATCAAATCTATAGATTTAAGTCGTTCCTCATTCAAATTCAGTCATGTACATCTAAATCTCTAGAAAACTGACTCATACACAGTGCAGTTTTGACCAGCAGCATTTGGTTTATTGAGCATTACTAGTGTTAGGGACAAACAGGAGGATCCAATTGTCTGGCATATACATACCTTTACAAAAAGGTATAATTACACCTTTAAAAATAGTGTATATGGCACACAATGTAAACAAATAATATTACTGTTCTTGTATTCAGACCATTCGAGTTTCTTGTGGTCGTAATAAATCTTTCATGATTAGTATCATAGAGATATATCCCTAGGTTAAGTTCAACACCCCATCGCAGTTGTTTAGCCTTCTCAGCACCTGCTGCACTTTCCAATGGAGTCTTCCATAAAACGGTCTTGTTCGCTATCCCAACACAAACGGCAGTCTTTGAGCTTATAAAAGTGTGACTCCTTTTCAGTCACTCTCTGTATTATGGTTTTGCAGTATCTATTCTGAAATCATCCGTTAGCTGTTCAAGTGGCCTTGGTTGGATCTCTAGGAAGTGATTGACACCATGTTGTTAGGGCTAAGAATTTCTATCCAGTATCCATCAGGGTCTTGGATGAAAGCCAGGCCCTTCATCTTACCTATGGAAGAGGCAAAGAACGTCAGAACTCAATTGTAATAGGATGCCTGACATTTCAATCAAAATAACACACAGTGCAATCGTTTTTTTGAATGTCTCAAATAACCGGATGTGTTAGCAGAATTGCAAGTATACGTTTTGTGCAAAACAAGGATTTGTATTCATCCAGTTGATCCTCTGAGCTTCCACTGCTCAACACAGAACACATGCAGTATACCCACGCCTAAGATCCTGCCATTGAGACAGCCATAAGTGACAAAGCTCTTAAAGCTCAGTTATGAGGCAAGAGTAGAGTGCAACACAACAACACAGGCGGTCACCCACCATCATCTGGCTTTTTGACAAAGGTCACTCCTTGCTCTTCAAACAGCTTGCAAGCAGCATAAACATCTGGTACTGCAATTCCTATGTGGCCTGTAACACAAAAATGAAAGCTGCAGGTCAGCTGTTGAGAAACAGCACATAATGCACACACATAAATAAGCTAGAAGTTGATAAAGAGCATTAATTCTAACTGTTTTGGCTTTGCCACATCAACTTTTTGGACTTTTTTGACAAATAAAGAACAGAGGAACACAAATGATGCAAATGATTTTCACTGAAGTACTCACCAAACCCTCGAGGGTCTGAATTTCCATTGTGGTAAGACTGGCTGTCATCTGACTCTGAACCCCAGTTACTGCCAAAAGTAATGGTGAGAGCAGACAGACTGAAACAAAGGCCGCTTTGCTGCCTCCAAACGGAGAAACATTCATTCGATACGCACGATGAAGCCTATTAGTGATCGTCACGCTTACTGTGTGAGCTCAATGGTGGCTCGGCGTGAAAAGGTCCAAGCCGTTCTCTCTTTGACATCAGCAGGGATTTCCTTCTTATCTTCATAACCCAAGAAGTAGAGAGAAAAGCGCATAGAAGGGAAATCAAATTTCTGTAGGAGGCTGAGAGAAAAAAACAAAAAACAAACAAAAAACAAACAAAACACACTGGTTAGCTGACCCCCATTTCCTCCTTTTTAAAGCATTTCCATTCAAATGTTTCTTTTCACAGGCATTTCACTCTGAGGGGAACTGACTAGACTTTGTTCAGAGACGGTAAAATGTAACATTTTATTCCACACTAATTTATTTTCACAAATTTAACATATTTTGTAAAATTAAAGACACAGATTTACCGACCATGGTGTTCATATTATGATTTCTTCCTATTGAACTTTTCCCATGACATCTGTGTACCAATATAATTCAGAATTGTTCTGAAATCGTTTACGCCTCAATATTGAACAGGCTGTTACTGTGCCTTTAAGGCCGATACCTGGAAACGACTGAACACACATTCTGAAACGAACAATATTTACACACTTCATTCCAGGAAAGTGTTTCTGTGGGCTCTTTAATATACTGAAAGGTATTTGCATTGCATTTTGCAGAAGTGCAAAATTTGTTCCATATCATGCCACTCTAAAGTTGCATGTGCTTACGTTTGGCGACCTTTCGGTCAGTAACCCCTTCGGCTTAAATTACAGGTGATCACTAGAGCATTCCTATGTCAGCCACATGTGTCTGTCTGCAAAACCTTGGTGATGCGTATTCTGTTTTTCATACTCGATTGGTCCACAAGCATTTACAGCAATTTCTCCTAGTCTCCCACAAAAGTGTTTAGTCTTCTCTGGCTTTGTACGAGTCAACTGTCTTTTGCTTCAGATCCCCAGTCAGCTGCACAGATGAGCACATGACTTTTGAGTCTAGGCACAACTTCGAGAGATTTAAAGTCAAAAAATGTATCATGCTGTCTATTGTCTACACTGGACTTCGACTAAAGGGTAAGGAGTTTTGATGGGTCACACATATGACATACATACGTATTTATTTATGCAACACATATTATTTAACAAAAAATAGCACAAGATTTTTATTAGCATTAGTTGACCAGTGCTGGCCAAATATTCATTCATAACAGCATGCAATCAGAACTGGCAGCCAGTCCCAGCTAATCACAATTAGGGCCGGGCGATTAATCGAAAAGTAATCGAAATCGACATTCAGAACCTAATAATCGATCAAATTTTTCCAGGTCGATTATGTCGATTACTTTCCCTTTAAAAGCACTACCGCGTGTGGAGTCACGTGACCCCGCTCCGTTATGTCACGTTATTCCGCCGACATGTCGAGCACGGAGAGCTCAAACACTGAGACAACTGAGCGACTCGTCAGTGAACTACGAGGGCCAAAAAAATAAATAAATAAATAAAATAATCGTTCATTAATCGTAATCGAGTTAAATGTTCAATTAATCGAGATTTTGATTCTAGGCCAAATCGCCCAGCCCTATTTTGGAGCTCCATCCAAAAGTTTAGGCTTGTTCTGCCATTTGTGATCCAGAACTAACTTAACATACAGCAACAGCTCCTCATCCTTGGCTAAATTCTATATAAAATCCACACAACATTGTCAGGATCATGTGTAGCCTTACTGGAGCAACGCTGAGGAGGCAATTCCCTATAATCCCCTTGGTTTACGAGGAAAACCTTTGGGTCTACAAACCTTTGGACGTAATATGGTGTGTTTAATAAGTCGTCTTCTTCATAAGGCATATGTATGTTGCATTGAGCAAAAGCATCAGGCAAGTGATATAATAATAAACTCAGTGTGGGTGGTTCAGCGGTTAAATATAAACAGTAGCGCACTGGCAATATTGACTAATTATGACAGGCAACAGTAAGTAACTGTGAGATTTACTCAGCACCAGTGAAAAAATGGTACTACAATGGCTTACCGCGCTGCTGCAAGGAATATCCTTCACTTTGAGCCAGGCCAGATCCAGCGTGCCCTCGCCTTTGTAACAGGACTGCAGCCTGTCTTTAATTCTCTCGTTGATCTCCTTCAGAGAGAACACGCACAAAGCCGACTCCTGGGACGTCTCCTTAGGCCGCCGCTTCTGGCCTTTGGAGAAAACAGCATAGAGGACATCATCATCCGGCCCCACTTTCAGCGACTGAGCCAGGATGGCACCGGCCTTGGACAGGTAGGCGGCCTGCAGCAGGCGATACTCCACGCCACCCTTCACGCAGCCCAGAGGGACCTCCACGTAGGAGTTGAAGGCTGTGTCATCCTTGCACAGACGCACCAGTTTTGAGGTGTACACCTGCTCTCGCCCGGCCGAGGACGAGCCCGCCGCCGGGCCGCCACCCATTTCTGGCTGCAGCGTGAGGAAATACACGAAGTTGCCGCTGCCGAAGCCGTAGATGTAGTAGATGTCAAAGTCCGGCACCACGGTGAAGGTGTCCGATGGGATCTTGATCATGGAGGCCACAAACTCGTCGTGGAAGACATAGGCAAACATGCCGTCCTCCTCGGAGTTGCGGGCTAGCTTGCGGCTGGAGATGGTTGGGAAGTACTCGGGCCTCCCGTCAACCGCCGTGGCCACAAACAGCTTGTCAGGTGAGGCATCGCCGTACGACACGATGACCCCAAAGACGGAGCCGCTCTCATTGACGCCCGAGAGGTAGTGCTCTTTCTTGTGGAAGGGCTCTCCAAGTTTAAAGAGGTCATCCAGACGCAGCAGCTTGCAGATGCCCTGGTAGAGGCTTCCGCAGGCCAGTAGCCGGTTCTCCCGGTAGTCCATCAGCAACATCTTGTTGACATTGTTGGTGAGTGTGAGCGGCTCACTGCAAGGCTGTACGATGCGTGGCGGGTAACAGTTGCGGTTGTCCTCGTCCGGCCCGGTCTGGTGCGACACCTGCACCTCCAGACCAGGCAAAAGTTTGTAGATGCGGTTCACCGCCCCGAGATACACATTCCCATTTCTGTGGTCCACCGCCAGGTGGTTAAAGGTCCATTCTGGGTTCTCAGCACGGAACGTCCTGTAGTCCTCATCCACTTTGGACGCAGCGGATGGTTGCTGCACCCTGGAGGCAGACAGGGGGAGCAGCAGGACGGAAAAGCAGCAATAAACAACCAAACAGTTCAGTTTTCTGTCGTAGGAAGCCATCGTTCCTGATGCTGCCAAGAGCGAAGAAGGTCTCAGTCAAGTACTCGCAGCCAATCTTCGTTCAGGCTTCTCCGATGTCCGGACACATCATGGACCTGCGGAAAGAGACAGAAAACAATATCAGCTTGTGAAAGCATGCATAGGTTCCCGAGGCAAGAATACACACATTTTTTTACACGTCCCACACGACCTACAAGGAGAGCAGTGGCAGAGGAGAGTGGGAGGGGGAGAAAGGAGAAAAGAAGAATTGACCTCAGAAGTCAAATTACCTCACATCACATGACAGTTTCCAGCTATTTCCAAAGTGCAGGAGTAATTAGGTGGGGGTGGTGAAAAGGGCACTCAGGGAGAGGACACCGCTGGCATGAATAGATGCCATTCTCAATGGGGACAAAGCATTTGCCCTAGGAGTTATCAGCGCAGACGGGCACCGCTTCTCCACGAGTGCCCCACCTCACAGCCAGGCCTCTGGCCCTCTAATTGATTTTCCCCTCTGCGAGCCATTTGCACGCTTTGGCGATTTTCGCTCCTTTTTTTTTCTCCCCGATAGCGTGGCTCGCCCACTGACATCTCTAAGGGAAGAGATAGAGCTGCGCAGATGTAGGCATGCCTGCAATGTTTATGAGCGAAGGTGAACCGCTGGGCCAATTAGGAGGAAAACAAGACAGACAGAGAGCTAGAGAGAGAGGAAGAGAATGCTAGAAACAGATTGCCTGCTAATCCTTGAGTCATTTATTCATGCAGTTCCAGTCCATCCCTGTGGTCTCGAGCCTGGCAAACACTGTGCCCACACACGGAGACACACAAGGACACTGGTGCATTTATCTCATAATCTACCAACAGGTTAGGTCAAGGTCCAGATGCTACCTATTTTTTTCCTGATCTGGCAACAGTGTCCTTCACATGATATGACATTTGGAAGCAAAACAACACTAATCGCCATTTGTTCTGAGATCTTGATCTTACAGTCATATTCATTGCCGTTTTAAATTGCACATTTATTTTCCGATGTCCTGCATTCTCCTGCACATTTGCACATCTCTGCTGCTAAGCTACTGTCCTGGTCAAATACTGTACTTATCCTCAATGTAGCCACTGTCATTTGCACTAAGATTGTCTTGTCCTGTCTGGTTTAGGGGTGCCCTGTCTGGTTTAGGGGTGCCCTGTCTGGTTTAGGGGTGCCCTGTCTGGTTTAGTGGTGTCCTGGTTTAGTGGTGTCCGGGGCAGTTGGATGGCCTAGTGGTTAAGGCATCCGCCCCGTGACCAGAAAGTCCAGGTTCGATCCCCAAGACCGCT
>JBBPDB010000139.1:0-11492 GCA_037974465.1 Brachypetersius altus
CACACACACACACACACACACACACACACACACACACACACACACACACACACACACACACACACACAGAGTACAGTTTAGCATCAGCTTCTAATACTTTCTGTTCTAATGGATACTTTCTGGTCTAAAATCTGTTTGGTTTAGTAGTGTTATAGACACCTTATAGATGGACTTAGTTCTGTCATTGTTCTTGCTGAACCTTTTTTTTTTTTCCATCAGCACATTAGGTCATATTTTTGACTGATGTGACCATTACTGCACATGAACAGTATTAAAACAAATATTAACTAAAAGAGGCTTTGAAAGTCTGTAATGTTGATGTTCAGGCAAAAAAAAAAATTAATACTTTTAAAGCAAAAATGTGTGATTAATTTAGATTAATTAATCAGAGAGCTTGTAATTATTTAGATTTTTTAGTGTGTGGCACCCATAATTATTATTATGCATTTAGATTGATCATATTGTATTTTATACTCATTGTATGAAAACAACTACCTACTTATTGAGGTTACTTTGCTTCTTTTCATGCCTAAAAATATCCATTAAATGGGTAACAGCACCCATTTTCCAAAATTCCCTCATAATTCAGTGTCCACAATCTGAATAGGTTTATAGTGCGTTTGGTGGTTCTGTAGAGTCAGAACTGCTGATGGTGGAACCAAACGTCTGTTTTGAGAGCGTTTTAGAGGCAGAGATTTGGCTCCACTGTAAATTTACTTTCTCTACAATCTCTTCACAGAAAGCTGTTCCATCAAAAAGTTATGGTTGCCCCCACGGGCCTGAGATGTTTTGAGAATCTTGTGGACTAACACATTAATCAATATTTCATCCATATTCAGTAATTCCTTTAGTTAGGGCTGCTGTTGTTTTCATATTTCTGTTCCTCAGTTTATGAAGGACATTCTTGTTGTTTGTTGATTGCAGCAGATGGCTCAGCCAATCAGAGCAAAGCGACCTGTAATGCGCAGTGTTGCGGTGCAGAAGGAGGTGGGTGCCGCCGGGCCTGATGGGAGATCACGAACGGTGCTGCTGGTGGATGCTGCTCAGCAGACTGGTACGGCATTAACGTTGACCTTTGACCTCACCATGCAGCAAACTATTTATAGAGCCATAAGGATTACAGCCACCTATAATCGTTATTGATTGACATAATCTGGCACATAACGATGTGGCCAAAAACCTGACAGGACCTAGTGCTGCACTTTTAGTCACCAGTTTGAGTTTTAGTATAACTTAACTTACTTTTAGCTTTGTAAATATTAAATACTATTAAGCTGAGGCTATCAACTGACATTTTATATATATTTTTTAAACCCCATACTTTGAATTAGGGCTTTATGCACAGTGCTGTAAAACTCTGCACATGTGTATGTACACAAAGCCATCTCTGCAGTGCTATGATATTTAAAATGAAGCTGCTCTCTGGCTGTTTTGCCACTTCTGGGAGGGGTTGAACAGTGTGGAGATCTGAATTACTCAATGGTTAATACATTTAACGATAAAATCAGAAAAGGCTACAGATAAAATTCTACTCTATGGAAACATGTTTAAACAGTGAGATTGTGTTAGTGCTTCATTATTGTTTGCCAGTGTTTGTGTCGGAAATCTTTTTCCTCATAACTGCGCAAAGGGGCTGGACCAGTTAGATCTAAAAGATCAAGGCGAGTAAACCGAGATAATCAAACACAGGAGACCACAGATGATTGTTTATTGTTGTGGTTAGTGTTTTGCGTGTGTGTGTGTTTAGTAAATCAGGTGACTTCACAGTCATATACACCCACTGCAGTACTGCGTGAGTCATGATGGGTAAGATGAGGTAACACTCTCCAGGAAGTGACCACAACCCCTCTAATCCACAGCAGCTCCGGCCAAACACACAGTTTTAGAACATTAGAAAACGAATTCACTTGTTACTGAGTTGATAAATACATGTGTGTATACAAACATTATGTATGTATTATTTATATATAAACTACTACACGATTAAATAAGACACATTTTAAAAGGGAATTCCACAGAGTCAGAACTGTTCTCAGTGGAGGTGAATGGAACCAGATGTCTGCCTCTAAAAGCTCCACACATTTTCCACAATTCCCTCATCATTTAGTGTCTAAGGTGTGAACCGTTTCAGAGTGAGTTTGTTGGTTCTGGAGAAACTTACAGTCAGAACTGTTAGCAGTGGAGGAACCAGACGTCAGCCTCAAAATTATTCCATGAAATGATTGTGGTTGCCCCGCCTGATGCCTGAGACGTTGCTCTACCAGTTTTGAGAAGCTTTTGGTCATAAAACTAAGCCTATTCATGGTGGAGAGATACATGCAGGGCATTGTGCGGCCAAATGTCCTGATTTAATTCAGATTCTGTGTTCTACCATTATCAGCATCCATATAAACACATTTAGACACATGGGGCTTCACTGAATACTGAAAAAAAACAGCTATATTTGTGTTGGAGACATGGCAGAAGTCTGTGCTCTGTGGAGAGTATGAGCAAAACATCTTGGAAAACCCCAGCTTTTGCATATGACTTTATGTAATCAAGGATCATAATTTGTTACAATGATTTGTTTTTACATCTTATAAGTAATGAAATCACATATGTGACTATCTTATGTTAAACACCTTTAAACACATAAAGTGTGTTCTCAGCTCCACAGCTCCACAACATGTTCCTCTCACAATAAACAGTCTTCACACCCCAGTGTTATACACACACCAACCTGTGGTTAGCTCTATAATTTTGTGTGTGTGTAGAATGTGGAATTACAGGTGTGTGAAGCACATAGTTTACATGTTTTGGTGTGACGTGTAGCGAAGGTCTTTGTCACCTGGTGATATCTCTCCTTGTGTGCTTTCAAAAGGCCCATATCTCTGGAAACTGCATTGAAAGGGCTCATATCACTGATTTGAGCCCTTAAAATAAACATCGTTGTAGTTTCAAAATGTACCATTTGTTGAGTAAATTACTACAAATGAAAATATGTCAAAAAAAAAAACAAGTTGCCTTTATAGTTGTGGGGTGATTGAGTCAAATTCTAGCCTGTCCTTTAACTATAAATGCAGATGTTTGCAGTTATCACTGTAGATCACTGGTGATCTACATTATGATTATATTAGGTGGATTTCTCTAAGTCAGTAGTGATGAATAACAATACAACACTTTTAGGTTAATAAAGGAACTTGAATAGTGAATCTACTGTAAAGTTATTTGTTAGGAAAAGGGTATTTTTAGTAAATGTGAGTATTATGTGAATGTAGAAAATTGTGTGTGTGTTTGTTAGACTTCCCCGGTGAGGTGTGCAGCAGCAGTAGCAGGTGTGTGTCGGATAGTGGTATGCAGTGGAGGGGCAAGCCCCGGCGTAGACGCCCGTCCCAACCGACCGAGTCGTCCAGTGAGCAAGGGGCGAGCGAGGCCGATATAGATAGCGACAGCGGCTACTGCAGTCCCAAACACAACCACCAGGGGGCAGCAAACCGCAGCAACCAACACAGCAACACGCTGGTACACACAAACTCAACAAGCACTAACAAATAGGGTTGTAAATATAAATAAATTATTATACACTGATCATGTGATCTCTCTGCAGGGTGTGGAGGCTGGAGTGATGACCGGTAAGTACAGTGAGGAAATCATATACCCACTGATCCACCTCCCCTAGGTGTGGTCAGTCAGTCAAGACGTCCAAATCTATTTTCTTTAGTTCAGAGCTGGAGCTACAAGGCTAGCATTGATGACATTAGAAGTCACTCAATTCTTTATTGTAAGTTTAAACCCAAAATTTCTTCGAACCATCAAATCACATCCAGCTCTTCATTAAGGTGGATCAAACCTGTGGATTTGATTTAGGACACCATGTGACTTTCTGTGAGCTGTAAAAGTGTACTGAACCTTAATAGGGAGCTGAATGCGGTGACTCCTTTTTACACAACAGGGTCTGCTTTCACAAACAGCCTCAAGAAAATGAGTGCTGATCTAGAGTCTGTTTCTATGACATTAGTGTGGTGGAATCTGATCCAAGATCAGTCCTGCTTTTTAAGCAGCAGCCTTGGTGATGTCTGAAGCGGTGATGTTCAGTTTGTTTTTAACTGCCCATACTGTCATACTGTGTCCTAAACCATGTCCATAAGTCTGATCCACCTTAATGAAGAGCTGGATGTGGTTTGGGGTCCAGAGAAATGTTGTGTGTTTGCAGGAAAAGATTTGGGTAACTGACAACTTCTAATGTTAGAGATGTTATCCATGTAGCTCTCGTTCTGAACCAAAGAGGCAAACTTTAGATCCAAACATGTCTCGAATGATCTGGTTGAGGTGGAGAGTTGTGTTTCTTGTATTTTTTGTGCAACTGTGCTTTTAATGCTGATACATTGTTCTATATCTTTGCTTTTGTGTGGTGTTATAAGAGTAGTATAGAGCTGTTATAAATGGAAAGCTGTTCTCTGAGTAAGTGATGACTTTTGGTGTGTTCAGCAGTTACCTGGGTGAATGTAGCATCTCAGGCTGGTCCAAAGCCATGGCCTGACAGAGCTTCGCCCTTCCACAGGAACAAAACACCTGACCAGAGGAACTTCCCACAGGTAAATCAAACAGATTTCATTTGGTTCATTGAATTATTGCACAAAAATAGCATTTCAGCAATAGCAAATCAGCATTTCTTGGTGTCTCTGCTAAGGCAGCATGATAGATGTAGATCTCACATAGAGAGGAGGCAGGTTCTGATGATTCCCTCTGCTGTCCTCACCACTCTCTGGAGGGAATTGTGGTCCCAGGCAGTGCAGCTACAAGGCCAGACTGAGAGGCTGCTGGTTGGGATGTTTCCTATAGCGCCTCTGTAGACAGTTGTGAGAATGGGAGGGGGCAGGCTTGCTCTCCTCATTGGTCGCAGAAAGTAAATTAGCTGCTGTGCCCTGTTGACTATGGTGGTGTAGGTGATTGATTTTTACTTTGTTTTATTATGGTTGTGGTATGAAATGTGTCTACAAATGTTTTCTCCCACTGTTTCTACCTGAACAGGATTTCCAGATGGGTTTTGTTGGTCGTGGTGCTGGCCTAATGGAGCGAGGGCAGGTGGGGTGTCAGCGCAGAGTCCAGCAGAGTGTTCAGCCCTCAACACACACTCTCAACACCACCAACACACCCAACATCTCCAACAACGACCACACGCCTGAACCACTCTTCTTTCAGGTCTTGAAATCACTGACACACACACAGACAAACATATACAGTTTTATATGCTCTATCACACCACATTCAACCCAGCCGATCATTATCATACATCTCATATAGAGCCATCTTAAAGTTTGGTGCTCACTGTCTCTGGCTCATGTAGTGTCTGACATTGTGTGACTCGCTATTATCTGTAAACATGGACTGAATTACATCAGCACAGCTGATTCATAGATGATGGTGTTCAGAAACCAAGTAAGCAAGTCTGTTAGAGGCTGAAAACTGTATATTGGACTGCGGACTGCTGGTGGATTCAGCTCTCTCAGTTGTGAATTTTAGTGGTGATTATTGTACTGAAGTGTTTTTTTTAATTAATTAATTAATTTATTTTTTTATATGCTGTGCAGGATGAGGATGAATTTCCTGACCTGGCCACAGGGGGCGCTGTGCAGCGGAACAAACCCGAACAAGTCCAGCTCAAACTGCCCAAACCACTTGTAAGTGTGCTGAATACACACCTGATTAATTACCTATGAATGATGTGTGCATTTATCACTTTGTGAGAATCCAGTCTTAATGATGGGAATATTGGATTCTTTTTAGAAAAACTATAAGAGCAGAAAGAGCCTTTTGGTTACTGAGGTTAAAGATAAGGTTTAGGTGTATTACTGATATTACTATTGCACACATCAATGGAATGTCCTTACAAATTAAGTAATAGCAGTGTGCGTGTGTTTGTTTGTGTACAGTTGGATAACCTTCCAGAGAATTCTCCAATCAATATTGTCCAGACTCCGATCCCCATCACCACCTCAGTGCCCAAACGAGCCAAGAGTCAGCGCAAAAAAGCCCTGGCAGCTGCTCTGGCGACAGCACAGGAGTATTCCGAAATCAGCATGGAGCAGAAAAAACTGCAGGTACACATGCATGTACACACACCTTCAGTTTATTTATTGATTAAATTATTGGTGGTGGTATGTCGGACAACATCAGTTTCGCATAATTTAAATTTGTTTTGAATCATCTGAATCAATTTGAGTAATTTGATTTAGATTTCAGTCATATATCTGCAGTGTGATTTTTACACTGCTCATACCCCATCATTCAGCTTCTGCACCACAAGACATCTCTAATATTTTGTATTTTGGTGTAATCAGTTCAGCCTTATTTTGGCTTTAATGTCCTACTGGATTAAAATGGTAGAAAACAGCAACAAATGAAATCAGTTATTGACAGAGATTGACATAAACGATACACATGCAAGAATTGGCATATGCGGTACGACAAATGCGCACCAGTTTTCAGTCTTCACTGCGCAGACCCCCCTGCAGCTGGATTTGGGGCACATGCTGGCGGCTCTGGAGAAACAACAGCAGGCCATGAAGGCTTGACAGCTCAATAACACACACGCATGCACACAATAATACATAAGTCACACAGGTCTGAGTATCTTTATACTCGATCTCTTAAGTACCACCACTCAGGAAAGGAAAACCTTAAAAGAGAAAAAATAAATACAGTTTAAAATATGATTCCTGAAGGTCTGCCTTGCATCTGCACCAATAAAAATTTAGTCAGAGTAGGTCTCATGTCAGCACTTCTGTAACTGCGTGTCCTGCTCCCTTGACTTCATGACCCGCCCGATAAGAGACCTGTTCGCCGGTCCAGAGAGGAGTGATCTGCCCCTGTTCCACGGCTCTGCCAGAATGCAATCCTCATTTCAACCAGTTAGTGGCGAGAAAGCAGACAAACCCATGATTTTTTTTTGTGTCAAATAATCCCGTGGGTGACTAGACCTGTAATTTAATTTAGGATAAAAGTCAGTTTGCGTGTTCAGCACCATTTGGCACTGTTCAATAGTGAAGTTAAAAGAAAATCTGTCTATCTATGTGCGTGCGTGACGGGGGGGAGTGAATTTGGGTGCGTACCAGTTCATTAAGTAGGTACTTGTAAGTACTACAACAAAAAATTGTCAACCCCAGGCTATTGACACATGACTCTTGAGACGGGGTGTGTGTTTGTGTGTGTGTTTAGGAGGCTCTGACGAAAGCAGCAGGGAAGAAGAGCCGGACCCCCGTGCAGCTGGATTTGGGGGACATGCTGGCGGCTCTGGAGAAACAACAGCAGGCCATGAAGGCTCGACAGCTCAATAACACCAAACCCTTGTCATACACAGGTAAACACACACACACACACACACACACACACACACACACACACAATAATACAAGTTACGCAGGTTTTATATATTGTTTACTGGTATTGAACCGAAATGATTTATTGCTGTCTAAGTTTTGAAGGTTGTCAACCACACAAATAGACTGATTTTGGTGGTCAAAATTTTGTTGCATGCCTTTATAACAATAGTCAATAAAATAGTGTTTTTATGTTCTCAGTGGGTACGACCTCAGTGTTCCATAGTAAAGATGTGGTTGGTAAGGGTGTGCTGAAAACTCCATACACCCCACCTCACAACATGCTGGACTCCACAGCCCCCCGAATAAAGAGGGGTAAAGAAAGAGAAGTTCCCAAAGTGAAAAGACCCACAGCACTCAAAAAGGTGAATAACAGGGCCCCCTATAGACCAGAAATACTGCAACACTGCAAATTCTGTCGTGGAATTTAACCGTTTAACTTCTAATAGAGTTACACTATATGGACAAAATGCCAGTGATACTAATTAGATGATGATATATTGTGCCAGTGCCAGTGATACTAATTAAATCATAATATATTGTGCAGTTCTAAACACACATGTGGAGAAATTGCAGACTCTTTATCCCAGATAATCAACCTACCAAATCCCACACATTCCTCTGTTATTCTGTTCCTGATTGTTGGTGTAGGTGATACTAAAAGAGCGCGAGGTGAAGAAAGCCAAGCTGTGTGTGGATCAGCCTGCAGGAGCGGAGGAGCCCCCAGACGATGACCTGAACTTCACCGACACACTCACACAGGAGATGGTCTCACAGGAGGGTGTGTACTTTACATCACTCTCTTACTGTTTTCCTGATTATAGTACAATTAAAGGGCCTGTTTAATAGAAAACAAAATTTAATGAAATCACAGTAGCCCAGATATGACAACTAAACTCCAAAAACGGCCTGTTTTGGACTGTGTCTGATGTCACTGAAAGCAGCACATCTGTATGTACAGTTTCAGTACTGGGGTTTAAGACTTTTACACTTTAAAACTGATGTATGTAAACAAGTTCAGATCGGTCTGGTTTCATGCTTCTTTTAAAGACACAGTATCATGTAAAATTGAATTATAGATGTTTTCAACCACAAGTGTCATAAGTTGCCTTCAGAAAAATGTAGGTTACATTTATGTAGTTCCTATAATATTTTCCTCAGTGGGACATTTAAGGTAAGTACATTTACATTTACGGCATTTATCAGACGCTTTTATTCAAAGCGACTTCCATTCCCTAACTACAGGGGGCAGTCTTTCCCTGGAGCAACTTGGGGTTAAGGGTCTTGCTCAGGAACCCAGTGGTGGTGTGCTGAAGGTAGGATTCGAACCCAAGACCTCTTGGTCTAGAGGCAAGTATCCTACCCACTACGCCACCACCACCCCCTATATATAAATATAGGGGGCCTCGGGTTACAACAGTCTCAACATACAACGTTTTGAGTTTGCAACACCTCCTCCCAGTCCTACTTGGCTAACACCGTGAGCGTCGTACTTAAGGACTACATGGGTGAACTAGTTTGGTTGCGTGCAACAAGGAATACGCAGTAACATGGCATGTGAGTGAGGGAGTTTTCCTCTTTCTGTGGATTTTACAACTGTGTTAGGATCGGTAAGGCTTGGGTGACTTAGGCTTAGGTGTGTTTTGATAGTAACACCACTGTCGAAGGAATGGATATGGGTAACTCAAAGACACCTGTGTGTATATATATATATATGCAGTAAAGCCGGGTTATCACAGGGCTTACGTTTCAAGAGCACCTGTGTATATTGAAAAACCGGGATGATTTGTTGTGGTAAAAAAAAAAAAGTCTTAAAATGCCTATTTTTATAGTGTAAACGCTAAATATGCCCCAAATATTTCCCCAAAACACAATTAATTTCATTTCAAGCCTAATATATTACCCAGAAAGGTAAATGTAAAGGTAAACCCGTATTCGTACTGTACAGTTTATTTAAAATTTAAAATACCGATATTACCTCTATATAGACTGTACTGTAAATACAGGGCTTTAAGGAAAACCAAACAAAAAACATAAACACTCTAGATGCTCCACGGGGGGAAATGCTTGACTGCAGCTGTGAGGGATGCTTTCCAACCCCCTACCTCTGAGTACAGCATCCCAAGATGCGCTTTCTTTGTGTTCTCTGTACCAAAACATGTATAGTTTTTTTTGTATGGAAATGTAGCCTAATTTATGATAAGATTTGTTACAATTTAGCCTTCAAAATTATATAATGCCATGAAAAAAGCGCTAACGTCCGGGCCTCATCCGCCACATCCGCCTTGTCCTTTTGCTGGGTAGCGAAGTGCCGTGCTCAAACATAAATGTCCCAGGACCAGGACGAGGGGTGTGGCGGCTGAGGCCTAGATGTCACAAAAGCTAAAAAAAATGCAGAGGATATCTGGAGTATCCGTGATAGCAAGGGGGTTTCTCAGAAAAGAGCAAGAGCCTGAAGCCATGACTGCTGAACCTCGTATCAACGGGGGATTTGTGTGTGTGTGTGTGTGTGTGTGTGTGTGTGTTGCTCTGGACAGCTCTTACGTTTTAAATGATTTATTTATACATTTTCTGTTTTTGTTATTAGTCCATAGTCAGATGTGCTTGCCCTTGGTGGCCAAGGTGTTTGACTACAGCCCCTATCGACTTCTATGTTAATATGAGGCATTATTTACAGAACATGATAACTGATGTTAACTCTCTCCCCTGCTTCTCTCGGGTGTGTGTGTTGTAGAGAACGGTCTGAGCGTGCCCAGTGATGCTTCGCTCTCTCCGGCCAGTCAAAATTCCCCATACAGCATCACCCCGGTGTCTCAGGGTTCCCCCGCCAGCTCCGGCATCGGCAGCCCCATGGCAACGTGCGCCATCACCAAAATACACAGCAGGAGATTCAGAGAGTGAGCATACACACACACACACACACACACACACACAGAGTGGTTTTCTGAACTGAGCTTTGTTGTTGTGCTTTGTGTGTGTGTGGTTACAGTGTGCCGTGTGCATAGTACAGATCATCTCTGATCCAAACACTTCACCAACCTCCACAGCCAGCTTGTGGCATGCCTTTGTCACACACACACGCGCACACACACACACACACACACACACACACACACACACACACACACAGTCTTTGTGCTTCTGTCTGTGTAGGTTGCCAGCAAACTGTACAGTAGACTAACTAAATCTGTATGTGTGAGAGAGAGAGCTGCTTTGTGATTAACTGTGCTTTGTTTCCAAAATTAACTGACTTTGTATGCCATTGTCCCCCCAAAACCAACCACACACGTGCACACAAATAAAGTTTATGTATGTGTGTGTATAATAAAATGTAAATAAGGAATTCGGTACGACCCCATACAAAGAACACCCTCACATACCATATTGAGTATTATATAGGGCTGCACAATATGGGCATCACATCAGTATTGAGATTTTTCTGCCACAAAAATTGCAACTGTGATGCCTGTCAGGATATTAAAGGGCCCATATCATTGCTTTTCTGGGATTAACTAGACTGTGCAGCTCTAGTTTCTAAGCAGAAATAAATACTACAGTGAGAGCAAAACTGTGAGGAGGGGGCTCTACAGGACCTTGTGTAGCAACTGACAGTGTGAAATGACTTTGTGTGTGTGCAGGTACTGTAACCAGGTGCTGAATAAAGAGATTGACGAGAGTGTGACGCTACTGCTGCAGGAGCTTGTTCGCTTTCAAGAGCGCGTCTACCAGAAGGAACCGGCTAAAGCTAAAGCTAAGCGACGCCTTGTCATGGGCCTGAGGGAGGTCACCAAACACATGAAGCTCAACAAGATCCGATGTGTTATCATCTCGCCCAACTGTGAGAAGATCCAGGCTAAGGGTGAGGGATCACACACATTCTCTCACTTACTCACTCATTCACCCACTCACTCACTCACATACAGCTTAAAGTGCTATTTTGACATATTTTATTTGTATATTTTATTGCACAGTCTGCTGGTTCAGGGGGCCAGTTCCACTACATGACATGCTTTTATTTTTTGATGTATTTTTGATTAATTCTTTCCATACATTTACGTTTACATTTACGGCATTTAGCAGACGCTCTTATCCAGAGCGACGTACATCAGTGCTTAAGAATTCCACAACTGTTTC
>JBBPDB010000140.1:12796-31229 GCA_037974465.1 Brachypetersius altus
TCCCTGTAACTGACGACTGCGAGGCTGTCCCTGTAACTGACGGCTGCGAGGCTGTCCCCGTAACTGACGGCTGCGAGGCTGTCCCTGTAACTGACGGCTGCCACGCTGTCCCTGTAACTGAGGGCTGCGAGGCTGTCCCTGTAACTGAGGGCTGCGAGGCTGTCCCTGTAACTGAGGGCTGCGAGGCTGTCCCTGTAACTGACGGCTGCGAAGCTGCCCCTGTAACTGACGGCTGTGAGGCTGTCCCTGTAACTGACGGCTGCCACGCTGTCGCTGTAATTGATGGTTGTGGTTGTAAATATGCCATAGATCCTACACGCACCTCTAAATCCTGTAATGGTAATTGTCCAGCTGTTTCCGTGGTTATTATCCTGTTAATGAGAAATCCAGCAGACTGGTGGATTTTTAGATTTCAGATCAGACCGGAGTTTGGAGACGGCTGCTCTAAGGGACTCACTGTTTCTTGTTTTTGTTTGTTTTTTTATCTTAGGGTGGAATTAATGCTGCCCTTGGTAATATGGAAGATGATGACTGGCGGTGGCATTTTTATGACACAGTGAAAGGATCTGATTGGCTGGGAGATCAGGATGCTATCCACTATATGACGGAGCAGGCCCCGGCGGCGGTGGTTGAGGTGAGACAGACAGACACATTAGCTTATGCATCTTACTGTCAGGCCAGACATCCAGGCTTTACTGGATTCAGATTCAGATATTTTGATTTAGATCTCTCTCTCTCTCTCTCTGTCCCTCTCTCTCTCTCACATACATGTTTGTGTATATGTAAATATATATGTGTGTATGTGTGTGATTTTAGCTGGAGAACTTTGGAATGCCCTTCAGCCGAACAGAGGATGGGAAGATCTACCAGCGAGCTTTTGGAGGCCAGAGTCTGAAGTATGGGAAGGGTGGCCAGGCTCACCGGTGCTGCTGCGTGGCCGACAGGACGGGTCACTCTCTGCTGCACACGCTGTACGGACGGGTGAGTTCCGGAGTCAAGTGATAAATTAACAGCTGTACAAACCGTGCTCAGTCTAAGGGTGGGACTGAGCCGTGTAACGTCATCGTCTTCTGAAAGGAACTCAGGTTCAGCTCAAATTAACCATGCTATTGAGAGCAGAAGGAACGTTTGAGGTCTTTCTCTGTCATTTTAATTAAAATTTTGCGCCAAGATTCTAGCTAACTTTATTTACCTTCTCATTTTGCAGCACATATTATATTTAGTTATAACATTCTGAAAACTGTCTTTTTAATTTTAAGCCTCACCTGAACTGTTGTTTATAGTCTCTCAGGTACGATACGAGCTATTTTGTGGAGTATTTTGCTCTGGACCTGCTGATGGAGGACGGAGAGTGCCGGGGAGTCATTGCCCTGTGTATGGAGGATGGTTCTATTCACCGCATCAGGGCCAAGAACACAGTCATCGCCACAGGGTGAATCTCTCCAGCCCCTCTTTACAGAGCCTGTATCATGAAATCTGTAACTTGGATCAGTCTAGGTTTTTCAGCAAGACACTTAACCCTCAGAGTATCCAGGGGGAGTGTCCCTGTGACTAATGACTGTGAGGCTGAGGATTGTACTGTATAATCTGCCAAACATTATTTGTTGAGCACCATTTTGAGATAAGAAAATGTAGAAAGATCATTCAGAATCCATTAAACCTTCAGTCCTATATTAATCTCATTCTTGCATCTTGAACGTATGTCTGAAGTCTAGAAGTTGCTTTGGGGGTTATGGGTTGACCATGACTGAAGAAGAACAAACAGCATTCTTACTCCATCTAATTCAAGATCTGTGAAATTTACATTGAATCTAATACAGGTGCACACCCTTCCAAAACGCTCTGGAGCCCAAAATCATATTTAGGATTGCCCTAGATAGAATTCCAGGTCTTTTTTCAATTTAAGCTTAATGATAAACTTCTTGTTGCATATTTTCTGATTCTGTGCAGTAAATCCCACAAAATGCAGCTTAATAATCAGTTCAATTTAGAGCCCAGTCGTCAATTAATGGTTTTTTGATAACATGATGTTTAGAAGGGATTGAATATCCACTGAATCGGATAAATATTTGAGTTTCTAAAAGCTGATTGTTTCTGCAGTGGTTATGGCCGCACCTACTTCAGCTGCACCTCGGCTCACACCAGCACCGGAGACGGGAACGCCATGGTGACCCGCGCTGGCCTGCCCTGCCAGGACCTGGAGTTCGTTCAGTTCCACCCCACAGGTCAGCCACACGTTTTGTTGAAAATCTGCTTTTGCGTTTTTGGGGAAAGCAAATGAAAATGCAAATAAAATAATAACAGTAGTAGTAATAATTCAGAGAAATGTGAAAGAAATGTGAATTATTTTGTCAAGATTTGTGTCAAGCAGTATTAGAGTGAATCAAGACACCATCATTGAAGCAGTCAGACAAACTTCAGTGTAATCACAGTCGGAGTGTTGAAGCGAGGGATCTTCTGTTAAGCAGTTTCTGCTTTAGACCCGTGGTGCTATTTTGCCAGTTGTTTGTGAGAGATTGATTAAATAACAAAACAAAATGTAATCATCAGAAACAACACACTTTTCTAAACCAGTTTTTCATCCTGATATCAGATCTGCTTTTAGTCACATCAACTTTTTGAAATACGAGTAATCTTAGATTCACCAATCAAGAACTGTTTCAGACCATGTTACAGCATCAAATAATGTCTAGTCTAGTACACACACCTCTTTAATGTTATTTTAATAACCCTTACCCTCCATACCGATACTTACACTGATCATCAGTCGAATGTTTTCAGGGGCTGTGATTTGGTATGCGAAGAGTTGCTTAGATGCTTTGACATCAATTACAATCTCGACACGCTGATTTGGTGATAATGTTTATTTTCATGTAACTTCAAGGGTTTAGTTAGAAAAACCTTTTTAGCGACTCGACTGACAGTCTTTTGTATACTTATAACAACTTTTTGCATATTAATGTTTGTTGTACATGTAGTAACAGGGTTGCTGTTGAGCATGAGACATGCATCAGTGAGATTAATATGAACATAGTAGTATTACAACAACCTTATAATGAAAAATATACATACAGTTAAGTTTATTTGAAGGGAGGATAAAAACTGATGGGATTTTCTGAATAAGAAGAAACCTCAAAAATTGCAATGAAACAGACCTTTCCTAGAACTTTGTAACCCAGTGTTATTGGTTAAATGTGAACTTTAAATGATCCCTCTAGGTATCTATGGAGCTGGCTGCCTGATTACAGAGGGCTGCCGTGGGGAGGGTGGAATCTTAATCAACAGTGAAGGCGAGAGGTTTATGGAACGCTATGCTCCTAACGCTAAAGACCTGGCCTCCAGGGATGTGGTCTCACGCTCCATGACCATTGAAATTCGAGAGGGAAGGTACAGTATTCAGATTTTTTTATACTTTTTTACCCTAAATAGTGCCAATGTTTCTTTTAGTTACTGGCATTTAAAGTCAAGATCATTTTTAAGAAATGCAGGTTTAGATTTGTGCAGAAGCCATTTAGTAAAGCTAAGTGATGGCTCAAGTCTTTGGTATGTACAAACACTCACCCAAACCTTCCATTCAGTCTTACTGTAAGTTCCTCTGTATTACAACTTACCGAGTAAGATTCCAAGTGTAATACACAAGGTCCTCTCGCTAAATTTTCAACAGTATCAGGTTGCAGACATGATGGAGTAGGACTTTTTTTTTATTTCTTCAATAATGGTTTTGGTTTTATTGTTTAAAAACTCTATAAAATTATATCTACCCTAAGTTATAATTACCTGTTGGTTTAGAAATGATACTGAATTGAAACATAGGATGTTTTTTGTTAGATTCGGTGAGTTGAGTGTGCCGCAGTAGGTGCTTTGCTCTAAGCTCAGAGTGGTGATTCCAGCTTGTGTATGTGAATGCATTGTCCTTTCTTAGAGGTGTTGGGCCAGAGAAGGACCACGTCTACCTCCAGCTTCACCACCTCCCACCTCAGCAGCTGGCTAGTCGTCTACCAGGAATCTCAGAAACTGCAATGATATTTGCTGGAGTGGATGTCACCAAAGAGCCCATCCCTGTCCTGCCCACAGTCCACTACAACATGGGCGGCATCCCTACCAACTACAAAGGACAGGTATTCAAACCACCCCCTCCATCAAGAGTCGAGATTCATTATACAGCATGCACTGATATGTACGATATATCTGTTTTCGAGCACCTGGTTGCCGGGCCTATAGCTAGAAGGCCCAGCCGGGCAAAGCCTGAAGAGATGACATGGGTCCCCCTTCTAATGGGCTCACCACCCGTAGGAGGGGCCATGGGGGTCGGGTGCAGTGCGAGTTGGGTGGCAGCCAAAGGCGGTCTCTAGCTAGCTCTAGGGATGTGGAATGTCGCCTCTCTGGTGAGGAAGGAGGCTGAGCTGGTGCGTTAGGTTGAGAGGTTTCCACTAGATATAGTTGGACTCACCTCAACACATGGTCTGGGCTCTGGAACCAGTCTCCTCGAGAGGGGTTGGACACACTTCCATTCTGGAGTTGCCTGTGGTGAGAGGTGTCAAGCAGTTGTAGGCATATTTATTGCCCCCCAGCTTGGTGCCTGTACCTTGGGGTTTACCCCGGTTGACAAGAGGGTAGCCCCCCTCGCCTTTGGGTGAGGGAACCGGTCCTGACTGTTGTTTGTGCCTATGCACCGAACACCAGTTCAGAGTACTCACCCCTTTGGAGGGTGTGCTCCTTCTGGGGTCTCTCTTGTTCTGCTGGGGGACTTCAATGCTCATGTAGGCAAAGACAGTGATACTTGGATGGGCGTGATTGGGAGGAATGCTCCCCCTGATCTGAACCCGAGTGGTGTTCTGTTATTGGACTTCTGTGCTCGTCATGTTTTGTCTATAAGCATAACAGTGTCCATATGTGCACTTGGTACTAGGAGACCCTAGGCTGCAGTTCAATGATTGACTTTGTGGTTGTATCATTGAACTTGCGGCCACATTTCTTGGGCACTCGGGTGAAGAGAGGGGCGGAGCCGATAACCACTTTGTGTCGAGTTGGCTCTGCTGGTGGTGGAAGAAACCAGTCAGACTTGGCTGGAGTTTCGATTCTCACCTCTGGCAGAACTTCAACCACATTTTGGGGGAGATGGGGGATATTGAGTCAGAATGGGCCATATTCCACATTTCTATTGTCGAGGCGGCTGACCAGAGCCGCAAAGTGATTGGTGCCTGTTGTGGCAGTAATCCCCAAACTCCCTGGTAAGGGATGTTGTCAAACTGAAGAAGGAATCCTACATTTTGGCCTGTGGGAGTACGGAGGCAGCTGGCAGTTTACCGGCAGGCCAAGCAAAACACAGCTTTGAAAGTGGCTGAAGTTTTGGTGTGGAAGGAGTGCGGAGAGGCCATGGAGAATAACTTCCAGTTGGCTTCAAGGAAATTCTGGTCCACCATACAGCATCTCAGGAGGGGGAAGCATCAACACTGTATATGGTGGTGACAGAGCAGTGCTGACTTCAACTCTGGACGTTGTGGGTCAGTGGGAGGAATACTTTGAAGACCTCCTCAATCCCACCAACATGCCTCCCACTGAGAAAGCAGAATCTGGGGACTTGGGGGTGGATTCTCCTATCACTGAGGTTGAAGTTGCAGAGGTGGTTAAAAAGCTCCTCTGTGGCGAGGCCCTGGGGGTGGATGAGATCCGCCCGGAGTTCCTTAAGACTGAATGTTGTGGGGCGGTCTTGGTTGCGTTGCATCTGCGACATCGTATGGACATCGGGGGCAGTGCCTCTGGATTGGCAAACCAGGTGGTGCTCTCCCTTTTTAAGAAAGGGACAGAAGGGTGTGTTCCAACTATAGAATCTCAGCCTCACTGGAAAGGTTTATTCAGGGGAACTGGAGAGAAGGGTCCGTTGGGTAGTTGAATCTCTGATTCAGGAGGAGCAGTTTGTTGTTTTGGGTTTTTTTTGGAACGGTGGACCATTTCTATTCCCTTAGTAAGGTCCTGAAGGGTGCATGGGCTGCTACTACTAACCAGTTTACATGTATTTTGTGGATCTGGAAAAGTGGATCTTAAAACGTGTCGCTCGGGGCCTCCTCTGGGGAGTGCTACGGGAGTATGGGGTGCCAGACATAATGTACAACAGGTGACAGAGATTGGTCCACATAGTCGCCCGTAAGTCGGACTCGTTCCCTGTGAGGGTTGGACTCCACCAGGGCAGGCCTTTGTCACGGATTCTGTTCAGAACTTTTATTGATAGAATTTTTAGGCGCAGCCAGGGTGTTTGGTTTGGTGTTTGGTGACCAGGCCTCAGGATCAAGCCTCTGCTTTTTACAGATGATGTGGTTCTGTTGGCTTCATCAGGCCGTGACCTTCAGCTCTGACTGGAGCAGTTCGCAGCTGAATGTGAAGCGTTTGGGATGGGGTACAGCACCTCCAAATCCGAGACCGTGGTCCTAAGCTGGAAAAGGTTGGAATGCTCTCTCCTAGTCGGGGATAAACTCCTCCACTTGGGGAAGGATCTCAAGTGTCTCGGGGTCTTGTTCATGAGTGAGGGAAGGATGGAGCAGGAAATCAACAGTCTGTTGTGGTTAAGAAAGAGATTTACTGGTCGATCTACATTCCTACTCTCACCTGTGGTCACGAGCTGTGGGTAGAGTGATGCAGTTATGAATGAATTATATATTTTATGTTCTCTTGTACATGTTTTAAATACAGAAGTTGACCTTTGTGTTACAAACTAACAATGAATGGAGCAATTAAAATTATAATAAAAATAATTGATTTTGTCAAGTCATAAAATTTTGGAGGTGCTCAGAGTAGTTTTTATGGACAAATGTCTGATAAATGGGCTAAACTTTATGTTGTTCCTACTTTAAAGTTGTTTTAATGTTCAACTAAATGTATCGTATGTTTAGCTGAATATCATCACAGCTCTACATGACAACTATTACTTTATTCAGTAAAACAAGCTGCAGTCCTTGGAAATGCTAATAATTCTTGGGGCGGTCTTGATTTCTGATAGGTCATCACATATCAGAATGGTGAAGATAAGGTGGTGCCAGGCTTGTATGCATGTGGTGAGTCTGGCTGTGCATCTGTGCATGGTGCCAACCGTCTGGGAGCCAACTCTCTGCTGGATCTGGTGGTGTTTGGCCGCGCCTGTGCCCTCACTATTGCTGAGAACAACACTCCAGGTAACCATGAAACCTCCGCCGTTCTGATGCCGTAGATCATCACTGTAATTTAATGGTAGTGATCTTGGTTTGAATGGAAAATGGTTTGGCGTGTCCTGTGGAGGCGTGCCCGGCGTGTCTGATGTGTCTGGTTTTGCTGCAGGAGAAAAGCTCGCGCCCCTTTGTGCGAATGCAGGAGAGGAGTCGGTTGCTAACCTGGACAAAGTCCGTTTTGCAAATGGCAGCACCAGAACCTCCGAGATCAGACTTAACATGCAGAAGGTACCAGACCATCCAATCGTTTTGCTTTAAGTTTTTCAATTTTCATTGTTGGTTGACTGTGTGTTGTACGTTTGTATCAGGTATGTGTTGATATTTCTTGGTGTTTGTTTATATAATGCCTTCCTCCAAAAAGTTGAGAATTCTCAGTTTAATGTGTGGAGAAACTTGGAAATGAAAGAAAGGAATATTGACATTATTGACGTTTAAATCTAATCAAGATTGATTCACACACGTCACTGACTTGCATGTTGTTGGATTCCCTCTACTCTGATACAGACTTTTTTTTTATTATTGTTGCATAAGGGGTGTTTGGAGCAGACGAAACTCTGAATGGTCCCAAATAATCATACTCTAGACCAGTACTGAGCACTAGTGCAGAACTTCACCCCTCTCTCTCTGTTCTAGACCATGCAGACCCACGCCGCCGTGTTCCGCACTGGAGACGTCCTGAAAGAGGGATGCGTTAAAATGGACGCCATTTATCAGACACTGAATGACATCAAAACATTTGACAGAGGTGTGTGGTGGGTTTATTGAACAAAATCACAGAGGACACAATTAAAAATAGAACAGTTTATTCAAGAAGAAAAATATCAGCTGTGTATATGGTGTGTGTGTATATGTTGTTTGTGTGCTATGGTAAGGTCTTTGATTAGAGATGTGTTGTGTAGTGTTGTGTGTGTGTATATGCATTGTGATGTAGTGTGGTCCCAGCAGTAATGTGATGTCAGACCTGTTGGTGTTTCTGTGGTTCTGCAGGAGTTGTCTGGAACACGGACCTGGTCGAGACCCTGGAGCTGCAGAACCTGATGCTGAACGCTGTGCAGACCATCCAGGCAGCTGAAGCTCGCAAAGAAAGCAGGGGCGCTCATGCCCGCGAGGATTTCAAGGCGAGTGTTTTTAACCAGCATTCAGCTTTATTTATACTGAACAAAAATATAAACTTTTGTTTTTGCTCCCATTTTTCAAAGGTCTGAAACATTGTCTAAACAAACAAAGGACCCATTACTTTCAAATAATGTTCACAAATCGGTCAATCTGTGTTTGAGAGCAATTCTCCTTTACCTAGATAACCCTTCCCACCGCACAGGTGTGGCCTATCAAGGTGCTGATTAGAGAGCATGAATATAGCACAGGTGTGTATTAGACTGCCCACAATAAAAGGCCACTCTGAAATGTGCAGTTTGATCACAGCACACAGATGTCACAACTTTTGAGAGAGCGTGCAATTGGCATTTACAAAAATTTGGCAGTATATCCATCTGACCTCACAACCGCAGCCCACATACAGCCACCCGGATGCTGCAGCAACAATCGGTTTGCATAACCAAAGAATTTCTGCACAAACTGTCAGAAACCGTCTCAGGGAAGCTCATCATCTTCATCGGGGTCTGGACCTGACAGCAGTTCGTCATCGTAAGCAACTTGAGTGGGCAAATGCTCACGTTCGATGGTGTCTGGCGCGTTGGAGAGGCGTTCTGTTCACGGATGAGTCCCAGTTTTGACTGTTCAGGGCAGATGACGGACGGCGTGTGTGGCATCGTGTGGGCGAGCAGTTTGCTGACAAAGTTGTGGATCGATTGGTCCTTGGTGGCGATGGGGTTATGGTATGGGCAGGCATCTGTTATGGACAACCAACACAGATGTATTTTATTGATGTCAGTTTGAATGCACAGAGATACCGTGATGAGATCCTGAGGCCCATTGTTGTGCCATTCATCCACAAACATCAGCTCATGTTCCAGCATGATAATCCACGGCCCTATATTGCAAGGATCTGTACACAATTCCTGGAAGCTGAAAACATCCCAGTTCTTGCACGGCCAGCGTACTCCCAATCAGCAACCTGATCTACTGACTGGTTTTCTGACCCTACGCCCCCCAAAGGAGAAGTGCTCACTAACACGGATTTAGTGAGCAGATTTGTGAACAATATTTGAGAGTAAATGGTCTTTTGTGTATGTAGAAAATGTTTCAGATCTTTGAGTTAAGCTCATGAAAAATGGGAGCAAAAACAAAAGTGTTGCGTTTTATATTTTTGTTCAGTGTACATTTGTACACTAATAATGAGTGTGTGCTTGTTTAGGACCGGGTGGACGAGTTCGATTACTCCAAGCCACTGCAGGGTCAGGAGAAGAAACCTTTTGAGCAGCACTGGAGGAAACACACACTTTCCTATGTAGACCCTAAGACAGGAAAGGTATGTTTACAGTCTTTCATCTTCATGATGACTGAGTCTAGAAGACAGTGGAATGCCTGAAATGGTTTGAAAACAGAAGTATGAACATGTGAAGAGATGTATAATCACTGGACACTTTATTAGGTACACCTGTTTGTTAACGCAAATATCTAATCAACCAACCACACAGCCTTCACCTGAATACATGGTGAAGAAGATCAAACTAAGCATCAGAATACAGAAGAAAGACGGTTTTCAGAAACTTTTGAGAGCTTCTAGCACAAACATCTCAATGGTTTACTGGGTAAGGTTAAAAAATCTCTTTGAAGAATGGATCTACATTTGGATGGAAGGGTCATAATTTGGTGTAAACAACAGAAAGCATGGATTCTTCCTGTCTGGTTCAGGTTGCCGCTGCAGCTGGGGGTGGTTTAAAGTGTGGGGGGGTGTTTTCTTGGCACACTTTGGCCCTCTTAGTATCAACAGATCATCGTTTAACTGACACAGCCTACATGAGTATTGTTCCTGACTCTGTTCATTCATTATAGCAGGGTGGGCCCTGTCCACCCTCCACTTTCCCCTCCCAGACAACAGTCGAGACATAGTACTAGCAGTGTGTCCCTAATAAAAGTGTCCTGTGAGGGTAAAGGAGCAGGTTTCTGAATCACTGCATTAACTTCTGTGCTGCCAGATTGTTGGGTTTACTGCTTCCCTGTCATAAATCCTCTGTGTGTGTCTTAGGTCACGCTGGAATACAGGCCTGTGATTGACGACTCTCTGAACGCACAAGACTGTGCTGCCATTCCTCCTGCCATCCGTTCCTATTAAACATCTCTGCATCTGAATATCTCTGGCCTCCTGTCCATTTATCAAGAGTCTGTGCACTTCTGAGTACTGTGGCCTATCAAACGCGTCCTGTCCAGCTTCAGACGTTCTCCGTACTATAACTGGATGTTCCATAATGTAGATGACTGAGGTTTATTCTGTATTACATATTCCTTAACATAAGATGAGATTCATTTTGTTCTTTAAGGTAAATTCTCAGTTAATATACAGCATGTGTTGTGCACTTTTGAAGTGTGGTGTAACAGAATACACTGTAAGTGCAATTTAATTGATTCAAAGCTTGTGTACAAGTTTTTATCAAAGTGACTTCCTGCCTTTATCGCAGCAGCACAGTTACGCAGCATCCTGTCCAGCAGCTTTTGGAAATAACTTGTTCAGTTCTGTCTGATTAGCTGGAGAAAGATCTGGAGCCTGTGGAGGAAAGACATCACTCTCTAACTCAGGGGTGTAAGCTCTGGTCCTGGAGGATCGGTGTCCAGCACAGTCTGATGGTTCTCATCCTCAAACACCTTCACTAAACCAGTCAGTTCACTGGAAGGTGAACAGGACGTTTCTGAGCAGGGAAATCACCAGAACGTGCTGAACCACGGACCACACCCTTGCTCTACGCTTTCTGCTTTTCTGTAAACTCTTTTCTTCTTTGTCCAGTAATATGTAGTCCAGAAGGAATTGTGTAATGGTCAAATACTTAATGATACTTTTGTTTTTTCAAGATCAACATGAAGTGAATGTCAGTCACTAAAGACAGACCTGATGTGTCTCTTCAGAACCGACAGTTTGATCCCCTGTGGCTAAATACTGTCACTACAGGTTTTAAAATATTGGAATAGTCTGATGACTATATGTCATATATCTCTATTTATAGTATAATATAGAGAGAAAGAGAGATGGAACTTAAATCAATGGAAAATGTGTAAAAGGTTTGTTGGCATTTTGTAGGAAAATTACAAAAACACCTATAAATAAACGTGACCCGGCATTGCACTTTTGATTTTGTTTGTGTTAATTGGTTTTACCCTTTGTGCTTCTTTTTGTTTATTTATTTCTTTATTATATATCGATGGGCTCCCCCAATCTGTATGTAGAATGTATATGTAAATACATGGATGTTACAGCTAGTCCAGAATGTCTGTTATAATACTTACACATGCTTCTAAACAGTCCTGGGATTCAAACCCACAACTATCCAATCGCAGAGCCAACTCCCTAACACCAGGCCACCAGCCAGGGCTGTGTGATAGGCCTCTGTGTGATAGGTAAGACGTCAGCAACTGAACCACCAATGTTGCCCCTGCAATTAGAAGGTTGTGGGTTCAAATCCCTGGACTGCCAGTGGCACCACTGAGGTTCCCTTGAGCGAGTTACTGCTCCCCAGACTCTGCGCAACTGGCTGCCCACCGCTTCACTTAGCTAAAATCGCTTTAATGCTGAAAAGAATTTCATGCTGTGTGCTGTGGTGAGTTCATGTGTGACAGAAATCACTGCTAATAAACCACACTTGATCCATATGAACTGCTTGGTAATGATTTTTCTAAATGCACAGCCAAAACCAGGTCCGAATTTTACTGTCAGCATGAATGAGGCTTACCGGTCGGTTCTGCCTCTTCAGGCTAAATTGTAGAACATGTCGGGTCATGACTCTAAGTCTCAAACGCTTTTCTCTAAATGTTTCTTGTCCTGGAGACTTCTCTACTTTCATAGTATCTCTAACGTCTCTGTAATTCCGGCATATCCAAAAGGATGTCCTGCCCTGGTCCCAGCGGTGGTGAACTCTTCCTGGCAAAAAATCCAGTTCTAGATTAGAACTACACTGTGACAATACAGGTGTTCACAAAACTGCTGAACCCCTATTTATTATCATTAGAATATTGATGATCTTTAGTATATTCTCTTTATTTTCTTTAGAATATCCTATGTATTATTTTTAGAAGCCAAGCTTGAATCCCACCAGTCTTTTCCCCTCTTGATGAAATTTTGTCTTTTATTCTGAAAAGGACATTCTGTTTTCTGTAACTGTTATTTTACATTTAAAAGAGAATTTTATATTTTATATCAACAAATCCTTTTCAGGTAAACCAAATTTAGTTTCAACCTGCTTTAGTAATGAGCACTTATTTACCTCTTACACTTTACACTTGCACAAGTTAATTTTCCCTTAATACTGAGTCCATGTTCCCACAGTGCAACTGGGCGGCTCTGCAGTTCCTCACCTGGGGCCTCATGTACAACGCCATTAATTCTAACGTAGAAGTAATGACCGAAAGTAATTGTATATCCTGGACACTTGATTGAAATCAATTGATCTAACTCAATGTGACTATAAACGGTGCAGAGAATGGCCAAACTATTGCAACTGCAATGGCTACTAGAGGACATCGCACATGGACGAATTAGAAGAGAGTGCGTATTCAGGGATTATACTTGCCCATGATGATGACTGGCTTCTTAGTTATTATACTGAAATACTCAAACACAAGGTTGCTATCTGTAGAAAAAGAAATTGTCGATACATTTTTTAGAGAGTTATAACAGGGTCACACCATCTGATGCCAGCTATCAGAAATGGTGACCTCTCTGCCGGAGCTTCTTTGGGTGCTTTAGACACAAAGTCTGTTCTCTATATGAAATCTCAAACACAAGGTTGCTATCTGCAGAAAAAGAAATAATGTCAGTACACTTTCAAGCACAAAAAAGCATGCCTAGAATTTGCTAGGACCCATGCTGAAAAATATGAAGACTACGGGACTCGATATGAAAATATGAAAATATGGAACTCTGAAGTGATGAGTCAAAGATCACTTTTTTTTTGAACTGATGGCTTCAAAACTGTATGCTGTCACAACGGTGAGAATTTCGATTTTCAGAGCGGCTGTTTGGTTGGCAGGCAGTTAGGAGTGCTCGAGCTTGGGCTTCACAAAGAAAAAATGCCCCACAAAGAAAAATGCTTGGTGCCTACAGTGAAACATGGAGGTGGCAGTGTCCTTATGTGGGGCTTCATTAGTGCTGCTGATGTCGGGGAGCTGCATTTCACTGGCATCATGGACTCACAGATGTACTGCTCTATACTGAAAGAGAAGATGCTACGATCACTCCGTGCCCTTGGTCGTCATGCACTTGTCCAATACGACAATTGAACCGACTTGAACACCTCCTTCCAGGCTTTAAAAGAGGCTGTTCTTCAATAATGGAAAATGTTGCAACATATCACCAGCTTGTTCATTCCATGCCTAGAAGACTTGGTGTTGTGCTTAAAAATCATGGTGGTCATACAAAATGTAGTCGATGTAGTAGTTTTTGTTGCCGGGTGTATTAACTAATTTGAGTAATTTGTGATCTAAGTTATATTTTTAACCTTAATTTTATGCTACTCAAGTGGTTTAATGTTAATCGAGCTATTGATTAAAATCTTACTTTTCAAAGGGAGTGTACTCATTTATGCTGAGCACTGTATATCTATAAGCTTTGAATGGTAAACATTAGGAAAAACATCACATTTTGATAGATTTCAAAACAATAAAATTTATTCACACATAAATAACTAAATAAACTAACTTTATACTATGAATTAAATATTAATCAACTATTTACAATGTATTCTTATTGCAGGGACTTCTTTTTAGCAGCGGTGGAGTTTCCATACCCGACGGTGATGTAGCTGCAGACTACACTCTCGAGGTCCCCTGGTAGAAGGATGTGAGGATGGTGGGGGGGGGCTGGCCTTCTTCAGCTTTTGAAGACGGGGAAGACGTTGTTGGGCATTCTTGGTGATTGTGGTAGTGTTCAGGTTCCAGGAGAGGTCGTCTGCCATGTGCACCCCAGGAACTTCACACTGCTGACTATCTCAACAGCAGATCCGTTGATGTGCAGTGGGGTGTGGGCTGCTGAGCTCTTCCTGAAGTTGACAATTCTTTAGCTTTCTGAACATTAAGAGACAGGTTGTTATTTTCACAGCAGTCCACCAGATGTTTTACCTCCTCTCTGTACGCAGATTCATCGTTGTTGGTGATGAGACCAACAACGACGCTGTGTCATCTGCAAACTTGATGATGTGATTTGAACTGTACTGTGCAGCACAGTCATGTGTCAGCAGGGTGAACAGCAGTGGACTTAGGGATCCTGTGCTCAGTCTGAGGACCCTGGAGGTGTTTCTTCCTATGGAGACAGTCTGCGGCCTGTCTGTGAGGAAATTCGGGATCCAGTTGCAGAGAAGTGTTTATACCTAGTAAGTCCAGTTTCCTTACCAGCTTTTGGGAATGATTGTGTTGAATGCTGAGCTGAAGTCTATCAACAGCATTCTGACATAAGGGTCCTTTCTGTCGTGATGGGAGAGGGTCAGGTGAAGAGCAGATGAAATGGCGTCATCTGTGGAGTGGTTTGGTTGGTAAGCAAACTGCAGCGGGTTCAGGTTTTGTGACTTTATGTGTCTCAGTACCAACTTCTCAAAGCACTTTGTGATCATGGGTGTGAGTGCAACGGGGCGGTACCTGGTCATTGGGGGAGGTGGTCATCTTCCATCCTGGTACCCTGTTCTCTGCCTCAAAATGTGCAAAGAATTCATTCAGTTCATCTGGCAGGGAGGACTCACTGCTACATGCTAGCCTCGTAGGCTTATAGCCTGTGATGGTTTGAATGCCCTGCCAGATGCGCCGTGTGTCTCTCGAACTTGTGAAGTGTGTGTATGCATGCTGGATGTTTGTGTAAACGAGGTCCAACATGTTGTCCCCTCTCGTTGCAAAGTCAATGTTCTGGTGAAATTTTGGTAGTACCGACTTGAATAAACTTAGTTAAATGTATACGCTTTAGTAATATGGATTTTTAAAATAAACTTTAAGTTTTCTTTCATCAATTTAATGCAGTAATATTTTGTAAATGATAAATGAAATGTATTACAGTTAATTTATATATAGTCAATTTGTAGAATATTTAATTTAAATTTAACATGGTAATAATAATAAATAAATAATAAAATAAATAATAAAAAAAAATAATAATAAACTGCTGAAATATGATCTTAAAGAGATTTATAATGAGCAACAATAATATCGTCCTTAGTCATGCAAACATCACACAAGTGCTCTATTTATTTAGCATTCCTGTCTAGAACAGCCTATGAACAAAATCTGTGGTTAGGTGCCTCTCTACCGCGACAGGTGTAGCCGGCTCCTGTCACTTTTTAGCATCAGTAGTGACTGTACAATCATTGATCTTAAAGAGATTTACAATCAGCAACAAAAACATCGCTCTTAGTCATACAAACCTCACCCAAGTGCTCTGTTTATTTCCGTATTCCTGTCTAGCATAGCCAATGCACAGACTTTCTGGTTTACTTCTAGGAGCTGAGGGAGGAGTCTCTCTACCGGGGCAGGCATTAAAAGTGTAGATTAATTTAAGATTCGAGTCAAATTATATATTTTACTATTATAATTCACTATTATAAATATGTGACTGTATATGTGAAACTGGATGTACAGTGTTTTACTCACTAACACAAGGAATTATTATATACTCAGCCTCTTCACCCACAGTAGCATTTTATTCTTTCAAAATGTTTGTAGGCATTGGTCAGAGTTTGCATACAAATGCACTCATTCTGCCCTCAAGTTTTTTTTCTATAGATTGCAATGTATGCGTAGGAAGAAGCGTACACATCTTTTAGGTCCTAATTTTCTACCTAAATTGCTTTCATTTTGATCTTAATTGCCAGGAAATTAAGGAAAATTAAGATGAAAAGTACACAGATTAAGGTGATTAAGGGATAAAACTACTGAATTTTCCTTTTTCAAATTTGCCTCTTAAATAATAGAACCTCATGAATTAATGCCTTATGTTTAATATTAAGGGGTTCCACGCTGGGCATAGCCCCCCTCCGCCCTTCACTGTGTTGGTTTGCGAGAGGACTGAGAAGCTTCGTCTTCAGTGGGTAGCCACTGTCCCCTAGGGAATTGTCAAATAGCTGCGTCGTACACAAAACTTACAATTGTGACCCAAAATTATAAAACACACGTCTTCAGCCAGCCATCACGCACCACACCACTTTCTGAAGAATAAACAAATCATGGGTTGAGCTAAGCCATCTTGCCACAACATTATGAGATGCATCACAAATAATTTGCACATTAATGGAATTAAATGCTTTCTATTAACATGAGTAAATTCTTTCTCTGAATGCACCTTTATAGCAATGTATGTGCTCTGATTACATTTGGAAAACCAGATATCGCTATGAATTGTGCTGTAATATTGCCTGTTCAACCACAGTATAAGGAAATTTTACATACAGCGGTTGTGGCGAGACTGATGAGAAATACCCAATAGGTCCGTGAGTTCATGCTAAAAAGCTTCTCTGGATAAAAACCTGAGGGTGGATAGAACTTGTAACGGGAGAGTTATGGCGCTGTTCCTTAAAGTCTGCCTTTGTAAAACTACCCCACACAGCTACAAGAGGATCATTCTTGGGAATCTAAATCGACTTAGAAGCCAGTGATCATGACCCAGGAAATCTACCAAGATATCTACCAATAATGTAAGAGCATCCGTGGTAGTTGCAATAGCTTGGCCATTCTCTCCATTTAATTGCTACAGTGCATTTGATTTCATTTACAGCATTTATCAGATGTTTTCCTTCCATTCCTTAACTTACAGGGGACAGTCTCCCTGGAGCGACTTGGGGTTAAGGGTCCTGCTCAGGGACCCAGTGATGGTGTGCTGAATATAGGATTCGAACCCATGACCTCTTGGTTCAGAAGCAAGTATCCTACCACTATCCATAACAGGTACTAGCCATAGTACCACTGATTTGCCACTAGGTGTCACCCCTTTACATAAATTAGCTGAAACGTGCATGCGCATTAGTTGGGGCTCCCGTGAGTATGTAGGTAGCGATACGCCAAATGTAGTGTTTATATATCTCAGCTTGATCGTAGAATGGCCACACACAGCGTTGTTTTGGTTTAAAAAAAAAACAAAAAAACAAAAAATAAAAATGCCTATTTTTATAGTGTAAACCGTAAATATGCCCCCAAATATGCTCCCAGAACACATGAGTAATTTAAATCTCAGTTTAATGCATTACCCTTAAAGAAAATGCAAAGGTAAACCCATATTCGTCTCTTTTAATTTAAATTCCCTGCCCAGATATGCAACTCGGAAGGTTGCGGGACAAACATGTAGGGACTCCAGGCCAGGTGAACAGTTCTCAGATAATAAAACCTGATCTACTCGAGCTAAAAACACAAATGCTTTCCTACCAAGATAGTTCGAAAGTTCGCAGGATAAAAGCATTGGGACAACGCTGCGATGTGAATGGGTCCCCTTGTGTGAAAACATCCAGAAAAATATATATTTATTGCCACAAATAAGGGCGTGGGATTTTTTTCAGTTCCTGCGGTATTGTGGGGATTTCCACTTAAAACTATGAGTTTGGTTCTCAAAAAAATTGCGTGTGATTGAATCCGTGACTCCTGATCCACGTAAAACATGGCTGTATATACATCTATTTATATATTTTTAAAATGTACTTATTTCTATAAGTATATATAATAAAGGACAAACAGTTCAGAAGAAATCCAGTCCCAGCTCCTCCCCTGATGATCTAGTCCAGAGTGCAGCTCAGTCAGGAGGACCTGTGACTCTGCTCCACCACATCTCACATTTATTTATATATTTCATTTACTTCTGTGTGAGATCACCAGTACACTGAAGTCTAACCTGTGGAGTAACTGCAGTACAATCTGAATGCTTTCACATATAGAATGGACAGTGACAGTCACTAAAACCATCACTGTCCGTGCCAACCAAAAACCATGGATGACAGGGGAGGTCTACAGGCTGCTGAAAACTCGGAATGTCGCCTTCAGAACTGGAGATGAGGTGAGCCTGAAGACAGCTAGGGCCAACCTGTCCCATGGCATCAGAGAGGCCAAGAGACAGTACTCCAGGGGAATATCCCAGCGCTTCAAAGACAGCAGAGACACACGGAGCC
>JBBPDB010000140.1:31329-45860 GCA_037974465.1 Brachypetersius altus
TTAAAGAACAATATTTTTATTTGGAAATGAGGAGAAATATTGTCAGCAGTTCTTAAAAACAAAGGCAAAGCTGTTCACTTCAATACTTGCAGCTAGAAAAGATCAAACCTGAGAACCTGAACATTTCTGCAGGGGGAACTTATTTTTTTTCCAGAGCTGTATGTACATTCTGTATACCGTATTATACTTTATGTACTTTGTGTATTCCGTGTCAGTGACTGCCCGTAGGATCATGTTCGTCTTCCTGCCCATCTGATTCTGTTTCCTTTTGATAGTTTGGATAAAATCGTGTGCACTCATTACAGTGGTTTTAATGGATCATACTGAAGGTCTCAGGCCTCATTCTGTGATTTGTGATAGTGCTTGTCTGTCAGAAAGAACCTCCTCTTTGTAGTCTTCGCCATTCATATGGCTTCTACACTTCATTCATGGGTCAGTATTGACGGCTGCAGTCTTTGTAGAGGCGATGTGAATAGCGAAGTGTGACCATCTAAACCTGCGTGTTGCTTTTTTTCTGCCAGCTCTCTCTCTCTCTGAATGTTGTTGTCTCTCTCTGCACAGTTGGACAGTACAGTGTGTCCATCATGCATTTGTATTGTCAGCAGCACATGCTTTATTTGAGCCAATATTTCTCAGTGTCCCTGGAAAAACCACAGGCTCTGAGTCTTTGTACTCACAAAATAGCTGCTTTTTAATACAGACAATGGCATCATTGGACAACATAGTGTTGGACACACAATATTTGGGCTGCAATTCTGAGAAGACATCAATTAAACGATCCCTGTTCATTTCTTCTTTTAAAAAATTTGAATCATAGTGCGTAGTATGCTGTATCCAGTAATGCCATCGACAAGTCTTAGGCAGCCAATTGCCAGCAATCTGAATGTAATTGTCATCAAACACCAACCTTGTCTTTCTCTCTTCTCCTGTCCTTCCCCACTGTTTTTCAATCCCACCCATCCCTGATATCCCCTCTGTCTTTGTGTTTTTCTCTCTCTACTTCAATAATACAATATTTAAAATAAACGCTATGCTAAAACAAACATGAACAAACACTAAATAATTGAATAAACTGTAAATTACACAGGGCAACAAGCCCAGACAAGCTAAACCTACTAAACCTACTGCCCCTGAGAAAGCCAAACTCAACAAGACAAAAGCTGGCCCAGCTAAATCAAAACCTGCTCAGACAGTTACAGCAGCCCCAATCAGTGGTGCCCCATCTAAACCTGCCAGAACCAAACCTACTGCTGCGCAGATTATTCTTTCGAAAATTAAGACAGCTGTAGCAGGACCAAAAGTCACATCTGCCCCTCAAACTGGTAAAGATAAAAAAGTTAACGGCAATATTAAAGCAGCAGAGACTAAAAAAGCTCCAGGCGAAATAAAGGCAAATGGCAAGACTACAGTGGACAAAAAGGCTAGTGGCACTAAAGCTAACGGCAGTGATATAATGATTGGAAATGGCAAAGCAGCTACAGAGAAAAAAGGAAATGAAAACGGAAAGGCAGTCAATGTCAAAGCGAAAGGTGATTTCAAAGGAAAGGAAAAAAAAGCTAATGGTCCAAATAAACCTAATAGCAACGGGATGACAGTTAATGGCACTCCTGACAGGAAACCCAGTAGCACTGCTAAAACTAACGGCAGCGGCAAGGCAGCGGAAGGGAAGGCAGCAAAACCCGTGAAGACTGAAGTCAAGCAGGAGAAAAAAACTCCCAGCAAGAGCAAAGTAGTCACCAAACCTGCTAATAACAATAAAACTAAAACAACCGAAACAGCTAAAAGCAAAGCTGTAAAGGAAATAAATACCAAGAAAAGTAAAAAAATTGAAGAAAGCAAGATTAAACCAACAAATCAAAAAAAGATCAAACCTGGGAAAAGTGAAATTGGAGCAGTCAAACATACCATCAAAGTTAAAAACGCTGCTGGCACCCCAAAGCATTCCAGCATGAACCCGATAATCAAGAAGGAGACACCAACCCCGGCGCCCAAACCTTCTCCAGCCCCTGTCCCCACCCCTCCCAAGCCAGGGAACCCCAAGGTGTTGATAGACGGCAATAACATCAAATCAATGACCAAACAATTTCCACCCTTCAACAAGCCTGCAGTCAGTGGTACCACCATCTCCGCTCAAGAAAAAACCAAGAAGAAATCAACCAATGGTTATCAACAGGTACAAAACTAAAGCCCGAGTTGGCTGTCCAGATCTTTATTTCCAACCTCATTGTGTAGGCAACCATTTCTGTATTCACAATTTAACTCACAGTCAGAGTGTTGTACTCGAATCATTCTCCTAAATAAGCTGTATTGCTTCATGCATATGGTATAAACATCCCTCTTACTCTTTGGTGTGTTGTGAATGTAGATCTTTCATGTTTTACACAGAGAAACACATTGATAACTGTCTATAAAATCAAATGTAACACTGCGGTTAGCCTGAGAATGAACAAACAGGCAGTTTCAACTCCTTATTTCCTAACACATCAGAAATTGCAGTCAAAAATTGATCCACTGTATCATTATATAACAAACACCAACACACACAAACAACCAGAAACGTTTGGTTGGCGTGTGATTACCATGTTAGACTACTAGAAGTTTCTAGACTGCTCTCTCCCCTTTCAGTTTGGTTTAGTTCGTATCTCAGCTCATATTAAGGACATAAAAATTACTATGTTGGTGTTTGTTGATGAATGTTTGGTGGGTAAGTTCTGGCCTGTAAATGAATTGTTTTCTGAGTCATTTCAGATATAATTGCTCGATTGATAATGTTTTGTTAATAATTATGCTAACTTATACCTGCCCTAAACCAGAAAATGATATTTTTTCTATCTCAAACCCACATGATGTGAAAACATTATCCTTTATCTTAGCAGGGTTTGAGTGAATGCATGGTTAAATATGATCAGTTTCAACAGAACATTCTGCCAAAGGACAGAAAATTCTCAGCATTCTCAAAATTCTCAGAAAATTCTAATTTATAATGTATGATTCATTTGTTTCATAATTAATTAATGAGACACTTAAAGGTGGAGGATTAACATGAAAACATCCTAATAATACATTTTCACATTGATTTGTTCATTTTCTAAGCTTCTAAGTATTTGAAAAGCATGTGTAAAACTTTAAAGATGACATTCTGACATCCTAGAAATGAGGTTGGAAAGTACTGACCTACTGGACTCTCCTCACCGTTTCATATATCAAATGATCTCAGCGATCATGAGAAACGATATGATAAAGCGGAATATTTTGTAACGCTGCCGCATGACTGCCTGTACAGTCTTCTGTTCCAGCTTCAGTTTCCTGTCACTACCTGTTGCAAACTTACTCTAGCCTGAGTAGACGGCATGCATTATTTCAGCACATATCATTGTAAGGACCCACGTATTCATTTTACCATAGAACTATAGATGAAACCACGCATCCTTCCTCTCTACCTTTCTATGTGTCTGCTTCATGTTTCTTTTTTTCTTGTTTATGAAATGCTTCTTTCTCATCAACATTTCAGCGGAACCAACTAGTTTAGTTTACTGAGGTTTACATGTGTGATGCAATGTTGATTTAATAATTATTTTTATACTAGTTGACTGTGCTCAGTTTCTTTTTCACCCCTCGCAAAATGGAGTATAGATATCCAAACAGTACCATGTTCATTAGGATACCGTGAAGACAGCCATCAGAACAAGGCTCTATACTGTCGTTCCCACCAGGGGCAACATGACCAAAAGAATATTTTGGCATGGCACTATGGCATTTTAGTTCAGTTTAGATCCTAAGTTCTTGGCGTTTTGAATCAGAATTTTTGATGTAAAGGTTTATGACAGGAATTTTGATTCTGACCCTTTCCTTCTAATTTCACGACTAAACTAGGAACTAGGAACATTGCTCTATCCTTTCATCGGAATTTGAGCTTACTTCAAACTAACCAGTCTCTTTCCTTCAAATCTGCATTCCTCCACTCTGTTCCTATCTTTTCTTTGGCCTGCCCAATCAGGATGTAGACACTGCTTACTCTGAGGCTGACCACACCCCCACAGAGACGGATTATTATTACACCTTAGAGGAAGAGGCCAGCCCACAGCCTAAACATGAGGTGACTGGACATGAAGTAATCACAGGCCAGGTAACTCATGCACTTTAGATTGATTAAAAGAATTGGTTTATTAGTTGTGCCAGAAGGTATAAACCCATGGAGGTGAGACCAGCCTATGTAGAATACATTAAACTAACAATCTGTAATCACATCATTTCTTATTAACATGTTTCTGGAGCCAGTAGATCCAGAGGAGCTCTTCTTCCCTCCAAGAAGAATCAGGCTTACAAACACCTTTCCAAAAAAAATCGGGACACTTTGCAGAAATGCAATAAAAATCAAAATCTCTAATTTGGTCATTCAATTTTACAGACAAAATGACAAAGAGGTTCAGGGTTTTCACTGACAAACTTCATTCTGTTTAGTAAACGTAAATAGATGCCTGGGACAGAAGTTTACCGCTCAGTTACATCTGCTTTCCTTTTAATTACACTTCTTAATTATTTGGGAACTGAAGAAACTAATGGTGAAACTAAGTGCAAGTGGATTTTTTGCCCATTCTTGCTGTTTGCAAAGGCAGTTCAACAATCACCATTTTCAGTTTCTCCTCTTTATGATGCATCAGACAGTTTTAGTAGTGGTGCTTAGTGGTCTTGGGATTCAAACACATGACTTCCTGATTGCAGGGCGAACACCATAACCACTAGTCCACAAGTCCACAAGAGCTAGGCTGCAGGTGCAGTCCAATGTAAGCAACCACATCAATGATGCCTTCGCATATATACAGACCCTCCATGCCATGGGCACTGATGCCCCCCACACCGTCACAGATGCTGGTTTTTGCATCTGGTTTTTTCAACCTTTAGTTGAAAGCAGTCTGGATGATATTTTTCTTCCTTGGGACACCTTTCCATTGTTTTTGGGTTCATCTCAGATCTCACCAGGTTTTTTGCACAAAACATGTTTGTCTTCGTTTTTGTGTGATACAGTTTCTGGGAGTGTCTCCTGATTCTGTTCAGCAACGGTACCACCTAAGGGCTCTAAGGTCGCGGTTTTTAGCAGCGGTTTCTCTCCGGACTCCCCGAACCTTTTCAGAATGTCATAAACTGTCAGACCTAAACTCTTTGCTACCGTAGGCAGGGAAAAATGAATAGATCATTCTCTTATGAAGTTCAACACAGAGTGGTAAGTCATGACCCATCACTGCTTGCAAAGACTTTGGTGGAAGCTCCTTTTATACCCAGTCTTGACACCCTCACCTGTTACTTGTAAAATCGTTTCAGTCTTACTTTGCCTCTCTCCCAACTTGTGGTTTGCAGGCAGCAATTAAGTTTGTCTATGAAAACACTGAAAATCGTTTCTTTGTCCGTTTGCTTGTTAAAGAAAAGGTTCAAGTTATTTTAGTTTTCATTGCATTTTTAGAAAGTGTCCCAACTTTTTTAGAAAGGGGCTTTGTACATTCCTCGAGATTTATTCTCGTTCCTATATCGAGATTGAACTTACCATCTCTTCACAATCTTGACGTAAGAACAGAAATCTTAAGGGTTTCACCCGGGAATGTGAATGTAGAATGTGTGTCATGCATTCTTTCTTGGAGTGCTGAAGATGTTTCAGGATTTTGAATTTCTCAGTGTTTATGTTTGAGACAGTTTTTTTTTAAATGTGATGTATTAGCTGTATTGAATATTGTTCCTTTTAATACATTAATAGATAATAATGTGATGTGATATCATGGCAGGTTGAGTCAGGTTTGTCTCATCAGGTTTGTATTTAAATGAAATCTAGTTAAAATATGCAGCTGGATTTGTATCCACAGGCCAGTGACTCAAGTGTAATGGTAAGTTAATGGTAAGGATTTTAAACAAAGTTCCCAGCTTTAGTCTGCAAAACACCCCAGTAGAAATTATGGTGAAACTTCTTCTGTAAAGTGAATGCGTCATCATAAACTTGTGTGCTACCAGTGTTTGGCTGCTTTAAGGTAAATAATGATCATAATACTACCACAGAACTTATTATATAGTGTAGAAGGGTGACTGTAATAAACCCACCATTAATAACTTGCCATATCATACACAAGGTTATGGATAAGCATGTACTTTAATGATGGGGTGCAGTCAGAACATCAGAATTGGGACACAGGAAGTGTTTAGTAAGACACTAGACGTCAAGAGGACGCCAACCTGACGGAATTGCATGTAATGTGGAATTTCAGAAACCACATAAATGTAGGTTTTGTAGAGCGTTTCAGGGTTAATTAGACAGAATATTAAATGGAAGCTTGCTGTAAGTATAGTGTGTGTTTGTGTCCGTCTCATTGTCTGTACCTCCACAGGTAAGACTCATTCTGATTCTGTCTTCTCTTGCTCTCCTCATATTTCTGCCTGTTTCTCCTTTTCCTCATCTCTCTCTCTCTCTATAACGAATATTCTTTTATAATTCTCACACTAATCCATCTTCTCACCACCTCTTCTTGGTCGACTTTCTTCTCTGCTGTTCTTATTTCTGACGGAACGCTCCAGGTGGAGGAGACGGCCGCGGGTGAAAATGTAGAAAAGGTGAAAACAGGTGATGAGGTGTCTGAGACACCAGACGAGACCTTCACCGAGGAGTATGTGACAGGAGACTTTGGCATGAAGGAGTATGACTATTCCTACAAGGACTACAATGAGCCCGTGTCTGAAGCGGAGACAGACGCCTCCATGGGTCCTGCTCTGTCCGCCGTCACGGACCAGGGAGGCGTAAGTCATTTCCTCTTCCAGGCTCTGCACTGAAGCAGGATTTGCATTTGCACTAAACCAAGTTAACAAAGCATTTTACTGAAATGGGGAAAGATTGGGTACCGACTTACTCACTAACCTATCCACACTAAAGTAGGGGTGGGTGTGGCCTAGTGTAGGGCTGGGTGTGGCGTAGTGGTAGGATTCTTGCCTCTGGACCAAGAGGTCATGGGTTCCAGTCCTACCTTCAGCACCACCACTGGGTCCCTGAGCAAGACTCTTAACCCTAAGACACTCCAGGGAGATACTGCCCCCTGTAGGCAGGGAATGGAAGTCGCTTTGGATAAAAGCGTCTGTTAAATGTCGTAATTGTAAATATAAAGTCAAGGAAAGTAACAGTAATTGTTCTTCATCATGCCTTGAGTGCCTTGAGTGCTGCAGAAGTTCCCTTAGAAAAAAGTAGTTATACCTGAAGTTGATTTTATTAATTATGCTTGAGTATAAGTATAAGTATAGCGATTAAACAGACTGTGTACTTGTAGTGTACTAGAAAGTACTAATTTAATACTATTTTCAAGTTTATAAAAGTATGCATTATATACTTTCTTTATACTTATTAGTAGAAGTCAAGTATACTTCACTACACTATTCTTAAGTATATAAAAGATAGTATAAAATAAGTACGCTCGTAGTAACTTCATTTTGCTAAGGGTTGCCCTTATGTATTGATCTCAAACCCGTTCTGCTGTTCCCACATAATGGACCCCAGGACGTGCACAGGGGAATCTATAACCTAGATCAGTCAGAAAATAGACTTCCTTCTCCAGCACTACTCTAGAATATTTTGTGCTTTGCTGTATGTGCAAGGCATACTATTCTTGCCTAGACTGCATGTCTTAGTTCTGATACTAATAGGAGGCTCTAATGACCAAATCTCATTTAGTAGTGCTCTAAGCAACAGCCTTTGTTCTGATGGACTAACGGCCGGTCCCAAAGCTCACACTCACACCAAAGCTGTTTGTTATACAGGTGTTCAAAAAACCAAACAGTAGATTTATACACTAATCTCACCGTTTGCTAAATGCTGCATTGTTCACTATAACTGAGACACGTCCACATAACATATATAATCACAGGCTGTAAACTGTTTCTGTGCATCACTAGTTAAGACCCTTTACCATTTTATAATGAATCTAGATTTCGAGTGCTTGCAAAGTTTTGATCAATTTGGAAAGGCTTGATAGTAAGCACTAAGAAAACGTGTGAAAGTGTGGAGTTTGGGAAAGGCCGTTAGTACGATCACATCAGTCACCTGGGGAGTTAACAGGAGGTTAAAATTACTAACAGTGATTAACAGTTTCCTGAAGCTTCAGACCTACAGACAAGGTAAGACTTTCAGTTACTACTGGAAAACGAGAGCAGCTGAGTGTGTAGAAACATGTTGGATTATATCAAGGTTTGAATTTTCTGCTTCTGCTTCCTTCCCTGCACTTTTAAACGGGATCATTTACTTGTGATGGCAGTTTTATGTAAATTTAAATTTCCAGCAAACGTTGAAAGTCTGCGTCGCCAGACTCTTACACACTGAGCACAAACCTGAGAGTCTCTGGGAGGAGAATCTGGTCCGTACTGATTTCACCTTTCTATATGACTGGGTTAAAGTCAGGCCTCCTTGTGGCAGAAAGTATCTCACAGGCATGCTCTGTTAAATGCTGAACCTGCTTGATTTGCTTCCTTTCTGTGTATTGACTGGGCTGTATTGTGGGTTACATATCTGTTTGCCTCAGGCTTCCGTGAGAGCCCAGAAAGGAGAGAAGGGAGAGCCTGCTGTCCTTGAGCCTGTAAGTCTCACGACTGAATTAATCAGGGCTGCCCAGTCCTGGCTATTTTAGACCTAAACTCCTAAACTCGTCATTGATTAGATAGATCTAGTGTATTAGACCTCATTGATTGGACAGATAAGTGTATTAGACCTCATTGATTAGACAGATCTAGTGTATTAGACCTCATTGATTAGACAGATAAGTGTATTAGACCTCATTGATTAGACAGATCTAGTGTATTAGACCTCATTGATTAGACAGATCTAGTGTATTAGACCTCATTGATTAGACAGATCTAGTGTATTAGGTGAGGCTGGACCTAAACCCAGGGGGGGTTGAGTATCCCTGGAATAATACTTGTCTTTAATGGATCTTTTTATTAATTAATAGATACTTATATTACAAAATTAATCAGAAGGAAATATTAATAACAGAGAATATTAATCACATTAATACAGAGAATTTCGAGCCAACTTTACTTTACTGTGAAGTTACACATTCAGAAGGTACTGCCAAGCTGTAGAAATATGAACAAAACCAAATCTTAACTGTTTTATTGCTCACACAGGGCATGCTGATCGAAGGCCCACCAGGACCAGAAGGACCAGCAGTGAGTGAATCTCGTGGAATTCGATTATTGAGTAATTCTGAATGAATGGATTATCAGTGCACAGTTCACTACAGACCTCTGTTTTTCTGTTTCTCCTTTACTCCACTGTAGGGCCTCCCTGGCACCGCTGGGCCCTCTGGACCTCCTGGGTCTGTGGGGGATCCAGGAGAGAGGGTGAGTTTGTAGTTAGCTCTTGTTTGCTAAGTGTGCTTTAATGTGGGTAAAAGTGATGTTTTCTATGTTGTATTAAACTCTAACTGACCTCGTCCTCAGGGTCCACCAGGTAGGGCCGGACTGGCTGGAGCTAACGGCGTTCCTGGACCTCCTGGGACATCAGTAATGCTTCCAGTAGGTGTTTCTTGTATTACAATGTCCACTTCCTGTTTTTAAAACCTCTATACATTTCTCCATAAATTTGTCAGTTTTGGGTTTATTTGTCATTTTTATCTTACACCACTAGATGTCAGCCTAAAATTGTAGCTTAAATTCAGCATTCAGCAACATTTAAAGACCACTGTCTGATCATCAGACCTGCATTTAGTCTTTGTTGCAGTACAAACTGGATATGTTAGTTGTTAAATATAACATTAAATAAGAAAGAATGTATGTAGAATGAAAAACTAAAGAGCGGTTTAGTCAGTCTTTTAATGCTTCTCTGGCTGTTGTGCTGTGAAAACATACACAGATACTCATATTAACACAAACTCTGATCATGTAGTTCCGATTTGGACAAAGTGGAGGGGATAAGGGCCCCATTGTCTCAGCGCAGGAGGCCCAGGCTCAGGCGATTCTCTCTCAAGCTCGGGTGAGTATAGAGTATATCAAACATCCATGAAAGAGCTTATTTCTTATGTCCTCCATATTTTAAAATAATAGTGAACATACTGCACACAGTCACTTGTGATGCCAATTTTATTTCTCTCCCAGACTCAGGAGAGAAGCACATCTAGAAAAAAGAATCCCACCTTTAAAAAGTTTCTGTGAACTGTAGGCTTAAGCATTTGGTTTGGTTTTAATTAAATAGCAAACACAGTTTGGGAAGTAGGAGCTAGTGTTACTGCCGAAGGTCAGTACACTGGCTGAGTAAAGCGGTTCATCTATGCACATTAGACACAGTTAAAAAGTTCTCAAAGTGGAAGTCATTCAATAACATGATTGGAGCGCTGAAATATTTTCATTCTGTTGAGAAAATAATTCCATTTATCAGTATCAAAAATGTATTATACTTTATATTTGTAGTACACTTTGGACCGTCTCGGAAGCAGAAAAGACTTTCCCAACTAACCAGACTTCCCCAACTAACCAGACTTTCTCAATTAATCAGACTTCCCCAACTAACCAGACTTTCTCAACTAATCAGACTTTCCCAACTAACCAGACTTTCTCAACTAATCAGACTTTCCCAACTTAACCAGACTTTCTCAACTAATCAGACTTCCCCAACTAACCAGACTTTCTCAACTAATCAGACTTTCCCAACTAAACCAGACTTTCTCAACTAATAATACTTCCCCAACTAACCAGACTTTCTCAACTAATCAGACTTTCTCAACTAAACCAGACTTTCTCAACTAATAATACTCCCCCAACTAACCAGACTTTCTCAACTAATCAGACTTTCCCAACTAAACCAGACTTTCTCAACTAACCAGACTTTCTCAACTAAACCAGACTTTCTCAACTAATCAGACTTTCCCAACTAACCAGACTTTCTCCACTAAACCAGACTTTCTCAACTAAACCAGACTTTCTCAACTAATCAGACTTTCCTAACTAAACCAGACTTTCTCTACTAACCAGACTTTCTCAACTAACAAGACTTTCTCAACTTATCAGACTTTCCCAACTGACCAGACTTTCCCAACTAAACCAGACTTTCTCAACTAACCAGACTTTCTCATCTTATCAGACTTTCCCAACTGACCAGACTTTCCCAACTAACCAGACTTTCTCAACTGACCAGACTTTCCCAACTAATCAGACTTTCTCAACTGACCAGACTTTCTCAACTAAACCAGACTTTCTCAACTAACCAGGCTTTCTCAACTAAACCAGACTTTCTAAACTATCCATACTTTCCTGACCGTCCAGACTTTACTGACGGTGGTCCATGCAAGGTTTTCCGGTGCCCTGAGCCCCCCTGGTGGAGGGTGGAGGGCCGGGTGTTTGGATTTTATTACAGTTTTCATACATAACACTTTACATTCTTGAAATCAGTATTTTGGAAAGGTGGAGTAACAATCCCACTGTCACGATCCATGAAACCTTGACACCAACAACCTGATGGCTCACCAGCTAGTTAAAGCACAGAGAATTTTTATGCTACTGTACCTGAATGGTCCCTTGACTGCTCTAAATTGGAATAACTTCTAGAGAATCTGCTGTCAGTTAATTACAATGATTTACATTCGTTTTTATTTTTTCAGTTTACTTGAAAGATTGCTCTTTAATTGTGCATCTCTTTCTCCCACAGTACTGCAAATGCATTGTTCACATGTGTTTTTCCAGTCTTTTTTATTCCTAACCCAGGAATTGACTACCCTTTTGAATGTGACGTAATACTTGACTAAATGAATTGATTTTTTCTTCCTAGTTGGCTCTTAAGGGCCCTACTGGGCCGATGGGTTTTACTGGCCGGACTGGACCCCTGGTAAGAACAAAATACTCAGTTCAAAATAACAGATCTCATTTTTTACATGTTGGTAATCAGTGGATACTAGTTAGGGGCAAGTCCATTAACAAAAAATATAAGAGAATATAACACAAAGGATATGGTGAGAGTTCTCTAACTAGTGTTTTTAATAGGGTACACCTGGAAGACCTGGTCTGAAAGGGGAAGGTGGAGATCCTGGTCCGCAGGTAAGACCGTGTTTTATTTTGTAATGAGTAATGAGTTTCATTTCTCATGTACATTTTGCTGCTAAATACTGTATCATCCACACTTCTTTCATTCTGCAGGGTCCTCGAGGTCCTCATGGATTGTCCGGTCCTCCTGGAAAAGCTGGGAGAAGGGTGAATGACCATCTTTGGGCCAAACAATTGATCTGTCTAATATAGTATAACTTTAGAGTACTTTGTAAGTGTATGGCTTCAGTGGTCCTTGTTTTGTTTGCTGATGTTTCTGGTGTTCCTAAAGGGCCGTGCTGGTGCTGATGGTGCTCGTGGAATGCCAGGAGAAACTGGAATAAAGGTTAGATAGGTTCATTTAATCAGTTCTGATTCGTGCTATTTGTAGCTTAATTTGGTCATTGCAGATTGCAGTTGATGGACTTTAAGTGATGTTAATGTGGAAAAAGCTATTTTTAAAAGCTACAATAGCTTTTTCTAGTACCTAATAGAGCTTTTTTTGCTGCAGTCGTCTGGGCTTTTTTGAGTACTGCTTTAAAATCACAGATTCTTCACTATTTTTGTCTGTCCATTTTAGGGTGATCGTGGTTTTGATGGGTTGCCTGGACTACCAGGAGACAAAGGTCATCGGGTAAGTTCTGCAGTTTCACAAATAACCATTTAAAAAAGTTAATATGGTGCTTACAGCCACTGCACAATACTGTTTTTATTGTCAGAAACAAAAGCAGATGCTCTGCAACAGACCTGTACACAAAGTAGGTCTGTGCTGAAAGCACTCGATTAAGTGTAGACTATCTAGACTATCTGAACTGAACTGAGTGAAACTGAAGATGTGATGATGGATAACATAGCAGTTGTGACAGACGAGTGCATTTAGGGATCAAAGAAATGCCAGCTTTTTATAGAGAACTTCACATACTGGCAGCAGCGCTTTTGATTTTTGATTTATGATTTTCTTGTTAATGTTTGGGAGCAGCAATTTGCAGGAAGAACACAGATCGTTAAAAAATGCATATATTTAGAGAATGATATGATTTGCAAAAGATATGCAAACACAGATGTGGAGCAGTATGAAGGTTTGTGTAGTCAGGATAGACTGATGAAGGCTTGCAGTGTTTTGAATTTAAAAGTTAGTGTCTGAGCTGCTGTAGTTTACATAACATACATACATAACTCTGTGTGTTACCTTTTGTTTTTTAGTTTCTTGGTTAATATAGAGGTTAAACTAGAGGTGGGTGAACCTGGGTGGCAGAGACAAACAGCTTAGAGAAAAATCTCAGCACTCGACCTGTCACACAACCACTCCAACAGCCGCTCTTTACTGTCCTTCAGACACATTTTCACCCAGAAAACTGAAGATATGGCCTCAAATCGTCAAACTGAGCCAGCTAGCAGCACTAAAACAAACATTTACAGGCTGATTATCATTAATAGAAGCACAACTAACAGTGACACAAATCTTTTTTTCATAACTGACCTAAGCTGTAGTGTGTTAAAGGCTGTATAAAAGTTTGCTGTGTGTTTACCTTTGCAGGAATGATATGTTTGTCACTTTCCCGCCGCCGTAGCCAAAAATTTTTCTTACTGTTATTAGTGTGATTGATGACATAAAAAATAATACAACTCAAGAACAAGAGTGTGATTGCTTCTGCAGTCATGCTAATTAACAACTTACTTTTTATGTGTTTTATGGATTTTAATGTGTTATGCTTCTGTAAAGTTACCCAGCGTTGATCTAGCTACGGTAAAACACACTGGGTGGACAGACTAAGTAGTAATGAACAATATTAATGAGCAAAATGAAAATGTATTTTAGAGTTTATCTAATGTCCGTGTCAAGTGTACCTGGCCTGTGACTTCAATGAATGAATCCTTTCTTTTTCTTCTTTGCTTTCTCTTGCAACCAGGGCAACACAGGAGGAATGGGCCTACCAGGACCCCCTGGAGAGGATGGAGAGAGAGTCAGTAGCTTCATTAAACCTTTCTGACATATTAAAATGAAATACCCAAGTTTATTCTCTAGTAGAAGAATAAGTAATGTGAAATTACAGACATTTTTAATGGAGTCCCTACATTTTTAAGGGCTCAAAGTAATAGAAAATGTGTTGTTTTAATACTTGGAGGCAGTCATCCTTTGTCTGAAGTCTGGAACTCATGGTAGCCTTCAGTTTCTGCTTGTTTGTTGGTCTTTCTGCCACCTGTTTTGTCTTCAGTAACTGAAAAGATACTCTACTATGGAAGAATCTCCCATTTCTCTACCGTGAGACAGAGATGTTCATAAGTCATTTTTAGTCCAAATCAAGTCTCAACCCTTTGAGTGGCAATGTTTACAAACAGTGACTGTAAATGTGGGATGTTTGAGCTGAAAATGTTGCGCTAAATGTTTAGAAGATATGCTAATTGGACACACCCCGCGATTACAATTGGCTGTTACTTAGCAGGGGGCGGGACTGCGTGCTGTGATATGCCCTCACCAACATGGAGGATTTGCCTTAAAT
>JBBPDB010000140.1:58867-73448 GCA_037974465.1 Brachypetersius altus
TGCCATGTGATTGGTTGATTAGATAATTGCATTAATGAGAAATTGAACAGGTGTTCCTAATAATCCTTTAGGTGAGTCTACACATTAATGTATATAGACAGCATAAAGTGCAATATGTGCAGTATGCAGTATTTATACAGTATTCATACAGAATTCACACAGGATTCATAAAGGATTTATTCAGGATTCACACGGAATTCACAAAGGATTTATTCAGGATTCCTAAAATGATTCATACAGGATTTATAAAGGATTCACACAGGAAAAACACAAATAACACAAAATACTACAGAATGGTTTATTGTTTATCGTCATTCATTGTTTATTTGTATATTTGCCCAAATATCATCTACCTCAGGCCAAACTTGGACCTACTACAGCTGTATATCAGCAGTTTCCTGACCAGATTTTTATTTTAAATACCAGCGGCACACTATAATTACACACTCCCACTTTGTTTTGTCCCTGTCCTGTTTTAAGACGTTAGTTAGATTTATATTCATGTGTAAATCCCTTGCCCTATATTTTTGTATTTTTGGTATTCTGTATAAATGTGCCATGGAGAGTATGTGTGGAACAGCATTTCAATACACTGTAGACTGACTGTAGTGTTGTCTTGACAATAAACCGATCTTGAATGTTGATTCATACAGGATGTATACATAATTCATGCTGGATTTATACAGAATTAAAAGACAAAAGTTTTGGTCGTTTACGTTTCCTAGGTAATTTTATCCATAATCTTATTTTTCTGTACTGTGAATCACTCCTCTGGTGTTTGATCGAGGAATCAGGGCAGAGGTTACATAATAAATCATACAGGTAATAATTATGTAACTGTATTATTATATTATGAAATTTGACATTTAGAGGTTAGTTAGGTTAGTCTCCATACTTATTCTTGAAATATCTCTCGGAATCACAGTAACTGGCCTCATTAAATACTTTTATTGATGATTTTAAAGTGCGATTTGCGCGTCTATTGTTTCACGTTTCCAGAAAAATAAGACTTTTGACCTCACAGGACGGAAGTCGTGTTAACAGCGCTGTGCTGGTGCTGCATGTTGACCTCACTCGCCGGAAGTGGAGAGGAGAACAGTCGGACAAGAGGAAAAAAATTGAAAAAAAAAAAAAAACATTAAAAGGGCGAATCTGCGGATCCGGACGGAGTTCCCGAACGCGGCCCGGCTCGGAGGAGGCCCGGGACCCAGGGCACTGCGCCACCACCGGTAAAGACCTCGGGCCGGCCCGGTTGCAGGGTGTTTTTTGGGGGGTTTGTTGGGATCTGTCGGAGTTTGAGCAGCTCGCAGCGCGGCGCCCCTCTCGCGAGCCGGAAGTCTGCGTCTCGCGCACAGCGGCGTTTTTTTTTTCTCGCGCTCGGTTTTTTTATCTCGAGTTTTTTTTTTCTTTTTTTTTATTTTCAGACTCAGACTAACCGGGAACACAGAGACACAAACAGAGACACGCAGGGACACGCAGGGACATGGGGACAGCTCTGTCCAGGGCGGGACATTTCACACAGTAAACAGATTTTAATGGAGCTGCAGAGGGGGCAGAAAACAAAGCTGCAGGTTTAATGGAGGCTGAGAGGTTGACGGAGAATGTAGTGTTGGTGCAGGCTGAGATATTAAAGGGGGCTGGACTATTAATAGACAATGGAATTTTAGTGGAGGTTGAGATGTTTATGGAGGCTGTAGTGTTAATAGAGGTGGAGATGTTGGTGCAGGCTGAGATATTAATAGAGGCTGTAGTGTTAGTGGGAGCAGCAGTATTACTGGAGGCTGAGATATTAAAGAAGGCTGAGATGTTAAAGGTGGCCGTAGTGTTAATGGAGGTTAAGATGTTTGTGCAAGTTGAGATATTAAAGTATTGCTGGAGGTTGAGATGTTAAAGGTAGCTGTGGTGTTGGAGGAGGCTGTAGTGTTTGAGGAACCTGGGATGTCTGGGGGGGCAGATAAGAAGTGAAAACTCGAGCTGTTTGTAAAGTGACAATTTGTTATACGAGCTTCACCACAACAGTGAAATTCTTTCTCTATATATAACCAATTTGACCCATTCACCAAGTGAAGCAGCGTGCAGCCCGGAACTCAGAGCCCGTGGAGCAGAGTGGACCTTACTCAAGAGTACATCAGTGGTACCACTAGCAGCCCTGGGGTTTAAACTCACAACATTCTGAGCACAGCTGCCCCTGCATGATTTTATTTTTTCCCCCAGTACTGCCAGTGCTAATGAAACACCACATTTTGGGGCAGTTGGTGGTCTGGTGGTTAGAGAGTTTTCCTGTAATCAGAAGGTTGTAAGTTCGAAATCCAGGGCTGCTAACGGCACCACTGAGGTACCCTTGAGTAAGGCGCCGTCCCCACACTCTGCTCCCCCTGTGCGTCACTTGGTGACTGGGTTAAATGTGTTAAATGCAGAGAAGAATGTTGTGCTGTTCACTCTGTGTGCTGTTGTGTGTTCATATAAGACAAATGGACACTTTACAACATTACCCAGGTCACAAACACACACCGCAAACATCTGGTAAACCGAGCACTCGCCAGTTATTAATTCTGTTCTGTCCGAATAAACAGAACCGACCTCACTGGGTCCCAGAATGAGTTGGGTCTGCAGATCAGTTCCCCTAAAGGCAGAGATGACCCACTAAACTGTCTAGCTATAGTGAGTCTGGTGGGGAGGGGTTCCCCGGTTCTCCGCTCGGCTGTAGAATGTGAACTCCTGCTATTGTAAAGGCTCATGTTTACCTTCTATTTAAATAAATAACACTCTCAACTGTATGTATTTAAGTAAACCTCGATTCATTATTTGCAAATAAAGATTTAGAAGATCTTCTCTCCCCCATGATCTGTTGTATCCCTCCCAGACTGCAGCAGTAAACACACTAACAACCTCTTCTTGATTAAATTGTGCATGTGTGATATATATTTGCACTTTATCCATGCATGCACCATCACAAAAAAAAATAAAGATGCCTCTTCGTCTCTCTTAGGTTAAGCATCAGGTCATGAAAGACCTGAGATGGATCTAGGAGTGTGTGTGTGTTTTTAGAAATATCTTTGTCTACCTTGATCAGCTTTGAATGGCAGTTTTAAAAACATGCATGTATAGAGACAAAAAATGCACCCACAGTTCCAGAGAGATTTTACGACCAGATCGTTTTCCCTTGTGTGGTTTCTTGAGTGTCTGATCTCGACCCAAGCAGAGGGTCGTTTTTAAAGAGCCACACATGGAACATGAAGGGTAGGGGGTAAGTAGCCAAACGCAGAATGGGTGTTTACAAGTAATGTTGCTTTTCAATTGCAGAAATAATGGAAGATTCCCATTTCAACTCATCATACTTTTGGTCTCCCGTTCCAACAGTACAAGGACAGGTAGAAACCTTATTATTGGAATCTCTTGTACATCATTGTGTCTAGGAGACGCTGAGCTTAAAACGCAAAGTGAAAAAGTAAACAACAGGATAAGTGAAACAATGTTTTCTTCAGAGTACTCAGAGTTTTAAATATAAATGCATATATGTTGGTACATAATGTAGATTTGGTCCATAGCAGGCCGGGATGGGACTCGCTCTGATCCTGTGAAAGTTTGGAAAACACTGCCCGTCTTCCAAGAGAAAATAATCCTTCCCTTGCTGCTCTTTCTCCCATTTTTCCTCTGTCCATCCTTTGCATTTATCTCTTACTTCATGTTCCTTTCTTTTTCTCTACCCGCTCCACTCCTTTCCCTCCATCTTCCATCCTGTCCAACTGTCTATGTTCCCGGTTTTTAGATCGAGAACGCCATGTTTCTGAACAAGATGAAGGAGCAGCTGGGGCCAGAAAAGAGCGCCTCCTTCCCCCACTCTTCTTCCACACACTACCCCACTGCCGTGCTCACGGTGCCGGGCCCTGCCACCATGGACACTGGAACCGGTGCCCGGGTGCCCAAGCAGGAAGGAGGAGGTGTAGGTGGAACAGGAGGACCACAAATGGCCACTGTGGGAGGACATCTCCACCCACCTCATTCCTCTCAGAACATCACGGTGGTGCCGGTCCCCTCCACTGGCATAATGACAGCAGGTGGGTGGATCACTATGGAAACTTGTTTTATTAAAGGACATCGAAGCGGAGATTGTTGTCTCGATTACAACAAGTCCGTTGTTTTACTATAAGCTATGAATACAGAAACTGTACCTGTATAACTGACATAATGCCGGTTCAGAGTAGAGTCTGTATGAAAATGTAATATTTACACTGAGTCTGATTTAACTGAAACTGATTTGTCTAAAGCTGTTAATTTGGAATGGGTTTTGGGTTTGTATGTCAGTACAGTTAGTAATGTGTACTTGTAATTAGGCTGTAGTAAGATAAGTAAACTTAGCTGTGTTCGAAAAATGCACTTGTTCACTATGTAACGAATCAGCCATTTTGTAGAGTTGTTCGAAATTCCAGCCGTCCTTTTAACCCACTAGTTAGTGCACTACAGAGTCACCACGCAACATCCAGGCACATGGAGAGGAGAGGAGTGGGTGTCGACAATCTCTGGAAAGAAATTATCTAAAGTAGATGGGACGCTAACATTAGCTGCTAGGTGCTATCACAGTATTTACTATCAGCATTTGATTACATCTGATGAGCAAAATATGTTTCAGACAACTCGCCCCGATGGCATTACGTCTTCTCTTCTGTCTCATCAGCATCTTGACAAGTATTGACAAGTATTAGTAAAATGAATCAAAATGTTCAATGCTCGAATTGGATCCATATCTCCAGAAAGTTAGCAAGCTAGGATAGCTACTGAAAAAGCTTTAGGGAAAAAAAAACTTGCACATGAGAGAGAGCCACAGTTTAAAAATCTTCGGTTACATTGTTCTATACATTTGTGGGTATGGACAGGCGTAACTTGTATAGCTACAATTTATGTGTATAAATTGTACACTGTTACCATAATAAATGCTGCAATCCCCGTCATGTTAGTAGTAGGGTTGTCCAAAAAATTGATTCTCAGATACTAATCGATACTAAAATTTAGTATCGAATTCAATATTTATTAACACTGGTATTGATACTTAAATGCATCTGCTGGTTCACAGAAATCACTGGCAGACTACAACACTTTTCAACAGGCATTGCAGCGGGAAGCCCCTCCCCCGGCTACCTGGAGGACCCAATGTTTACATGACAGCCCTGTAACTCGGCCAGGGAACAACTTAGCGCTGCAAAATCTTACACAGACCCTCAGCTCCCCCAGATCTATTGAACGTGGCCAGTGACGAAGCTCTCCTCCCCGCAGAACTGGCGTATCGGTCCCGAGAGCACGGACTGTTCGAGCTGTAACTGCCGTAGATCTCCGTGAGACCTTTCCAGTCTTCGCTTGCCCCCTAGCCGCCAAGTATCCGGAGTTATTTGCCCAAAACCATCCTGCGCCTTTAAATGCACTGCCAAGTTCTGAGTTGCCTAATAAAAATAATAATATTAATAATAATAATACATAAAAATACAATAATAATACATTTAATTTATAAAGCGCAAACCTAGCGCTGCAAAATTTTATAGGGACTCCGCAGAGAACCGGCGCGACGGCTCCTGAGCACACATTTTTTATAAAAAAGTTCCTGTGTTTGGTTTTTCTCCCCCTGTAGTATCAAAAAGAGTATCATCCTTAGTATCGGTATTGAGTTTGAGTTTTCAATTTCAGCATCGCGACAAGCCTAGTTAGTAGCTACTCCAGTGCTGCTTAACAAGTGTCCGTAATTAACTAAACATCGCCTCCCCTTGTTCACTACTTAACCCCCTATATAGTAAACACTATGTAGTGAACGAGTGTACTTTTCGAACACAGCTCTTGTTTATTGTGTGCTTTTGTGAACCATCAGAAATTTCAGGAGGAACAACTGCAATGAGTTCACAGACTTTAATGAAAGAAATGAGTGAAGTGAATCTGACGAGCAGAGCTTGGTTTCTAGTGGGTTACACTGTAATGTGGCTGTTAGAAGATTGTTTTTAAGTGAGTATTGTCTCAGTAGGTCAGATGATGGATTTCTCTCTCTCTCTCAGCGGGGTTAGTGATCACCACTCCTCAGGGCACCCTGGTCACTCCTCCTGCCTCCTCTCAGTCGTTTGTTACTGGACCCCCTGCCACCACCATGATCGTTTCTACACTTCACCCCTCGAACACAGGTAAACCCACTCATCCTTATCGCTGTGCAGCTTTACATCTGTCTCCCACTGCTGCCCCTGTACTTTTCTCTCTTATATACAGGCATAATGCTTCACTGGTGTGATAGACTCCCTAAAGGTCCCATGACATGAGTATGTGACTGTTTGAGATTGTTTTACATTAATAGAGTTTCCACGGCCTGCCTGTGGTCCTGCAGGGGCTAGAAATGGCGATCGGTGTAAAGAGTGCTGTGATCCTCCTGCTCTGCCGCTGTGAGAGCGACAGCTCAGAGGCCCGATCTGGAATTTGGCCTGTATGTCGTCATAAGGGGAAAGATTATCCCCCATTTCTCATGCTTTAAAAAAATTAGCTCCACTGACTGTCAGTGCTGTGTGTGAGAGACACTTTTTCCTGTAGAGACATCAGGGCTTGTAAAGGAGTGAAGCGGCTTAGATGTGCAAATGAGCACAAATTAATTTTTTTAGTTATTTCATGCGAGTCTCTGAAGAACCAGTGGCTTCATTTTATGTTTGGAGATGTCCTGCTGTAGTCGCCGAGTTTCAGCTTCTTCAGGTTCTTCTCCATCCAGATCAGATTCTGGGCCAAACTGGAATGTCTTTGTGTCTACGAGCCATCGCAATGCACTGTAAACATTAACGCATGGTACCGTGTCTGCAAGCTGGCCCCTCCCCCACCCAACACCTTGCTCCGCCTCTCTCCTCCTCATGATCATTTAAAGCTACAGACACAGAAACGGCATGTCCTCACTGTGGGATGTAATTCTGCACCAAGGCTGAATTTCAGAAAGAGACTTCAGATTCAGTATTAGGAGCCATTTAGACCGATATAACAGCATAAAAAAATCAGCATGTCATGGGACCTTAATGCAAAATACAGGTAGTGTTTTCATGCAGTTATAAAAAACATACTGATAGTATAGCATTTCCCAACGACTCGTATTAGGCAGGTGTAGTCCATTTCACACATGCAGCATTTTTATTACAATTTTAGAGTAGTTGTTGCTATTTAATTTTACTCTGCCGTACACTCACTGCATGGTCTTCCTCTCGCTCACTTTGAGTAAGTGAGGAATTAAAGAAAGAGGGAAGGGAGGGAATGAAGGAGCGAGCACTGTGTGCTGAGTGTGTTCTGCTCTTCTTTCGATTTCTGTCAGAGGCCAGACGGCCACCTTCGTTCTACCTCCACAACCACAGTGAGTATACACACACACATACACGTGTCACACATTGCAAACTAGATATTTCCAACCATTAGTCCAACCCACATCTAACTTACCTGAAGAATGGAATTCTAAGCTGAATAAGAATCTCGCTCCTGCTGAATTTCTGACAGTTCCTGTCCGTTCTCTTTGCCGCTCCCGGAAAATACATTTCTGAAATAAAAACGATCCATGTTCTGTTATTTTAAGCGAGTGGTGCTGAAACACTAAGAGAGCCCTTCGTGTAGTGGATAGTGCCGGATATGAACGTTTTGTGGTAATCTTCCCTCTATATATCCGCTGTAACGGCACGGACGCCTGACATGGACGCCTGTATCGCCAGAGCTTTTCTCTCAGCATGCCTTGATACAGTTGTTGGATGATGCAGAATGTCTTTAACATTAAACTCACCGTATTTAGAAGCGATGACACCACCAAAATCATGAGGCCGAATATCTTTACAGCATAGTTCGCCACATTTTTAGTTTCTCTTGCAGGTCATGTGGTGGGGGGTGAATTGTTTTGTCTGTGAGTTTCAGCTTCGTCTGACCGGGGAGTAGCAGGACAGGTGTGTCCCGCAATCCTGAAGAGCCGGATTCGTGCCTGCTGTAGACTTCGCACAACAGCGCTTTACCGATTTCCCCATCTTTAGATTTGTTTATATTCTCCCTTCTTAATTTTTCATCTGTATCCTCCATTCTGCTAACAATTTTGGGACCGGATGTCTGTTTTTATCCCGCCCGCTTCCGCCCGCTCCCGCCCACTGTCTCTATTGCCCCGCTCGCTGTCTCTATTGCCCCGCCCACTTCTACCCACAACAACTTTAAACCCGCCAAAGATTTGCGTTGCAGGACTCTAATGTACGATCACACTTGCTCCTGATGAGAAAAATATTTGTAAGTTGGGGTTCACATTGTAGGCATCTTTGATTTTTATGCCGAAAAACTTAATTTGAAGCAGTCAGGTAGTCCTGTGTCAAAACGCTGTTGTCAAAACTATATTTCTTTACTTTAAGAAGAGTCCAACACTATGATTAGTCCAGACTATCTAAAGCGGACAGAGACCAAGTCAAGAATAAGCCTAAGTGGAACAAGACAGCACAAACGAAGTAAAAAATACTAATCTGTTTTCAGTACATATTACTGGGGAAATGTAAGAGACGTGGAGAGTGTTTCTTTATTTTCTTTAGGTATAAATAACACCAAATTCAAATCCTAGTAGAATACACAAAAAAACACATGGTGTGGTGAGAAAGTGTCTTTTCATTCAGATTGGGTGGCTTAACTAGTGCAAACACTTCCGGATGAGTGAATATGGTGGTGAGTGAAAGCGAAGGAGCTTTTTTTCCATAGAATTATTTTGGGCCTTCAGCAGCTGCTTCTTACCAAAACTAACACTATAAAGAATATGGTTGTAGATTTCAATTCATTGCTCAATAAATATTAATTGATTAATATTAGTATAATTACTGTTTACTGTACAATTGTAATGATTGTCCCAACCTGTACTAGAGGCTAATAGAGCTGAACACACCATCAGGGTTGATTCTGATGACCTTCTACAGGCTCCCTTAAGCCCTCGTTCACACAGGCGACTGAATCAGGCATGTTTCTGACATTCGTGGCGTCAGGTGACTACAAGTGGGTCCATGTTTCAGTGCAGAACTACCCGCAAAGACGACCCACATGTAAACACAGGACAGAATAATTACGGCCCCCACAGTAGGGCGATATGACGATGTGAGATTGTGAATCTATGTACTGACGATCTGCCAAAACGGAGAGATCGTAGTATTGTCTATATAAACTACATTCCATGTATCTATTGCTGTTCTATGCTCTTCCATATATTTTATGCTCAGCCAAATCGCGCTGTTTGCTAATCCGAGTTATGCCCGCCTTATAGAAACAGCACTCAACCAACAATAGTTTGGTTGTACTTGCGCTACCTCGGAGCATGGAGCAGACAGGAAACCAGGGATCCATACTGATGTGGTTTTTATTTACAAAAAGGAAAACAAAGGACGGAACTTAAACTGGTACGAGGGCCACCAGGAACATGAACAAGAACTAGAAACAAGATGACAGGCAGGGTAAACGAGGCGAGGGACACATAACTGAAAACCAACACAAACAGGACTTAACTACACACTGAAATCAGGGGGCAAAACAAACAGGTGAAAACCAAAAACACGTGACACAGGAACAGAACATCAAAATAAAAGCCCCAAAAACCCATAACAAAACAGAACCAAAAAACAGAAAAGCCGTACCGTGACACCCTGATAAAGAACAGCTGTTTAATACACATTAGATGAACTGACTGGGACCACCAACAAATCCCTCTCAACACTCTCAAAATCTGGAGGTATTTAGTTCATTCGTTCATTACATTGCATTCCTTCATTGGCACAGATTTTTATCTAAAGCAGCTTAGAACACCAGGAAACACTCAGTCAGTGTGAGAACCAGAGGAGAGTACTAAGAGCTAAAATCTTTATGCAGGCATAGTGCAAGAAGAAGTGCATTACGTGAGGAGATGCTCTCTGAACAGACAAGTCTTTACGAGGTTTTTGAAGCTAGAGAGGGATTCTGCTGCTCTAACCAGCCCAAACCATTCTATTTACTACCAATAAAAATAATAATATTAACACATCGTTCTTAAGCGTAAAGAATGTTTTACACATTCAAATGATCCAGTCCAGACATATTACAATATTAAAATTCAAGCAGTTTGGGACAAATTTGCCAGAAATCCACCTTCTAAAACCAGGTGTAAATTAGCAGTAGTTCTAAAAGACATGGTCTTAGGAGGTTTCTTCAGAATATAACAGTCCGATTTCTGAACAGCACACGCATGAGGATTCCTACATCATGTCTTGGTGAGACTACAGTATGTGTTCATATTATTGTATCCCAAATTCTCTATTTTGAGCTATTCTTTTCTTACATCAAAGAGTAACCAAAAACCCCTTCTAATTAGTGATTACAGCTACTTTAAAGTGCCCCCACTGCTGGTGTAAGTGTTCAGTTGCACACACACACACACACACACACACACACACACACACAGATTGTGTAATCTCCTTAGGAAACCATTAGCCAATAGAACTTGATGCTTTGGAGCAGCCACACATGGGTCTAAGTTTACCATGCTGAATGCAAGTGTTGGCTAGCGGGGTATAATGCCCCCCAGTATAAAACTGAAGAGCAGTCAGTGTTCGCTGGACTGATGGAATTTAATCCAATATATTTGCAAAGAGTGGTGTTATCTGATCTCACTAACACTCCTATGGCAGATATGACTTTTTTATGTATATATACTTTATTGATCCCGGAGGAAATTGCTTGAGTCCTCTGCATTTAATTCAATTCACCTGAATGAAGCCGTGGGCTGCCGACAATGGTGCCTGGGGATCAGAGTGTGGGACGTTCCTTCACTTAAGGGTACCCCAGTGGTGCCACTGACCTTTCGATCACATGCAATCAAATCCCGCCAAGCAATCAAATCCTCACAGCAAGTTTCCAACATATAAAAATAAGCGTAGCAACAAAAGGAGGACAAATTACTTCCAAATAAAACCACTGGTTGTGGAAGAATTGAGTGTTTATTACTTTGATAGTTTCCATTATCCTTCTGCCTTTAAAACCTTTCATCTCGCAAACCTAGTATGCAAGGTGTCCTGTGTGCAGATCATTTAGGATGTAGCATGACTGTAATTCAGGCCCCGTCTGTCTGAAGGAGAGGAGATATGGTGAAAAGTGTTACTATTAGTGTCGCTGGTTAAAGAAAGCTGCCCTATGTGATGCTCTAGGCATGCGATCTTTCAAATAAATTTGCTTCATAATAGATATCTCTCTAATGATGTTCTCATTAAATTGAAACTGGCATTACTCATTGGATTTACCTGCCTATATATGATAAGCATAATTGCCTTGCTATTCCAAGAAGTCACCTTTATTAAACCTGGGTTACATAATCCACTGTCCAAGGTGATATACCTTTATATGTTACCTTGTAAAATGTCATCTCCCCTTTTTTCTACCTCAGTATAGGAAATAAATGCCAATTCTGTCAATTATGAATCAGAATGAAAAGAACATTGAAATACCAGCAGTCAAAAATGCAGACAAGTAAAAGACCAAGGGCCAGGTTTTGTATGAAACACCTTGCTTTGATCAGTGTAATGTTCTGCCTTTTCCAGTGTCCGGTCTTTTATGAGCATTTCATTAGCAGTGGTAAGATATTCATGTTCAGTGGTACATAGAAACTTCTTTGAAAGCTCATTACTCTCAAATTGATAGCTAGACTCAAAAGATGAGAAAAGCATTAATTGGACAGTGATGCAGTTCATTTGGCCCTATACACAGCAGCAACTGGATCATAGAAATGACTGATTATTTATACAAATTTCAGGTGAAATGGAGCAATTAAATAGTTTTCTGCTCAGTTATCTCTTGACCAGCCTTGAGAGACTCCATCATGGCTTTACGGAGTTCATTCTAGAAATGATCAACTGTGTACTCTAAAACATATCCTGCCGAACTGAAACATCTTAAATATACAAAAGATCAGTTCATTCTTTTGTTTCTTCATTGAGATTGTCGGCTTAACATTAGAAGAAGAACTTATTTCAGCAGATACACAGGTCCTGTCACGGCTGAGGGCCGTTGGTGGCCACCGTGATTTGTTTGGGTTTTGTTCTGTGTCCTGTGGCCTTTTGTTTTGTTTGTGTCACGTGTTTTAGGTTCCCCACCTGTTTCCTGTTTGTGTTCCCCAGGTGCCTCGTGTTTTCCCCAGTATTTAAGGTCTGCTTGTACGTCTTTGCTTTGTCGGTCATTGTCCTTATTTTGGTTCCTTGTTTTGTAACCTCAGTCTGAGTTTTCATGACGGCCAGCAAGCCCTGTTTATTTTTGCTTACATGTTTCGGAATAAAGACCCCCGATGGATCCTCGTTCTCCAGCCTGTTCCATCCAAAGAGGCAGTTCATGGTCGTGGGGGTTTAGCCTCCCCGGCCGTGACAGATCCTCTCCTATTTATAGGATCATTTCGCTTGTTTCAAGATATAATGCAATTAGATTGGCTCGCTTAAAATATGCATTGGTTAGATTTAAGATTACTGTTGCCAAGATATGTCTTGTAGAATGCAGAATTATGAATGTAAAACGACTTTACTTCACCGAGGAAACAGTTCAGTCGGCTTAGCAATTGCATACAAGCCGCCCTCCCAGAGAAGAACATAGCAGCATTACGTCGAAAGAACCCTTTGATTCTGTGAAAACCGTTGAAGAGATAATGACAAGTCTGATGTGATGTGTCAAATACTGCCGTAAAGAGAAGAATGCATGAGAATAATGGCAGCGGGTACTGAGAAAGATATAAGAACAGAAAAGGCTGATAACAGTTTGCTAAAAAGTCTATGAAAACCTTGTATAGTCTTGTGAATAGAGGCATATAGATTCATATGTTTCAGAAAGATGTAATGAAAAAAATGTTGAACATGGTGACATTTACAGTTTATGTTTTCAGTTTATTTCACCCACCGTGTAGGTTCACTTACTGACTGTAGTTCTTTTGCCACACAGCTAAGTAGTATCAAATGAAAAGAAACAGCGCAGGGCTGCCACTGAACTGATATATCTTGGATTGCGGGTGTTTGTTAATGAAGCAGGGACAACAGCAAGGCAGTAACATGTTAGTGTGTGCAGGAGTGGTACTAGTGCATCAGACACAACAGTGTTGCTGAGCCTTTGGCCCATGTGTAATAAACTGAAATACAGTGGTAGACAGCAGTATATACCTAGAAGGAAATCAAAAACAATTAAATAAACACAAAAAAAAAACAAGTTCCATTGCAGGTTGTGTAGCACTTAGCATGATGGGTGCTTAACAAAACCAAATTTGGTGTAAACATCACCGTATTCTGAAACGTGTGGTAATATTTACGTTCAGTTTACAGGGATGACGGCCGAAGGCCCTTGTTGCGTGGCGGATGGGCCCTGGCATGACTGGCACGCGAGAGCTGGTAAACCACGCTGTTTACTCTGAGAACGCACCAAACGAGCCCGCATTCTCACTCGCACAAACAGGGGAACTGGGGGTTGCTCCGAAAAGCATGAGTACTCACGGAACCTGATTAGGATTGGAGTTGGGACACTTGGCATGAAGCTTGTCACTTCAATGACTGTGTGAGGTGTGCATACCTGTTACCTGCTTAAATACGTGCCGTGCAGTCATTTCCGGTGCCTCGTGACTGCACGTGATCCGGTGTGCGTGACAGGGATAACTGGAACGATTCTGAAATGTATTGTGATTGTATCATGAGATTTACAGCAGGTGGTCTGAAAGCAATAGTTGTGTAATTCCTGCTGTATATACTGACCAGTCATTATTTAGTACACACAGACCTAAAAATAATGTCAATTTAGTGCTGCAGGGGAACTGACTTAGTCGTTTCTACTGATTATTCTAACAACCTAAGAGAGAGAATTTTGAAGTGAACGGCTCAGTTCTAATCAAATGCCTGAGAATTCAGTGGATGGATAAAAAGTGGATTGTTCTTGAAGTCGGTCATCCAACCTGAACCACAAGTATGCTTTTCACTTTGCAAGGACAAGATTGAAGGCACAAAATCCCCCGAAGCAAGCAGCAACTGAGGATGGCTGCGTAATAGGCCTGGCAGAGCATTGTTAGGAAAAATGCCCAGTGTCTGTGGGTTGCTTATTTTGGGCAGGTAACATTTGCAAGAGATTTAAATGTTTGTGCAGAGCTGACACTCTGCATCTTCAAACAGACAAGACAACAAAACATGTTTTTCACTGAGAAAATGTGTTCGCTTTTGTTATTAATTTAATGGTATAAAAGCTCGTTTGAACTGAGCACTGTGTAGATGCTGACTCTCCCAATCCCTGAGTGGCTGGAGAGGAAAGTATAAACGCTACATAAATATATTAAAAAACGGAAAATTTTCAAGAACTTGACTTAGTGCACGTTCTGTATGCATTCAGATAATGTCAAAACACATCTTAATCCAAACATTTAAGGTTTTAGGCTTTGGTTGGTTTTAGCCAATGTTGGAATATAGATCAACACTCTTCTGGTACCTATTCAATAGACATTCACATCAAATGAGTTTATATATGCCATACTGATGGTGCCAGCTCCAGTAGATAAAGGCCAACCCTGCGAGGTTCCTGAAGCACCCAGGAAATCCTGCTCTATGAC
>JBBPDB010000140.1:88472-98472 GCA_037974465.1 Brachypetersius altus
AGGGTAGGGTAAATGAGGCGATGGACACATGAGGCATGGAACACAAGGACGGGCTTATAAGGACACCAAATCACAGGGCAAAACACAGGCAGGTGAACACAACAGAGACACGTGACGCAAGAACATGACATCAAAATAAAAGCCGAAAACCTATAAGAACAGAAAAGAAAAGCAAATGATAAACAGCGACCCCTAACGGCCGCTGACCGAGTCGTGACAGTACCCCCCTCAAAGCCGCAACCCCGGGGCGGCATGAAACACCAAACCAAAAAGCCCCCCCCCCACCAAACAACACCAAAAGGGCGGGCGGGGGGACGGCAGGGGCAAGGACAACGCCCCCGTTCCCCCTCCACGTCGCTCCCCCACTGTCTCTGTGGTGGGGCTGACTCCCCGTCAGCCTGGGCGACGCGGCTGTGGACCACGGGACGCTCTCCCTGTCCTGCGGCCCCGGTCCCTCACCGTGGAGACCCACAGCATCCAGGGCGGCAACCCCGCCTCCTGGAAGTCCTTCTGCCGGCAGTCTCCCAGCGGGGTCGCCGCTAACGTCAGGCAGACAGGCCCCATCGTGGGCCTGGGCTGGGTGCACACTGTGCCCTTCACCTGCCGGTAGGCAGGCAGGCAGTCCCCTCCGGGAGACTGGACGGGCCCCTCGCTGTCGGGTGAGCAGTCCGGTGGGCTGGCTGGTGTGCTGGCAGGCAGGCAGGCCCCTCCAGGAGACTGAATGGGCCCCTCAAGGTGGTCAAAGGGGGCCTGGAACCCTGCGCTAACCCCCTCCGGCCCCCACCCACCCGCCCTTACCCTACTACTCCTCCCTCGAAAAAAATGGGGTTTTTTTTTCCTGCGTCTGATGTTTCTCTAGCCTCTCCTTCTCTCCTATGGCCTTGGCTAAACCCCCTAAAAACCCTACCAACCAGGCTAAGGCAGGGGAAACGGGACAGACTGGGGCCTCCGGGAGGCCAAGGCTGGGGCTAATAGGGCCTAGGGCAGCAGGAACGGGGCGAATAGGAGCAGGGGAGGCAGAAGCGGGGCCTGTGGGGCTAGCAGGCGCGGGGGCTACACTGGCAGGGGCTGCACCGACACCGACAGAAGGGGCTGCACCGACACCGACAGAAGGCGCTGCACCGACAGAAGGGGCTGCACTGATAGAAGGGGCTGCACTGACACCAGCAGCCGCACATACACCAGCAGCCACACAATCACCAGCAGCCACACAATCATCAGCAGCCAAACAATCACCAGCAGCCGCACTCATAGTCACAGCCTCACTCACAGTCACAGCCTCACTCACAGTGACAACCTCACTCACAGTGACAACCTCACTCACAGTCACAGCCTCACTCACAGTCACAGACTCGCTCACAGTCACAGCCTCACTCACAGTCACACTCTCAGCAGCCACACTCTCAGCAGCAGGCCCGCTAGCCAAGCCAGGGAGAGTAGCGGCTAAGCTAATCAGGGGGCTAATGCTAAGTGCTGGGGCCTTACTGGTGATGCTTGCCCAGGACAGGTGGCCAGCTGGAGTGGTAGAGGCCTGGAGGTGCTCCATGAGCTCACTGACGGTGTGGGTGAGCTGCTCCAGTCGCTGTTGTTGATGCTGGAGCAGGGGGTGGAGCTGGAACGCCTGGTGGGCCTCTTTCCAGGCGTCTCCCGGACACACGGCACCGGTCCCGTGCTGCAGTGGCGGCTCCGGGTTCACGACCGGCTCGTGTGTGTGCGGCGTGGTTGCCGCTTTCTTGGGTGGAGGAGGAGCTGTGGGCGCTCCGCGTTTCCTTCGCCTCTGCCTCTTTGTTGTTGTGGACGGGGGGGCGGCTTCCGGGAAGGCTTCGTCCTCTGAGCCCCATGGGAGAGAGTCCCACGGGAGCTCCCATGGCGGTCGGTTGCTCCGGAAGAGCGCGGAGTCGTCCTCTGAGTCCTCCGTGCCCCACCCCTTCGCCCAGGCGGTGGCTTGGTCACGCCAGGCGCCGGTTTCCTCCTCGATGGGGTCCGAGTCTGAAAACTCCGCCGCCCACGCACGCATGGCGGCGTTCCAGGCCCAGACCTCCTCGCTCTGATGAGAGCTTGTGGGTGGATGTGTCCATCTGTCACGAGGCCAGCACTCGGAGCTACCTCTAGGGGAACAGGAACAGGCAAGCAAACAAGGATCCATTCTGGGGTTTTATTAAACAAAACGAAAATAAAGGGCACGATGGCCTCCTAAAACTTACAAACAGGGAACAGGCAGGATAAGGGTAGGGTAAATGAGGCGATGGACACATGAGGCATGGAACACAAGGACGGGCTTATAAGGACACCAAATCACAGGACAAAACACAGGCAGGTGAACACAACAGAGACACGTGACGCAAGAACATGACATCAAAATAAAAGCCCAAAACTAACGAGAACAGAAAAGAAAAGCAAACGAAAAACAGCGACCCCTAATGGCCGCTGACCGAGCCGTGACTGTCCATAACAGGATGGACAGATAAATCATATCATGAAGTAGAAAACACATCATAAAATAAATAAAATGAATAGCCTGAGATGGCACCATAAAATGTCTTCTTTCCAGAGATACTTAAAAAAATTGAGAAAAAAATGATTTTCAAAAAAAAAAATTCCAAGTTGAAAATAAATGTACCAATTTCATGGAATGACCCTAAGACAATAGAATAGAAAAAGAGACAATACACAATAGTGCAACAACAGGAACATTATTGTAACATGATAACTGTACAACAGACATTGCTGTGTTTAAGATTTAATGTTCTGTACCAGCAGATCAGTGGTGCAGAATGGTTTAGAAAAGTGGCTTCATGTTCGTACAATACAAATTTAATGAATGTAGTAAAATAAAATAGCAGCACAATGAGACTGGGATTCAGTAACATTTAGACAATTCACAGATTAAACAGTTTTGCACAAATCTTACTTGGGACAGACCGACACAAAGCCTGAAAACGATCCCAGAAAAGGGAGGAAATCTTTATCATTCTGTCCAAATAGGATCCTTTAAAAAAACAAAAAAATCAAGAAGCTTTTCACAAAGCATAAACATGTTGCCAAATTCTTGTTCTACGTGTTTGTTTCTAGTGAGTCTGTTCTACCTGTACAAGGGTTAGAGGTGTCTGTAGCCGAGAGGCTTCTGTATGTGTAAAACGTTCCCGTTGCTAATTCTAAGTGTTTGTTTCTGGTGTGCTTGTCTCTGTACTAATGGAGGTTCTAGATACTCTGAGCAGTCCCACAAGACTTTTATTTTTCCTTCCCTTTCTTTTTTTCCCCCTTCCTTCCCAGAACAATCACATCAGCAAAATATATTCAAAATAAAAAAACAAACATTGATTTCATAAGGGGGATTCAAATCAACTTTAACTCTCCAATTCAGTGGGAAAATAGTTTAAGTTGTCAAATAATTTCTGTGCCTTCATTGTTAATTTGTGAAAACAATACATTGTTAATTTGTGAAAACAATACATTTGGGGGGGGGGGTTGTTTCAGTACTCTATTCTTGTTGGCTAGACAAAGAATTACATTGCAGCAGAGTTCATCATTTTTTTTTTCATACTCCAAAGTTACATACTCTCTAGAGATATTAGCTTTTTTTGATTGATTTAATTGTGAATGTTAAGCCAGAATGATTGTATTATATCACATGAGAAAAAAAACATGGTCCGTATGCTTCAAAACCATTTTAGCAGAATGAACATAAGAATGTCATCGAAATTAAAAGGTAGTCTGAGTAATTCTTTAGAATGATAAATGTTATTCATAATTTTAACCCTCTGGCGCATAGCGGTCACTACAGTGGACAGCTATTTAAAAGTGATTTTCTCCTGAATGCAGTGGTTTCTGTGGTGGAATTGTATATCAGCAGTTAGAATGCTCTTTCCTGATCTCCTCCATTGAGGTTCTTTTAGTTGTTAGTTGGAGTAACTATAAGTGAACCTCCTCTAAATCCAAGATGGCTGACAGAGAGCCACACTTGTTGACCACTGCTGGAAAGTCCTGTCAGTTCTATTCTAGGAGAACCCTAGAGTTAAAAAAAATATGATGATATATACAAGTATATTTCCAACACATGTCATGTGGTAGATTTACCTTTTATTATGACAAGTTTGATTTCAATTGTGTGCATTTTTGGGCTTAAGAATAAGTTCGTTTTTTGTGCAGATTAGATTGTAGTTTGTGTAAAATATATGACAAAAATAATCATTTTTACTAAGAAGTGTGTTCTCAGTGTGTGTAGAATGCGCAGAGTTTGTGGACAGGGTGTGCAGAGTGTGTGCAGAGTGTGCTCATTGTGAGCCCATTGTGGGCATTGTGTCCTAAGTGTGTGCAGAGTGTGTGTGAAAGTACCTTAGAGTGGTTTGCAAAGCATACAGTGAAGTAATTGCTCATGGAATTTTGATCAAACTCAGTTTTAATAATTCTTCCATTAAGATTATACTGTTTTATGTTGCTTGCTTAAGTACATATAGTCCATTGTAGTGGAGATTTCTGTAACATCCTGGAATTTTTATTTTTTTTTTAATGTTTTTGAATTATTTTTCATGCCCAGAGAAGAGTAAAAACACATTATAAAAAATCTTGACTCAGGATTTCATAATTCATGCATCAGAGGATTTAAGTGTGTTTCTTTTACACGTGTTCTTTGGAGAGACTGGGCCGGAAGTGGCGTTGAATCTCGCGCGAGGAAGCTTGTCCCGGCGCGCCAAATTTCAAAGCACTTCCTGCGGAGAGAAGCGAGAATCCGGAGAGAAAAAGTTTTAAAACGGGATACATTTCCATCAGCGTGGCTCGGACAGGGCGCCCTCTCCGTCTCCGAGAGTCTGTCCTCACCTCACTGCGGTAAATCAGGGCTCTGCACCAACACACGGGTTATATTCACTGTTTTACAGAGAGAGAGATCCGGATCCCTCAGGTAGCAGCAGGCTAACGCCCGGTTCTCCGTGTTTCTCCTCAGCTTTCAGCCCCGCTGTGAAGATTAAACTGATTTTAGAACACATTTTAACACACCTCACGTTTACCTGGAGCTTTATATTCTGATTTTGGCTCACTAAGAGAAGATGTTCTTGTACACAGCCCGGCTATCTGTCTTACAGACTCTAATCCAGAGCTAACTAGCTTAGCAACTGGTAAAATAACTCCATCACTGAGGAACATGAAGTTACACTGATTTTTTATTTTCTGTGCATGCTTTAATGTTCCTTCAGGTAAAGAACTACAGTAGCTTTGAATTTGCGAGTCTTGAGAAGCCTCATACCCGCACCTGACATGTTTTCCTTGTTTACTCGCAGAATGAAGAGGATGTGGCTGCGACCTCGCCCTGCAGCTGTCATCTAATTCATCCTAAATTAAGAAACACAAATACAGACCCACTCCACGGGTAATGTCATCACTCAACATGCTGAGAACTTAATACATGAATTTCCAGTCGATCTCATCACAGATTGCGTGTAAAAGTGCAGCTTTAATTTGCATATCAAGAGATTATGCTATGAAGAGTAAAGTCTAAAATGGAAGGCTGTTATTCTGCACCCACATCTCTGTGAGTCGCCGGCTTTCTGTTGAGTGTCGTTTGGATTTTACTCCCTGTGGAGTGCCAGTATGTTGTCTGGAGTCCAGCCATGTTTTCAGCTGTTGAGGATTGGCTCATCAGAGAATACCAACGACCACGCCAGTGGGCCGTCAGACTCTACCAGTGATCTGTACACATTCCGACCAGCGCTTGCCCAGTCGGTGTTTCGCCTGGGACGGGCAGCGGAGTTGTGTGATGTCACTCTGGATTCATCAACAGTGTCGCGCATCCATGCTGAACTGCATGCTGAGCTGCAGACGGATTCCTCAGGAGAGGAGAGCTGGAAGGTCCAGGTGAAAGACCGAAGCAGCTATGGTTAGTATCATAGATACGCAGTTTCATATTTGCTTTTTATTTAATCTCCTGTAATAAGTAACTTATTTTTTTTAAACCTTTCATTGTCAGGTACATGGGTGAATGATGTCCGAGTGCAGCATGGTGTTCTGTTGGAGATCTTTGATGGCGATACCTTAATCTTTGGTGCCCAATCAACACATGAGAGCCCAGAGTCCTATTTCCTCTTCCAGAAAGTTCGGGTCCGTCCCGAGAACTTTAATGCCATAACAGTTCCAAAGGCTAGCTCCTTTTCCTCTGACATTCAGAACCGGATCAGGACCAGCCTGGACTCGAAACCGGAGCCCAATCTTGACATTTCTAAACTGTCTATCAACAGAGCCACAGTCATCCTGAACTCCATCGGCAGCCTGAGCAAGATGAACGGCAGCTGCTGGACGTTTAAGAAGACGGACAAAAATACTGACCTGAATTCCACCAAATCTCCCTCATTTACGACTTTAGTGCCGCCCTCCACTCCGCCCCCGCTTCCTGCTGCTGTTATGGAAACCTCTTCACAGTCGGTCCCACCATCGTCCAAGAGCCGGCGCAAGTCTGCCCACACCGTGCTCCTGGAGGACGACTGCTCACACGACCCGATCGGTCGTCGAAGTGGGTTGGAGGAGAGAAAAGCCAGAGGAGGAAAGAGACGGCGGCTTTACAAGTCAGAGTCTGAAGTGTTCCAGCCTCAGTTATCCAAAATGGAGCTGAGCATGAGGCCACACTTGGAGGTCCAGCCTGTGACGGCCAAGCAGAATGGCATAATATATAGTCATCTGACCAACAGGAAACTTAACTGTTCTTTTACGTCAATTCAGAAGCATGAAAACAGGGGCCACAACAAAGGCATCAACATGGTGGCCTGTCATCAGCAGAAGCCTTGCTCTCCGGCTTCCCGTGGCAGAAGGAGGGCAAACAGCTCTCCGGTGTTCTCCCACCGGGTTGTGAGGAGTGAAAACTACCACTTCACCTCTCCGTCAGTCAGACAGACTAAGGTGGAAAGAGAGCGGGGGCAGGTTGCACGCTTCAACACCACAACTGGGTAAGTCGGATCAGACAACGTTGTTTGAGTTAACTGGAGTGAACACTAAGATATGAAACTTGGACAAAAATGAGCTTGTGATTGAATAGTAAAGTTGCTTGCATGCTAAATTGGACTAATGATAGATAGAAAATAGGTACATAATAATTGGTTGTAAGAGACAATCTATACGATCTTTGTTTTCTGTAGAAGACGACGTGGAAGACCCAGAAAGCACCCCCTGCCTCGCCCTTCCCTGCCATCTCCATCTTCCTCTTCGTCGTCTTCTAGCTCTTCTTCCTCTTCGTCTTCCTCTTCTTCAGAGGATGATGACGACGAGGATGAAGACATAGGCATAGCTCAAGGTGTGGAGCCGTGTGCAGCAGCACGTTGTCGTCTTCCACAGCAGGACACTGTGCAGTGGGTGCAGTGTGACGACTGCGACGCCTGGTACCACCTGGACTGCCTCCCTCACGACCGCAACCGCGCCTCCCTGCTGAGCGACCCAAACGCAGATTTCCACTGTGGCTGCTGCTGAGCCTGCGTCGCATGCAGGGGTCGTCCTGGTCCATCGCTGGACTCCAGCGTGGGACGCCTGCTTAGAAATCTGACAGAAGAATTACTGCTAGTAGCTACATAATTAAACAAAAAAACAAAAAAGAATGTGTTTATTCTCTCTCCGTAACCTTCACGACTCGTCAGACGTCTTTCTAGAGTGTAAAGGTCTGGTGTAATGAAATGGGTGGAGGGATTTTATTGGTTAATGTGCCATGAAGACACAATGAACATTTTTGAGAGGAAAAACATGTGCTCTTCAGTTGGCAGCTGGTTTGTGTTTGGCGAAATCTTGCACAACCTGTACTTTACTTTTCCAAGGGTTCTCCTGGAGTCTGAAGAAGACTACTTGGAAGCATTTTCAAGGAACTTCAAGAACTGCTCTTCTCTTTCAGACGACCTGCTTTATAATGATAACTATAAACACACAAATGGATTCCTTGCAGGTTTGAGAAGATGATGTGAAAGTGTCTTATAATGCTTAAATAAGATAAAGGCATCACTGGGGGTTTGCAAGTGATGCCTCTAAAATGTATCCTGGATGAAATCAGAACAGACTGTCCTTAAACTGGTAGATATGAAAGAATTATTACACTTTGTGGTTAAAAGCCCAGGCGTGATATGTAGAAGCAATGGATACTTGATGAACTTCAGTGATTTTGTAGTGTCATCTTATATTCGTTAGTTAATTTGACAAGTTTAATAAATAAATGACATTTTTCAAATGTTCGATGGCAGGAGGCCGTGGTTCATTAAAGCTTCTGTACTGGTGGTGTTCAGGACAGTGGAGCGTTTTAGTATTTAATAGCATTATATTGAAAACTGCTAACTTGCAGTTTACAACCGTTTGTCTTAATCACAGACTTGGTGCTTTGTGAGATCTGTGTTCACAGAGCACTCAACTCCAACCCTCTCATCTGGTTCGGTCCGAAGGCTCCTCTGGTTCCAGCTGTTTTTGAGAAGTTCATTCATTCTTAAAGGCCTCAATCAGGAAAAGTTGCATCTGTGTGTATTTACTGTGCTTTCTTTAATGAAGCTGCTGCTCTGCATTGCACTGTTTCAGCAAATCTTGACACATCAAGTGACTTTGTACAGAAAGCCCAGACTGAATTTAAGCGGAGGACATGTGAAAAGGCCAAAGCTGCAGTATCTGTAAAAGTCTGACGAGGAAACGTTTTCTTTTCGTTTGATATTAACATAAGCTTTTAAGCTCGAGCTCTACTAACCGTGAGTAGGTGGCAGTTTAAGTGTAGAATATGTGGTATGAATGTAAATCATCTTTCAGCTCAGTCACAGCGTCGCTGTTTGTTATGAGGGAAATCAGGGGTTGAATAAAGACACTTAATGGTACAATCTGAGGTGTTGCCCGATTAATTTCTTGAAACGTGAAGTAGTCAAAAGCAGCAGATGTATAAAAGGTTGAAACCTGATGGCCTTATCCATTCGCTGTATTTACTACATATCGAATATAAGGACAAATTTCAGTTACATGCATGACCTCGGTGTCTTATGCACCATCACATCTCATCAAGTATCGTGGAGTGTTTATTTATTTTCTTACACCTCAAACATTAGGATGACAACTATAGCATCTTCATCCCAGAACAGACCACTCCTATCAAAATTATGGGATAAATGACACCAAACCTTTGATAAAATGTTACTCACTCAATTGTATTTGCAGTAGACCGTTCTGGTGCTGGTGCTGCATTTATGCTATAAAGGTTTTTCTTTTGATTCTTCAGTCATCTGTACAAATGATCACTGCTGGAAATGAATGAATGCTGTAACTTGTGATGGAAGTGAATGTAAAGTAAATGTTGGTTTGTTCAGTTTGCAACTTTCACTCAAGGTTAGATGGTGTTTATGGAAAAAAACAAGTAAAAGTGACAAAGATGGAGATACAAAACCTTGGAACTAGTAAGACACTTAAAAAACAGAAATATGATGCTAGTAAATGCAATTCCTCAAGTAACTTCTGACCATTTTTACCATTTCCAAACAGTTTAAACAGTGATTTAACAGAGATCGTGACTTTTGGGGCATTCGTTCAGTGCCCCAGGCGGTTTTGGGCTGGACCAGATCAATGGGTCACAGCATCCATCCCTGTTGCCATAGTTACGCATGGTAGTACAGCAAGGACTGGAGTCAGGGTCCAAAGGGACCACCGTTAGAAAGAAAGGGGGGATTACAGGACTGAGAAAGAGAATACAGATGGCATTCGAGCTCAATCGATCATGACTGATTATTCTCTCGTTCTTTCGGAATGTGACCACCAGAGGGCAGTCTTGTTCTACAGGAACTGGCAAGGCAGCACAGACATGATATGGACAAAAGCATTGGGACAGGTTTTTCAGGGTCTGGGCTAGATCTCTTTCATCAAAATCCAATCTTAATACTCCAGCAGACTAAGACCTTCTGGACAGCATCATGCTTCCAACTTTGTAAAGCCAGTTTGGGAAAGAACCTTTTCTATTCCAGCATGGCTGTGTCCCGGTGCACAAAGCGAGCTCCATGACATGGAGGAGTTCAGT
>JBBPDB010000140.1:101714-113787 GCA_037974465.1 Brachypetersius altus
TGTTAGTGACTGTGTATGAGTGTATGTATGTGAAAGTGTGCCTCTGATTGTCTTAAGTATGCCTATGTTCATACGTGAGTATATATGGGGGTGTGTGCGCGCGTGCTCTTTAATGATGTCACCAAGTGGCAGCATGTGTAGTGAGAATAATATTGAATCATGGGAGCTCTCTTGCACAACCTCATGTTTCTCAGACTCAGGCAGAATGTTCTCCTTTTGATGTGTATTTTGAACCAGTTAAACACAGACCAACCAGCTTTTTCACAACAACTGATTAGATATCATTGCCTCAATGCCTTACTTATCAGAATCAGAATCAGAAACCTTGAGGAAAAGATTAGTAGACCAGAGGTTGCTGATTATTTAGTAAGAGCAGTTTCAGTGCTTTAAAAGGTTCTGAAGCCAGATATAAATTGGTTTTTTTTTTGTTGTTGTTGAGAAAGGAATTTATCTTTTTAAGCATCATACCAATGACAACACGTATGCGTTATTGTCTAGGTTGGGTTTTTTGCAATGGTTTTGTAACAGATATTTTGAAACGTATCTGGGAAGGTACAGGGTCAGCTATGACATGAGGTGTAGCAGTGACCTCATATGCATCACATCTAGATTCCCAGATTTTCTTTCAGCTGCCAAAATGATTCTCTTAATCTTATTAAGATTGTTGATGAGAGTCTGAGTATCTGAGTGGTGTCAGTGGTGAATTATAGACAAATCCTCCATCCAAGAAGGTGCCTGCAAGTTTGAGAGAGATTGTTAAAGTGAGATGAAAATAGGAGCTCATCTTCTAAGAGAATACCTAGATTTTGGAGAAAAATGTAGAGGGTGAGTTAAGAGTTAACGGCATAACAGTGAAAATATAATATTACCACGAAAGCAAGTGAACCGAGCACTTAACCTTGGGTAGCACCAGTGTTAAGTCTTTGTAGAACAGACAGCACCAGTTTGGTGAGTAAACCCAGAAGGATCTAATGGCTGATTGGAACAAATGCAGCAGAAAGATCTACTTAGTTTGTGTCAAGAAGGCCCCTGAGGAAGGAGAGATACTGGTCACTTCAGAGATGTCCAGCATAGTCCTTTTTAGGATTGGTGTGACCAAGGCTGATTGGAAGGCCATTGGAACATGTTGCGTGCATGATATAAGGGAGAAGATGCAAATACAAGGTCAGAAGCATGGGTGATGGAGTTGAATCGAGTGGTGATGTGGTGGAGTTGCAGGATGTCAGGAACTGAAGAACATTATCCATGGAAAGTGGAGTAAAGCTGGTAAGTACAAGGTGGAGAACAGGAGACTGCAGGGAAGAATCAATAAGAAACAAGGGAAGAATGCAATGTCCGCCAAGGAGATTGGAGAAGGTGCAGGAGGAACATGAGGCTCATGAAGTGAAGAAACTATGACAGAGTTTTATATGAGGATTGGGTGCAGATTCTTCTACTTTGGCTTTGAAGAAGTGAGCAGCAGATATCTTACATAGAAGAGAACACAGAGTAGCAAATATAACATGTTAAATTCCTGAGTCACCTATAAACAGAGCACTTTTAGCAATCTTCTCAATGGGTGCTTCAGTAAGTGGAGCAAACCTGTACACGTGAATAGGAAGAGGAAATTGGTGCTCATGTGGGGAAGCTCTTGCATGAAGGAGAGCTTTTTGTTTATGGCATTGAATTGCTACCCAATCGCCCTTCTGAGGTGGGTTTTACAGCCAGACCTGGGGGTGTGCTATCACGAGGAGGCACCTGGAATTGCTAGCATGAAGACTGACTCTTGCCTTCTAGCTCTGATTAAAGTCTGGATTTGCTAATACATTGCTTATCAAATCAAATCTATACCAGGTCTGTGATTTAGTGATGTTGATGGATGAGAGTAGGTTCAAAAAAGGTTCAAAAATGAACATAAAAGTGGTACATTTTGAGCAGATTTGATTAAGCACACAAGTAACTCCAGATGACTCCAGTCTGCAAATGTTCCACAAGGGCAAATTCTCCATCTGCCTTAAAGCTAACACTCTGTTTATGACCATGAATTCCTGTGAAATTGCTAATTCTGTGAACTTCAGTGCTGGCAGTACAGTATGAAAGGGAAGGATCACTAGTTCACTAAATACTATTGTATATCTGATGAATGTTGCGCTGCCTGATTCCCTCCCCACAAACCCTTTTACAGGGGCTCATAATCAGCCATTAGCCTTCCCATAGCTCAAGGTCTGCTCTGCTCTTGATCTGTTAAACATAGTGTTGGTGAGGGCAATTTTTTTCTTTTCTCATTTTGTAATCCACTCTGTCACGCGTAGACCTCGTCTTTGATTTGCAGCACATGTGGTGACATTAGGAGGGCAGAAATATCATGATGTGTGCCTCAGGATTATCGTCTGCCACATGCTGAAAGTCAACCCCGTCACACAAATGTGTTCACTGGTGGAAAAAGTATCACTCACAACGAGGTTATTAGCATCTACGCAAAATGGGAGGGAAGCCCAATTGCATACTGAAGTGTGCCTGTCGCAGGGCTGCCTCGGTGCTTTCAGCTTGGTTGATGTAAACACCCTCTCTTTTTAATTACACACTGTATAATGATAAGTTTATATGAAACCATTTTACTGAAAAATGCTGTGCTGTGATTTGCCGTTTCCACTAATCAAGAAAAATGAATAATTATGTCAAACTTTTAGACTGTGCCAGCACTTGTAAGGGTTCAAGTACTTCTTTGCAATTTAGATCTTAATATGACATGAACTGGCCTTTCTTGTCAAAGAGCTTGCAGAAACTGGCATTCTGCTGAGAGTGGCCAGCAGGAGTCAAGCTTGAGCTCGAGAAACAGCTCTTTTGCTCTGTCTCATGCTGTAGTTTCATATCATTGAAATACGCTGAATTTCCCCTTTAATGACTATGTAAGGAAAATGGGTGCCGCTTATCCCTCACTGCTTTCTGTATATAGGACATTACTGTCCAGTGCTTGTCAGATGACAAATGGAAAAACTGCTGGCATCTTTTGGACAGTAACCACCATTAGTGGCAGCACTGCTAAGCATATATGATCAATCACATTTTGTGTAGTTAATCAGTCATATTTGCCTCGTTTGTTTGAAGGTGACATAAAAAAGGTTTTTAATGGTGCATTTTTATAGTTAACTGGGTGGGCGATATAAGGTTAATCAATGTATTTATTACTGTCAGTTATTTAAAAACATTTTGGCCATCCTGTGAATGCAAAGGTCACATGAAAGCAGGACATAAAAAACACACAGCTTTCATAGAGTGAAGGCAGTTTCAGTGAGAGCAACAGTGAATGTTCCAGCCAATGAGTGTAAATAATGTATAGATTCCGTCCCAACTAGTGTCTGTGGCTTCTTACTTCAATTATGACGTAGTTTCTTATTGAGGTGAGGACACTTGAGGGAAATTGTAGAATTCCACTTTGCTGCTGAATTAGTTTTTTCCACTGATTTAGCTGTCAGCTCTTGGCTACTTTAAAGTCTGTATTGAAATGAGAGTGTTCTATCATAGCAGCATACAGTCTGGGCTTTAGCTTGCCCTACAGTACTGGGAAGCATGACATTTGATTTTAGTTATGTCCAAGTGTGGATACATTAGAAAGTTATTTGTGCTTCCATGCCATTGGCCCTGCTTGGTTTTAAAAATGTAAAACACAGAATTTCTGTAAATAAATGTGTGTGTGCATACTAGGGCATTATCACAAAAGATGCCCACTGAGAGAAGTAGTCGTGTAGTTTTTTCATCTCTCTGTGCGCTTGCTTGTGATTGACTTATGCTGACATGCGTTCCTTGGTTTAAACAATTATAGTCCCTTTAAAAAAGTATACGGGTATTTAAATATACAAAAACTGAATTTGGCAAAAACTGAATAACATGGCACTGTTTGAGTACTGCAGCTTGAAGATAATGCTGAATACTGTACTTATCTGGGATTAGTGTAAACTGATTTGATTTGCATGAGGTGGCAAGTTAGTGTGGCTGGCATTGGTGCCTCACATTGAGAAGGGCATGAATTTGTTTTCTGGCCATTGACAAGTCCTTCTTGTCCAAAGACATGTATGTCAGGTAATGGCCATAGTCAGAATGAAAAATGCATGTTAATTATTTAAAAAAAGTTACAAAAAAGCACGTTTTCAAAAAATATATATACCGAACCAAGGCTCGATTTGGCTCAGCAACATGAAGGGAGAGCAGATGAAGATAACGTTTTAACAATAAACTTTTATTAAAGTAAAGAGGAGTAAAAGAATATTTCTGTGAAAGTCAATCAGGTGAAATACTCCAAAAAAATAATAATAATGCGTACAAAAAGGGAGGAGGGGAAGCGTGTAAAATTGAATGAATACCACAAACTGGATTCTAGCTACCATTGCTGTGCTGTCATAATTAATGCACAAAGCTCTGAAAGAACTCTAACTACTGATAATCTGGTTCTGTATTTCTCAAACCCTAAGGCCCAACCTAACCTAACTTGCAGCACACAGGGAGAGAGCATAATGTGCACGGGTTCTGGGTGCCTTCGAACCATTTGGAAAACCACTGCTACAGAGTATCTAGCCATAGAACTTCATGGACATCTAAGCTGGCAAACTTTATTAATGACAAAACAGCCTAAAGAGCGAGCACAAGGATGAGATATTGCTCTTATTTCACACATCAAAGTAAAACTATAATTATCTACATATGATAAAGTACACTGACTGGTCAAGTCCAGTGCAAAAGCAGGAGCCTCAAAAACTTAGAATGTGGAAGCAGTGGAGTGTGCCCTCATCTGGGGCACAGTCTTGTTCGATCCCACTTTGTCTCCTTGCCTCTTAGCAAAAATAAATGATGTCTGAGTACTGTCTGAAAAGCCCTTAAAATGTATGTCTGGAGAATGCAGCCATGTATGATTTTTCGTGGTGTAATGCTATGAAGTACAATGGAGTCTGATGGAAATCATCAAAGAGTAATATAAAATATTCTTAGTGCTGTGGTTTAATGGAGATATTGAATGAATCCATACTTTTCCCCATTACTGCATTTTTATTCAATGCTGGCTAAATGAAAACCAAGAGGGACGTCTGGTTTTATTCTGATATGAGTTATAATGCAATTTTTGTTACAAACAAGGCCATTTTATGTCCTTTCCTTTTCTTATTGCTGATTGTAAGCCAGGTGCCAAACAGTATGTTGTAACAAGTCATGTGATATAGTGCTACAAAGAAGTACTTGCCTATTTCTTGCCTAAATTAAACACAAATAAGCTGCAATTCTCTGATTTTGGAGTTTCTTTTTAAATTGAATAAATTACAATGACACTGTGATTTATTGTTCAGTTTAATAATATGGCAAGTAGCCCTAAACCACTAACTGGCTATCAAATATTGTGATTATTTAAATAATTAATGCAGAGAATCATATTTTCCTTCTCCTAGCATGTTCTAAGGACTTTTTTATGTATTGTCTCGCCTATATTGAACCATTCCCTCTGTACAATAACTGCAATAAAGGAATAGCTCCGAAAAGCTCCGGGGCAGCTGGTAGCCTAGTGGTTAGGGCATTTGCCCTGCGATCAGAAAGTCCACGTTCGATTCCCAAGACCACTAGGCACAGCTGAGGTACCCTGAGCAAGGTACCGTCCCCACACACTGCTCCCCGGGCGCCGTGTTCATAGCTGCCTGCTTCACTTGGTGAATGGGTTAAATGCAGAGGAAGAATTTCGTGCTGTTCACACTGTGTGCTGTGGTGTGTTCACGTATGACCGAATGATCACTTTCACTCACTCAAATGCATACAGTAGGATAAGATAAGGCCTATATAAGACACTTATTTATTAGCTTTTCATCACCAGTTTATCTTAAACTGTAACAGTAGTAGTTTTAGCAGACTTTCACGATCTGGGAAAATGCAAGCAAGCGCATGCGATACTTTGTAACTAAATTTAGATCACGATAATATTATTTATTTCAGTAATTGTAAAGACAGTTGTATTTATTGTCTGAACTGTAGGTATGGAACCTTTGCACACAGAAGCAGTTTTTCTTGTTGAATAGTTTTAAATAACTTCCATTCATCTTGCTAAGTTTAGAAGCAACTCTTACACAGCGAACATGCAAACAGAAAAAGAATGTACAAGATTACAAGAACTGAGCAATTGTCAAAATGTTGAACTATGCTCTTAAAGCTGTTAACTTATTCAGGCATGAATATGAGTGAGTAACATTATCTATATGTGGGTAACATTATCACTATAATCATATACTGTACATCCGGAGAGCATCCACTTATATGTGAAAATAGCTGTGTGTGTAAAAAGGAGTTTGTAATTAGTCATAACTGAACTCCTAAGGGTACATTAAAAATATGTATATTTTAGCTTTTAATGTGTCAACCTTCCTAGTTAAATAAACTTAACACAGAATAATTTGTACATAGAGTGGACCTGCTGAAATGTTGCCCATAAGGTCTGTTATTTGCCTTTGCCACAGTTTGTACTCTGTCTGTAACCAAGTAGCTAAATTCATTTGGTGAGAAAAATAAACATAATTTCCATTTGGAACAGTTTTCTAGAAAGCCCTTGATGGTGCACTGCGGAATAGCAATGTGGTGCAATTACGGCACTCGAGGAGCATAAAGGACACAGTAAAAGGACACATAAAGGTTAGGCAAGTCTGAGAGGTGCTCTGGCCGCAGCCTCGTTGACATTCTTACACAATAATTACATTTAACAACCTTCGTCGTTCTTCCAGTCTCCATGTAGTAGTGTTCTCTCAGCCTCTTTTATAGCACTTGTGAACATGTTGAAATAAACATTAGTCTTTCTACCCTCTAATGCCCTTTGCTTATGCGTGCCGTCCCTCATTTTCTCCTCATGAAACAAAGCAACAGGGATTGATAACCAAAGCTTGATGTCCCTCACCCACAAGGCTACTTAGAATGCTTCCCATATTCCATCAGCAACTGTGATACATGGTGTAGCTTGTAAAAACTTTAAAGTGTAAAAGTCTTTTTAAACTGCTGGCTTTTTGAAAAATGATGCCTTCCATTTTCAAAATCTTTTTACTCCTTTCACACTGAGACAAAGAATGTCTCTTTTTAAACAGTAATGTCTTTTGAGACCTGGATAGTTTGCAAGATGTCATTTTTCTTTAGCCGGGCTATGGTGGGTGCAGTGCTGGGTGTCAGCCCAATGTGCCACTCTTCCTCTTTTTCAGTGTGTAATGGTTGAATTCTGGCCATTAGCCTCACTGATCTACTTGCTAGCTCGATGAATAATGTAAGGCTTTGGAGTGTGGAGCTTCCAGGGATAGTGGCTGAAGTGGTTTGAGTGTGTGTGTGTGTGTGTGTGTGGGTGTGAACTTATGTTGACCTCTGAAGAGAGTAAATCATTTTAACATTGTACAGATGTTACTAGGATGCCTTGCTTTGCTTTTGGGTCATTTTTTTCTCGGCTCTTCCAGCAAGTGGTTGCAAATGTATTCAGTTATTTAAAGTATTTTTCAGTTGTTTATGTCAATTTATGAGGCTCTTGAATGTATTTTGATAGCATCTAAATTTTACTGTCTTATGGAATTTGTTCTAATCAAAACTCTGGAAAAGAACACACACTCCAAAAAGTGTGGTGTATTGCACACACATATATAATTGTATAGATTTACCTACTGATTTACTTAAAATGCCTTTCTTAATCTAATTAAGAAGATTATCCATCTAATATGTAGATTTCATTAATATCAGTGTTTCATTTTTGAATATAGCATGAACATATCAAGAAGTGTTTGTAATTTTTTCTTATCCATAAGCCTAGAATTAGAATGCAGAAAGTTAGGGAAAGTCTCCCTCTCTCTCTCTCTCTCTCTCTCTCTCTCTCTCTCTCTCTCTCTCTCTCTCTCTCTCTCTCTCTCTCTCTCTCTTTCACACACACACACACACACTCTCTTTCTTTCTCTCTCTCTCTCTGTCTCTCTATCTCACTCTCACTCTCTCGCTCTCACTCTCACTCTCTCTCTTTCTCTCTCTCTCTCTCTCTCTCTCTCTCTCACACGTTTCCTCCAGAGAGATTAAATTGAGCAATACAGTGCTGACACCAAGTTTATAAGTGTGTGTGTGCGTCTGCGTGTTTTAAACATGAGTTGTGTACCTGCACATAAATTTACACTCACCAAGTCTAGGTGCATTAGTATTCCCAGGAGTGTGATAATGCATTTCTCATGAGTAATGCTTCATGTTTCTCAGTATCTGTGTGTGTGTGTGTGTGTGTGTGTGTGTGTGTGTGTGTGTGTATAAGAGAGAGAGAAAGATGAGGAGGCTTAAAGACTGAGGCAAAAGAGGTGGCAATGTTTTCAGGAAAGGCCTCTTGACTCTTGCCTCATAGCTTGAATTCATGATGAGTCAAATTGTCATGGTAACAGGGGAGGCAGACTTGGTGATGCTCTGACCAGAGTGTAGGATAAGAGCCGAGGAATGAAATGGTGTGCCCAGTCTCTCTTCATGCTGAACAGAGATGTCTACACAGAATTTGCCATCTTTAGAAGATCTTTTGCTGCTCAGATAAAAGTCGGGGGAAAGGAGGGTTGGGTGTTGGGCTCATTTTAAATTAAGACATGTCTGAGCAGTGCCTGGACAGCAAGTCTGTCGCTCCTTCTTCCTTTTTTGTTTTTTAAACACAATTTACACGTCAAATATAATTAAACAATGAGCCTGAATTGGTAATGCTTACAGATGTGAAATATAGTATAAATATTATAAAATGGATTATGTGATAATCAGGGATTTTATTGACTGATTAAAAAGAATATTTTACAATAAGGATAATTAAAGGATCTTTACCCTGTGGCATAAAGCAGTACTTGCTAAAGTTTAAGAACTTTATGTAGCACTACATATAACACATAACTGCTACCACCTCCTAATATAGCCATCACTTCCTGTGTACCCTGTGCTGGCAGTGCATTCCATGCTGATTCCATGGACTGTTGCATGGAACGGGACTAATCCTACCTAAGGCAGGCCTTTGTGCTTCTCGCCACTTAGTGTTTTGGATTTATTCCTGATATTCAGTGGTAATGCACAAGATTTCCTGTCTTTGACTGTTTAGTTGCAGGTAGAAAACTCTTGCCTTCTCTGCATGACCATTCTTTAACTGTCATTTCTATTACCTCTTTACTCTGCTTCTCCCTCTTGTTTATATTGATATATTTTTTATACACACATGTTATATATACATATATATATATTAGAGGTGGGCATAGATTTATTTTTTTAACGCCCTTAATCTCATTGGAATCTTGCCGTTAACGGCATTAACCTCCCCCCCCCCCCCAGAGAGAACGAGACAGGTTTAAAACCGCACAAGTCCCTGAAATATCAAGGTGAAATTCATCATATCTTGCGTAGTGTTGACCCATCTCCCTCTTTTCGGGGGGCAGTTAACGGCGATATTTTTTTTTTTAGATATATATATCTATATATATTTATATATATATATGTGTGTGTGTGTGTGTATGTATGTGTATATTTGAAAAAGAAAAAATTATATATAAAATATATATTGTACTTTTGCATTTGTTCACCTGGTCGGCTCTCAAGCACAGGAGAAACAGAATAAACGGGAGTGTGGCCGACGGCTTTGTGATTTTTACTCCAAACCGTAACAAGACTGGACTTGGCAAACTTGGCTCACACCATGTAGCTGGGAATTGGGGGGAAGCTGAATGGAAGCAAACAAACAAACAAACAAACAAAACAGAACCAAATGGGTGCACCTCCACCAAAAGGGAAGATTAGCTGTAAATGCAACACTGATGTGATACCAACCACCAGCTCTCATGGAGATCAAGACCATCTAGCATCCACCTTTGATATTTTCTATTCCTTACATGTGCTCCCTCTCCCAACCCTTCCCTGCAGAGTTGACGGGGGACCCTTCCAGTGTCGGTGTGTTGGTGGGAGCCATCCTTGGTAGTCTCTTAGCTCTCCTTTTGGTCAGTGCATTGATTACCGTCCTAGTGATACGCAGCAGGCAGCAACAGCCCCATTTCTCAGGTGATAATGAGCAGAGCACCTTTGGCAGCAAGGCCCGTTTCTTTGGCGTTAAAAAACCCAGCAAGAATGGCACAGGAGCCAAGAACAACGGCCCCATCTACACATACTGCGAGAGTGAGCCAGGACCCCTCAATGAGAAGGGGAACGAGTTCCCACGTGCAGTGGTGGGCATGAACACTGCCCACCACATCCCACTGGCTTGCGAACTGGACGAAGCTGGTCAGCGGAAGTTTGATGCCCTGAATGACAGCATGGAGGAGGAGGAGGAGCAATATGACGGCTTCGGAGGATTACCTCCCAGCTACCACATCCCTCGACATGAGGATGACTATGGGGTGTACCTTGATGATGACATGGAATCCCAGCGGGATGGTTCCATCATCTCCCGGACTGCCATTTATGTATAAGTGAAAGGGGAAGTAAAAGGAAAAGATGAAGCTTTGCTACGCTCCCTATTTAAACATTTAGCAACACTTTTTGTTTTGTTTTGTTTTATTTGGTTTCAATCTGGTGTAAGAGTATGGGGCGTGGATTTATTAGTATAAGCACACCTCAGGTGAAGAACAAGAGGATAAACACATTGTTGCTGTTGTAAGGTTCATTTCAGTTGAATCAATCATTGAAAAAGGATTTGAAAGACAAAATGATTCTATAGAATTATATGTTTTCTTGTTCTTCCTTGTAAAACCAGTCATTGGTGGTTTAATCATTCAGATGTCCTACTCCTTTCTGCCATTTCAGATTACTTTCTTTCTATTGTAGTACTTCCAGACCTTCTGTGGATTGTGGAAGACTCTGTTATGCTTCTTGGAGGCAATATTTGGGAAGGTATTATAGGGACAAATAACTTAGTAATTTGCTTTAGTGAAAGACACTGACTCATCCACCATCCACTTGTGAGTTCTTTAGCGCCATTACCAATCTGGTTAGGTCTTCATCCAAGGATGCAGCAGAAAAGAGTAGGTAGTTCTGTTGACTGGGATAATAGTTTGAGCTACAGGCTCAATCCGTGTCTCCGAAGCTTTGATGTCTGGGATGCTGATCAGCTCCGGCTATGCAGCTTCGTCCTTCCACATGGACTTCTCCCTCAGTCAGTTCTTTTAAGTTCCTTGCTTCCAAACACAATCAATATTTTAGCCCTTGTTGATTAATCGGATGTCTTGTTATGGTAAAAAAGAATTTCTCTGAGCTACTTCAGGGATTCTAGGCAGAGGCGGAATAATATTTCCCCCTTCTTTGCCATCAAGTGCCGGCAGAAGAGTATGTTCTGGATGATGTTTAATTCAGAAGGCAGAGAGTGTAGTGCATTAGCCGTGCAAAGGCCTGATACTCTGCAAAGGCCTGATTAATCCGGTTCTATTAAAACCATAGAAAGAAGCGTCTGAAAGGCGTAGCCAGGATGCTCATGTAGGAGCTGAAGCCCTTTCGATCTGTCGAAGCACATGTAAAACATCAATAGAAGCCTGGAATGGGAGAGTGAGGAGCATTAAAAAGAAACCTAGTATGCTTTGATGAGTTCTCTAAATCAGATTACACTGACTGAGGGTTGTTTTAGAGTCTACCAGTAAGACCAGGTCTTGATAAGAGTTCTTTAATTAAGGTTGGAGGGTGTGGGGGTGGATTATGGGACCACCATGCGAAAGCAGACTTCGGCTTGGGGCATTAAGATTTGTTGCGTGTTTTTCAGAGTTCAGGGGAGTCCGCTGCCTTGAAAAGCTGGCAGCTGTGGAAGGTTAAAGGGCTGATGGCTCATGCAGCAATGAGATTAGGCTGCTCACCTTATGGAGAGCATTAGCATGTGTGTGCCTGTATGCTGCTTTCAAAGAAGGTGTGTGTGGCAAGTAGAAAAATTAGTCATGCAAAGGTAGCGTTACAGGTACTGACTCTTTGTGGGTGAGCATGTTAGCGTGAGCTTGAAAAAGCTATTCATGTTTGGCTGTGCTGATGGGGACAGAGTGATACTAGTCTCGCGTAGACAGACCTTCAGACTGACGGCTGAAGGTCTGGAATTCATAGCAGCTTTCTTTGGCCAAGGCCCGCCCATAAGGCCATT
>JBBPDB010000140.1:113887-134270 GCA_037974465.1 Brachypetersius altus
TTCAGGAACAGGGTCAAAGAAGTCAGAAACACGGCACACATCTAGCTCTAAAAGACGATGGACAGACAAGGAAAGACTAACAGAAACAGGTTTAAATACCTAACTAATGATCACTATTAACACAAGACAGCTGGAACTCAGGAATACATGACACAAGGACAGAAAACCACATGAACACGTGACAAGCACAAAACCAAAAACATCAAAATAAAAGTCCCTAAACACACAGAACAGAGAACAGGGAAAAGCAGAAAAAACAGTGGTCTCCTAGCAGCCACCGACCGTGACAAAAATCCTAAAAATGTAAGCATGTCATGATTTACAGAATGAAGCAAGCAGAAATGAAAAACAAAATGCTGTAAAAATGTAAACATGACAATAATTTTGTTTGCTCTCAGTTTGATTAACAACTCCATTAAGCCCCCATCACACATAAAAACATCGATGGAATGTCATAAGTTGGTTGGAATGGTTCATAAGTTGTGTCTGTTGTGAGTTATTAGGGAACAATGAAAAGCTGCATTAACCTACAGTGATGTAAAACAGGCATTTCTTTTATTGAAGAAAAAGATTAACCATGGGTGGATGTATCCAAATTTACCAACTTTTGTTGACATTCGTATCAGTTAGACTAGACTCATCCAGGCTTGATCAGTGCCAGTCTTTAAGAATCTAAGCATTCTTTAAAGGGGACTGTCACAGACGACGGGAGGATCCCGCGCCCGTGATTTACCTCGGGGGAAACAGGGACAGGAAAGGCTGGCATCCATTCTTGTGCTCTTTATTTACAAACTTAACAAACAAACAAAACCTGGCACGGGGCCGCTATGAACATGAACATGAAAAACAGGTTTAACTGAGACGATGGACTGACAACAATGGGCTAAACAAACAGAACTTAAATACAGACAGAAATCAGAGAACAAAACACAAGGCAGGTGGAGACAAGACACGTGACTTTAAACAGACAAGAAAGTCAAAATAAAAGTCCCAAAACATCACCAAAAACAGTGGCCCTCACCGGCCACTGGCTGAACCGTTACAGTACCACTACAAAAATGATTTGGTCCGTCAGGTTAAAATACAGATACACAGGCCTTTTCTACTCAGCTTTGCACAGTTCACACAGGAAGAAAATTTATTTCTTATATAAAATTATATGCCATAGTTTCAGAATCACTGAACACAACTGGCATACACCCCTCTCAGCACTTTTCACAAGGAACATGTACTTTTGCCCCAGGAGAATGACTCCTGTATGTTTACATCACCAAGCCAACAGCAGTACATCTTCAAATAAAGAACTTTCATTCTGTTGCCTTTAAACTTTTTTCATCATGTACCACTACAAAAATGTTTTATCCCCCACAGTAACTTCCACAGTGACCACGGTTAACATACAGATATTGAGATTACTATAAAAGTGGTTAACCCAAAGTGATACTTGCTGTCATTCCAAGACATTAATTAGACATTTAAGCAGAAGCCTGATTGCACCATGGAGAATTAATCTTAAAAAATATTTTTAATACGAGATCAATGCAATCGTGCAAACTTGTACTTAAAACAAAAACCCTAATGTATCATCAGTAGCATGAAGTGGTGTAGAGTAGCACAGCTGTGTTTGCATTAGTGGTTGGCTGTTATTGGCGTTAACGTGAGACTCGTATTGGGCGATAAAAAAAATATCGCAGTTAATCGATCAGACCCCCCAAAATAGACCTAACGACGCCCATGCTGTGAAATTACCACATTAAACGTGACGTGCTAACATTCTCAAAGACTTACTTTTAGTCATTATTTGGGTAGCACACATATTCTGAATGCCTTCGGCAGAATTCAAATGAGCCATTTTAATCTAGATTAATTCCAAGATTACAGTGATATTAATCTAGATAAAAAAAAAAAATCTATGCCCACCACTAGTTTCAAAACATTATTTCCATAAATTGTCTGTGGAGAGGGCTTCAGTCCACTCTAGTTTTATCGTGTGTTGTTTCTTCAGGATCTTGATGATAACCCCAGCAGCCCTGCAAATGGTGGTGCTCCTTCTGCTTGGGAGGGTTCAGGGCACCCTCCTGGGATGGATGACACTGTCAGTGATGCACTGCCTCCATATGAGCCTGCAAACCATGACTGCGTGGAAGCCAACCATGAGCCCCCAGCTGCTAACATAGCCCGTGGGGAGAGTTTTGTGTCTGCGCCGATGTTGGTCTAGAGATAAAGGCTGTGCCAGCAAAGCCCTGCCACCCTCTTCTCCAGTCTTGGTGGAACTAAGAGCATGGGCACCTACAAAAACCACCCCAGCCTAATACGTGCTAAAAAAAAAATGTAATATACATTGTTGATGTCGTATTGCCAATTTTCATGCTTTTGCAAATGGTCAGTCGATAGCATCTTATGCGCAATGTAAGTCTTTAGTGATAACATACTTTGACATTTGGGAGATGATACTGTTTCAGTGCAAACCCTTATGCAATGGCTGATTAAGATCAGTCAGTTAGTGGGAAACATTATGCTATGACAAAACACAGATTCAAGAAGTTAGGCCACTTAAACAATCTCAAACTATTTTACAACCATGCAATGAAATGCTTTTTACTCATTATCACTTGTCTTTGCCTGTGTTTTTAACTTCAGTGATTTGAAAGAAATTGTCTTGTAGTATATGCAATGTACTTCACATACGGCAAAAAAAATTGTATTTTTATATTTTTTATTTGACCTTTTTGATTTGCAAGGTGACAAACTATTATTTTATTTTTTCACATTGTTCTTAAATTGCTTACATTTGAAAAGTACCAAAAGAAAAATGTATATTCAAAATATATATATATTGTTAGTCAAATGTGCGCTCAGAAGAACATGACTGGGAAACAAAATGAAATGATTTTTATTATTTTAACAGGTATTATTATTGTTGTATGGCAGTGTTTAAAATATAAATGGTAAAGGTTTTCCTGTATAATGTGCATGGCATGATTGGTGAATTTTCTAAACACAATGGGCACACATTGCAAACCTGTTTTTCCATGCTCCACACCATCCCTCATCTCTCAGGCCACATAAAGCACTTTTTTTATTTGGAGCAGTGGGACGGGACAGATTTTTTTGTGATAAGAGATAAGATAAAATAAACCTTTGTTTATTAGTCCCACAAGGGGGAAATGTGTTTGGTCACGGCAGAAAGTGGACAGTACAAAGTTACGAGCAGCAAAATTAAGAAAAACAAGAAACAACTGTGGAAATCCATAGGATCTTCAACCTGACACTGGTTATGATAGTGGTGATAGGCTTAAATTGTCCTCATATTTTCAATCTTCGAAGTTAATGTTGGAAAGATAATACACAGAGACTAAAATACTTCCTTTAGGGTAAATAAAGAACCACTAGACCTGCTTCTACTTTAGTAACCCCTCCATTATCTTCACTGAAAAGCTTAAATTGAATCTGTAGTAAAAGCATAGAGCTCTCAATAGATATAGAAGCGTTTTAAAGCATCAGCACATGCTTGTGCCAAAGAGCTATAAGCCAACCAACCACCTGGTTGTCCATCCTACTTGGCTCTGATCACCCACGTTGTCTTCTTGATACCGACTAGACTTTTCTTTGTGTCTTGCTGACTCAGTACACATTCGGGTTATTCTCGTTGGTCAGTGTAACAAAGGCTGGCTGTACCAAAACTACCACATCATGCTTTGAGTAATTAGAAGTGCTCTGATTACTTGTTTTTGTAGATACAGTGCTCCGTATTTTTTATGTCAGCAATTTCTAAGAGAGCAATTCCAGACTGAATGTATGGACCAATCAAACACTGCCACGGAATTCAGTTCCAAGTGAGTCTTCAGGCTATCGAGTCACACAACCTGTATTAAAATGTGGTGATTTAGAAGTAAGCTACAATGAGCCAAACTTTATATTAAGTGTAGTGTTTGTCAAGGGCAAGATGAGTAAACATGTACATTTAAAATAAAAAGCACATTTTAATACTTGATTTTAAACAAGATAGATAGATAGATAGATAGACTGATAGATTGATAGTTTGTTAGATAGATATTATAGGGGTACTAAAGATCCTTAATTAAAAATGATTACTGCTACTGGCCTGATCCTCAGCTCTCTTGAATATTGAAGCATAAGGACAGTTTACACAAATGATCACTGTAATGATGCGTTCTAAATATGACAATCTAATCACTTTTTTATTTTCTCCTTTTTGAGCTGTGTTCTATGCTCTGTTTCTTACAAAAAAAAGAATGCCTGCATGCTGCATGAAACTCTGTTTAACTCACATTAACCCATGTGCAAGATGAATGTGACTTCACAGTTGTGTGGCATGACCATTCACTTAAAAAAAACAGTGCAGTATGGGGCTGTCACTGTATTTACATGTTGTTGTTTTTTTTCTCACACAGGGTTTGTGGGTATGTGTTAACCCTGCATAAAGCTCAGTACCCTCAGAACCTTCCCGTCCTCCAGAGAAGGCCACATTCCTGTCAAATAAAAAAAAGGATGCCTGTAACCCTTGTAGCACAAGTCTTAGTTCATTTTTAAGTGGAAACAAAATATTTAAGATCTGGTAACACCATTTATGATTCATTTTCCCCATTGTATCTAGGTTAATACAATCAAGCAAGATCTCCTATCAGTTATGATCTCATATCAGGAAGGCTTTAAGAAAAAAAAACATACTCATGGGAAGGAACAGATTAGATCCTCAGAGGGTGGGATTTATTTCATGAGACAAAACAGCACTCTAGGTCAGTGGTCAACAGCTCTGTTCCTCTAGAGGTATTTTCCCCTCTTTTTGACCAAGTTTTGAACAGTTTGAACTGAGAGTTCTGAAGCAACAGTTTTAGACAGAGCAGTAATAAAGATTTTAAAAAAAATTCAACTACAGAGTAGCAAATGAGCTCAGTCAGATTCTAGAACTATTCGGCCCGATTGCACACATTACCGGTATCATCACTGGTATTAATAATATATGCGGCGAAGGGTTTAATGCAGATTGTGCTTTTTGTTTTCCTTTTGCTTTCCTCATTTTGAGATTAATAGGTTTTATTTGTCCTCTGTGTATCATTGTGCATCCTGTCATGCCTTTGAGTCTTTCAATTAAAATGTGATTTTAAGAAAATCATGATGATTGAAAAGGATTTGGGGTTTTAAACAACAGTGCAGTTACTGCAAAAGGTGCATACCTACTGTATTTACTGTACATTTTTGCTGTCTGAAGTTATCAAGAACACAGGCTATGATCGATTAAACAGAATAGCCCCGCATGTCTGTCCTCCCTTAGCTTGTTCATCGTTATTGCCAAGCCAAATGTGCCTTTGTTACGTTGGTTTTAGTTGGTTTTTATTTTGTTGCTAATGTTTTGCCACTTGATGATTACAGTCACAAAAACAAAACTGACTGTGCAAACCACCACACACTAGACCTCTAGACATAATTTTTCTGTGGGGGACACATTATTTATCCACATGGAAAATTTGTTTTGTGTTTTATGGCTCATTATGATGTCAAATAAAATGTATGCCACATTTGGTCTCTGCTGTTTCTTTGGGAAAATTAAAACCGGGGCTAGGTAGAGGTGATAACACAGCAGTTCATAATTCACTGGTAAGATTTTTGTGGAAGCTGTAGAGAAGAATAAATCATGCAAGTGCCTTCTGCTCCTTTTTGAAGCACAGGCACTCCACATCCAATGTCCATGTTATTAACATCCTTTATTTGCTCAGGCATTATCACGATGAACCTTTCTTAACCTTTTCTGCCAACCTAGCCAAGTAAAGAGCACATAATGTAAACACATACACCTTCTGGAAAACCCATCCAGCACACACCTCGCTGAAAATATGTGTGCAACAGCTCTAAGGCTTGTGAACTTGTGTTGTTTAAATATTTTTTTCGAAACTGGGCAGTTGTCCAGTCAGATGTTTTTCAAATATGTGCAACTGACAGCCTGTGGCACTCACTCACTACTGACCCTAAAAGCTGAAAAAGTCTAGGTACCTTAATGTCCCCTGTGGGGTCCAGCTGTGTGACTGCAAAGCTTTAACTGAGATGAAGCCTTTCCTTTTTGTAAGGCTCCAGTGAATCTGCTCAAATAGTGAGCTTAATTCTTGGCATAAAGACATAAATGCTTTTGTAGGAGCACTAAAATAATAATAATAACAATAAATAATAATAATAATAATAATAATAATAATAGCAATAACAATAAATAATAATAATAATAATAATAATAATTCATGCTGATTTCAATTTTTTTTTTCAGTTACATCAACTTTTTGAATTATGAGTAATATTAGATTTGCAACAGACTTGCATGCATTTTTTATTAAAGCGCAGCACCAATCAAGGAACTGTTTCAATATTTTCAGAGTGAAGTCAGACAGGCCACACTGTGGCATAGATATAATGTCAATGTCAGTCAGCTACCACTGTTTCTTCAAAAACACTCAGCATATGATTATTATATGGTCATTATACCAACTATCATGCAATATAGAACTAGCTTAATCACAAAACTGTATGTGCAGGAAAAACTATTATAATGATTATTACTATTATTATTATTATTATTATTATTGTTGTTGTTGTTGTTGTTGTCTTTGTCATTGACGTCGTCGGTGGTCAACAGTATTGTCAAGTATTTTGTGAATTAATATTTAGAATCTATTTGCTATTTGTTCCTGCAAAATATTCTGTTGTCTGTTCATGTTTCAACCAGTCTGATGTTTGTCTCAATAAGACAGAGATTTCCAGCCAATCGGGGATTTAATTCCATTTGGTGGGAGAGAGAGTCGAAGTTGAAAGGAGAAGGAGAAAAAAAAAGCTACCAGCCATTTGTGTGATTTGAATTTCATTACAGTTTGAAGCTAGAAAATATTCAGAGACCTTGTGCTTCTGTATATTAACTCAAATTTTAAGCCACATAGAGGAAATAGGAAGTTTATAGGATGATTTTCCTTCATCTAGAAGTGTTCAGTAAGTCTGTGTAGCTAACATGTTTACTTTTGCTTGCTCATGAGTATTTTCTCTCTAAGTGGTGATATCAAAAAAATGATTCATGAGGATGTCCTGTAGGATTTGTTACATGGACACTCCACTGTGAGCGCCGAACTGAGGTAGAGGAAAGATTCGACAGAGATCACGAGGATTTGCTTCCTGAGGCCTGGAGAGCTATAAGGCCTACATTTAACACCCCCTTCTGCTTTAACACCACCCTGGCCCAATTGCATGAGTATTGTTCCTCAACCATCAGTTATGGGATGAGGAGGGCTGATTGCCGGGGTTTTTTTTTCCTTGCATAAACACAGGTTTTTTCATGGTCACTGGAAATTCCTGAGCACCACTTTTAAACATTTTAAACTGAAAGGGTAAATACCTTTGTGTGCTCTTTATTGGAATTTTTTGGGACCTTATACACCAAAATCATACACTACTATTTGGTAAATATTTATGGCATTTAGCAGGCACGACTTCCATTCCCTAACTACAGGGGACTGTCTCCATGGAGCAACTTGGCGTTAAAGGACTTGCTCAGGAACCCAGCAGTAGTATACTGAACGTATACTTAACTCTTGGTCCAGAGGCAAGTACTAGGGTAAGTACTAGGGTAAGTACTACCCACTAGGCCACCACCACCCCGGTAAATGGTTGTGTTGATACAAATGTGATCAAATAATGCATTCTCATTTTTTCCAATTATTGTTTCCAACTAATGTTGCTCAAAGTTTCAATGTTATCCCTGCTTGGCTACTGTTAACTGTCATTTTACCATTTGCAACACAGAAGTGTGTGGGTTTGATTAGTAATCTAACTATATAACATTAAAGAAAGGACAAAATATTGTCCAGTTGGGTTATATGTACACATTTGGAATTTTATAAATAAATGTAATTTGTGTTTAAGTCTCCATACACAGCTGTTTTCTACACTTTATTTGGATTGGGTGACAATTTACTGCATTTGTCTGGGGAAGTGCATGGTATACTGCAAAGTTGTGAGTATAGTATTGTCACAGAGGAGTTACCACACAACATTTTTGTCCATTTATCACACACTTTTAATTGCAGACAGAAAATCCAGTCATCTCAACAGAAACCGAGGATCCTGTTTATTAGTGCTTGTACTCTAGTTTCACATCAGGCATATAAGAAGGCGTTTCTGAGGTACTGCTTATCCTTGACTCTGCTGGCCAAAGCCCACCTACTGTTGTCAAGAGTGGATTACACACTGATGAAGTTGATTGTTCTTCTTGTTCTGATTACAGAGCAATATAATAGCCCCATTCATTAGTAAGTGCAGCTACACTGTGTTTCTAATAGTTTTCACGCAGTAAAAAAGAGTTCTATAAAGGTGCATTGAATACAATGATTCTACATTGAAAACTGAACACTCAGAAACTATCTGAATGCATAAATAATAAAATGGTATAAAACATGGAACTAGTTCCCCAGAGGTGGTGGTGCCCCAAAATTTTGGGATGATTTGGAGTTGTACCAGAACTAATCAGCCAACATCCAGTGTAAAGTCCTTCCAGAAGAGTAGAGTAAAATGCAGAGAAACTCTCCGAGAATAATGTTGAATGTGTCATAAGGTGTAAATCTCAATTTGAAAACAGAATTTATGTGCTATTGTTTCTTCTGTGACTGAAATGTCATCAATCTCAATCACATAAATTGACACAACTCAGTGGTAGAATGGTAACATTGTTAGGGCGTTTCTCTAAGTAGCTATGTCATGCTCTTTCACGTTGGCCAAACACTAACCATGCCACGGCAATAAGACAAACTGGAAATGCAGGAGACCTGCATTATACATGTTTTCTTTTGTAGAAAGACCTTGGTGATTACAGCTTTTGCGAGCACCCGTCACCCTGCATTCGTTAGCCCCTTCCTTAATTAAAGAGTTGGGTCTCTAGGCTCTGCTGCTGATGAGATGTAAGCTGAGTGCGGAGATTGCTCCGTGTCACAGTTTGTTAAATCAGAGGTGGGATGCGACCGGGGCCGTTATTAAATGTTGATAATAATGATGTGCAATCAGGTATTTAAGGGGGGACGAGGGGATTAGCTAAGAGCTAAGTTGCTTTAACCCCTGCCTGCTGAGATAGGGAAGAAAAATTAAAAAGAGGAGGAGAGAAAAATTGGGGTGAGAATGCAGTGAATAAAGGGGATCAAAAAATCAATTAAAAACCAGGACAAGAAACACAAAAGGGTCTGTTTTTCCTTTCTGTGGATTTGACCTTTGATCACTGTTAGCCTGAAAGAGGTAAGGGGTGGGAGTCAGTTCTTGTGAAGAGAGAAGGAATTAAATGGTGAGCGAAGAATAAATAAACACAGAGAGAGAGAGAGCTACCTCTAGTGTCCAACAGCTGTTTTGCAGAACATTTTATTAGCAACTCACTCTAACTAGACTGCCACTAAATATGCCTATATAAAATATAAAATATACTGATTTTTTTAATAGCATGAAATGGAACCCTTGTCAAAGAACTTTAATTAGACCTTTCTACAGTATGGGTGTGTATTTGTGCTTTTAAAGGCATTTAAAAGAACAAATTTGTTTGCTTTTAAAGGCATTCAACCCCTCAGATACTGGATTCCTGCAGCTACAGCTTGAACAATTCTGATTGCTTAAGTGTTTTTAGAATGTGGCATTTCATATCACACCAGACTGTATGACTTTTACACTTCTTAACAATTTAATTATTCAGATTTTAAATACGTGTAAATTCCCATCAGACCGTATATTATTCCGTATAATCATTGGGTGGCAACACCGAATGTGTAATAAACTTTAATTTAAGGCAAATTCAGTCAATACCTGGCACTGCCTGAAGAAAGCACTGTGCATCTCTGAAGCTGTTAATTATTACCCATTATTATATTTTAGAGAACCCATTGTGAAAAGCATTTTACACATAAAATTGTATTGCAATTTTCAGCAGCTTGTTTTGTGACAGGCCTCTTGGCTGATTTGCAGTAGAGATTTAAAACTGCCTTTTCAATGGATTTTTAGAAACCTCTAAAATACATTATTAGCTAAAATGGCTTGGTCTGATTAATGCCAAACGCTGGTACTCATGTTCATAAAAATAATGTTTCAATTTCTTGACAAAGCTATGACATCTAACTGTTACACCAAGAGGCCTTTAATGAAATTGCTTTCAAATTCATAGACTAGGTTTATGTATAAAGATAGCCCCATCCCCCCCTTTGCAGCTTTAACAGCTTACACTCTTCTTGGAAGGCGTTCTGCAAGATTTTGGAGCATTTCTGTGGGATTTTGCACCCATTCATACTGTAGAGCATTTATGAGGTCAGACACTGATATAGGCCGAGAAGGCCTGGCTCACAAACTCTGTTCCAGTTCATCCCAAAGGTGTTTGATGGAGCTGAGGTCAGGGCTTTGTGCAGGCCAGTCAAGTTCTTGCACATCAAACTCATCCAACCGTGTCTTTATGGAGCTCGCTTTGTGCTCTGGGGCACAGTCATGCTGGAATAGAAAAGAGCCTTCAACAAACTGGGTTCACAAAGTCGCTGAATACAAAGGTGTTGTCCAAAATGTCTTGGTATTCTGAAGCATTAAGACTGGCCTTCACTATATGTTCCAATTCTTTTGTCCAAATAATATAGCTGCAATAAGTCAGTGATTCGTGTTAAATGTCTACTAGATCTAGGGGAGCATCACCTTTAAAAATAAAGATGCCAAAAGAGAATCTTTGGCATACTAGAGAGATATGAAAACCTAACAGTTAGAAAAACAATGGAAGTTGTGAATGATCTGAGATTAAAACAGATTAAAAACTTTCATCTGAGATTTGTCTGGTGGCTACTATCATTGCAGTGGTCAGTGGCACAAACAAATGCCTGTAAAGCAGTAAAGGAGGAGGGGTATCACAGCAGGGTTGTGTCTTGACACTGTCAGCCATCAGAACCTCCTTGAGAGTTGTATTTACAAAGTAGGCCTATCACGGATAGGATCTGTGTCTGCATCATGAAAATTTACCTCTGATGTTCCCCAACACTCAGTGTTCTTAGCCCCCTTCTCTTTTCCTTGTACACTCTCTCTGTGATAGCTTTACTAAGGGAATAGCTTTACTAAGAGAATGATGGAAGTTAGTAGATAGATAACAACAACTTGATATATTATACATATTCTATATATATATTAGTTAGCATATATGTAGAAATATGATACTAGTATTAATGTAAGAAAAACACAAGTTTCATGAACATGGTTGGATCCAAGGGCGGATTAATGTTTCGGTTTTCAGTTGAGGAGTCTGATGTCCTGAAGGAAGAAACTGTTCCCCATTCTGGCGGTAGACACCCATATGCCACAGAACTCTTTGCTAGACGGGAGGAGGAAGATGAGAGTTTGTGAGGGCTGTGTGTGGTCATCCACATTGCTGGTAGCTTTGCAGATGCAGTGTGTGGAGTAAATGTCCGTGACAGAATCCAAGTAGAAGTCAAAAACCAGTAACATGAGTGACATAGGTGAGACGAAAGTTATAAGTCATAGTACCACCACGAGTTATCAACAATCGATCCAAAACAGCAAGGTAACAAGAAAGCTTGGTGCACCACAACACAACACAACACAACACAACACAACACAACACAGCACACAACACAACACAAACCCTGTGTTTAATCCAGGGTATTGACATCACTCCCATATCAGCAATGCATGAAGTCTCAGCCAAACTTTAAATTAAAAAATGAGCACCTACCACACACAGTTTCTGTTTTTATGGAACCAGTAAAATGCATGTTATGTATTTATTGACATTGAAGTAATATTTGCCCACACCATTTTCATATGTTGGTTTCACGATTGTGTACTGTGTTTGTTAAATCAGGGCTAGAAGGGAAATTGTTTTTAGATCAGGAGTTATGAGCTGCAGACCAGTGTATTCCAGACTCTATATTCCCTGACACACACACACACATACACACACACACACACACACACACACACACACACACACACACACACACACAAACCCACCTTTTTCCAAAAAATAAAAATGCCCACAGCAAGTATCTTTAGCAAGCACGTTTTTGTGCTGAATGTTTTCATTTTCTGATAGTGTTTCATGTGCTAACAGTTTGAAGTGTTAAGAGTGTGTTTGTGTTAACAGAGAGGTTCAGAGTGGGTTTGGTGTGAGATGCTCCATTCTACAGAAACTCAGTGAGTCAGAACAGTTTACAGTGGTGGCAAATAAGGACCAGATACCTGCCTTCAAACGCCTCAGCTCAGTAACGTAAACAGTTAAAGTTAGTGGTGTCAGATTGTAACTTCTAAAGAGGTCATAACAGACACCAGGATTACTCTTCAGGACCTTTCTCCATTGACAGCACTTCTGTTGAGATGGTTAAAAACACCAAGTTCCTGGGTATCCACATCAAGAATAGTCTCGCGTAGCCAGACCTTCAGACTGACGGCTGAAGGTCTGGAATTCATAGCAGCTTTCTTTGGCCAAGGCCCGCCCATAAGGCCGTTTGACCGACATGTCAAACAACCAATCACAGTTCGTTTCGTTCAGCGTCACATTTCGGGGTGTGGAAATGCACGTATAACAACAAGCAGTGTTGGACATGGATTGCAAACAGTCAAAAGTGTGGCTTCAGTACACTAAAAAAGGAAACGATAAGGCAGTGTGCAACATATGTTATTTAAACAGTTTGTTTTATGTTTTTTATACCTTTGTGGAATCGAAATAGGGAATCGCTAAGAACCGGAATCGATTAAGTGGAACCGGAACTGGAACCGGAATCCGAATCGAAAACATTCAAACGATACCCAATCCATACACCTGAGTGGTAACTCAATCGTGTCCAGCAGTCTTACAGATATCCACTAGGTGGTGCCATTTGTGTTACATTTTTAACACTTTTGATAGATTGCATAAATATAAAATTGTATAAAATAAATATATAAATGTAACTGCCCCCATTCACTGCTGCACTGGTGTGGCTGGGAACCCACCAGCCCACCCCATGGGGCCAGTTCTGGCCTGGTGGTCTGGAACATTGAGTTGCATCGGTAGATTTCTCCAGTGTCTCATTTGGCTTAACGAGATTTCCACAAACATTATGGTGTGAAGTTAGATCTTAAAGTCAGGGGTCAGATCTTAATTCCGTAACGGGGCTGTCAGCTGCCTGAGACTAGAATAACCCTCATGAGTTTTCCATCTCTTTCTTCTCTCGCTCCGTCAGTCATCGCAGTGACACATGTTTTTCTTCATGGCTTCCCAACACTTCTTTCCTACCATCACTTCTTTTAGTCGCAGGCCCATGTTTTTTCCATGATGTCTCCTACCAGTTTTTCCAGCAGTTCCATATGAGCCACAAATTCCTGAAATTCATCGCACTAGTGAAATGTTTCATCGTAGACCCAACACACACATTGCCCAGAGTCATTCCTAATTAGATTACATTGATATCTGACTCATGAAGACATGAAGATCGGCATGTTGGATCAAAGAAACGGCAGTTTTGGCCAATGAACTGACCTAGATTTGAAATGGGGCTCAGCCAATGATCAGGCTGACCAGTGTTGGGGGCGGGGGGTGGCAGGTCCAGGAAATGCCAGTGGGATTAGAAAGCGCAGGTGATTGACAGCAGATGTGTTTAATGAGGAGCAGGATCATTAGAGGGAAATGAAAAGCAGTGGCTGTTCAGGTCATGCCAAACCTCTAAACTCTTAACTTTAAAGGGCCGATCTGCACTTCAGCTCCTCGCTCTAATAACGACACTCAGAACTTTAATTAGTTCCATTTTAGCTGCTGAATAATTTACAGCTGTCATTAAACAACCCAGATTGGATGAATCATTCATAATGGATACTGAATAATCCATAGCAGATTCTGAATAATTCATACTGAATACTGAATCTTCGTAATGGGTACAGGATAATCCACCGTAGACTGAATAATTAATAGATGATACTGAATAATCCATAGTGGATACTGAAATTTCAGAGCAGATACTGAATCATTTCTAGTCGATATTGAACAATTCAAAGTGGATACCAAATAATTCATAGCAATTACTGAGTAATTCAGAATGGACACTGATTCATGGTACAATTCATACTGGATGCTGAATTTTATGTAGTAGATGTTGAATAATTCATAGTAGTTACTCAGTCACATGTTTTAAAATATTTTTGCACAGGAGCTCTGAGGCTGGAGTAGTCCAACTTAGCTAGCTAGAAGTAGCTTATCGCTAACTGTTCACCTCATACAAACTACAGGCCTGAAACTTCACTCTTCGATGGTGATCAGTGATCTTTAATAGACTTGCTTGTGTGGTTTCTGTGCACCTTACATACAGACATGGACTGAAGCGTGTTAGCATAGCTAAACCTAGCAGAAGCTGGCTGGAATTTGGTCCATACTTCAGATTAGGTTTATGGATAACGGTGAGTCGTACAGTGTCAGAATAACAAACATGGTTTGAGGCGGGTGTGTAATGATCTCGTTAGTTACGTTAACTATGTTAGCCTCATAATTTAAGTCCCAGTCTAAATAAGCTGCTACAGTAGTGTTGATTTAAAGCTATTATATGAAACACACCTGAAATAGGTTTCTAAACTCTAGAAATGCTGAGGCTAACAACCAGGCCCAATTAAAGTGGTTCAGTGTTTGCGCAGGTCGGCCGGAGAGGAATGCGAGGGTTTTGGGCCGAGGCCTGCAGCTGTACTTAGTTACAGTGTGACCCTAATAAAAAAAAAACTCTCTACCTCCTGCTCCTATAAAAGACCACATAACTGCCCCTCCTGCCTCCTTTATTACCCCCTGGGGCAGTAAAAGGCAGCTGTCTCCCTGCCCACTACAAAACCCACAATCCACACATACACACTCGGTACGCTCAAACACATACCACAGCAAACACATTCATTCTTCACAGCCTTCACACGTACCATCAAACACTGCTCTGATCATAAAACCACTACACACACACACACACACACACACACACACACACACTCACTAATGCATCAAGTATGTCCACACACACATAACAGTAGAAAGGGACGCATGTTCAAACGCTACTTCCAGACACACACACCTACAACTTCATACACATCTCACACACTCACACACTCACACAACCAATTAGAGCCACAAACAGCAGCCGGCTGCAAAACCAGTGCATTCTTGAATCGTACCAGTATGACCTGTAGACTGAAACATCCTTAGCTCTCAAAGCTCAGAGAAAGAGTGCAACAAAATATCTACCCACCCAGAGAGAGAGAAGACAGTTATACTAAGTGATGGGGAGAGGGAGGACCACCCTACCCACCCAGAGAGAGAGAGAGGAGACAGTTATACTGAGTGATGGGGAGAGGGAGGACACCTAGCCACCCAGAGAGAGAGAGGGCAATGTTTTTATCTCCTGCCTTGCCTGGAGAATCCCAGACTGGCGGTTTGTCACCTGGGCCCCACCCTGAGCCTAGAGCCAGTCAAACACAAAGTTCACACACATACACACACACACACACACACACACAAACACACACACATGCAGAGCGAAGATTGGCACGCTTTGCTAAATAACATTCACACCCGCACCACACACACTATGCACACAGGCTGTGACACACATTCCAGCAGGGAAGTAGGCTGATAAATTTCTCGTGCCAGTGCTGAATCAGAATCTGGCAGGTCTCAGACTCCGTGAAAATAAAGCGTCTGTCCCACACCAAGGTGTGGAGGGCGGAAGCGGCGGACCAGACCTTCGCCAGAGTCTCAGAGTCTGTGCTTAGAAGCTCAGGCTGTGCTACTGGAGTTGACCTTAGCAAGAACCCCTTTCAAGCTAATGAGAAACTGTACTACACAAGTCTATTCATTAGTAACTGATCAGTAGTGAGGGTCATGTTGTAGACTGGGTGAGGTCCTGTAATCTGAAAGCATCTAATCGCTAGGCTAAGCAGAGAGTCCTATGACTTTTGCTAGCTTAGCATATTAGCTTACACTGATTTTTAAAGATACCTGAAGAGATTTGACAACAGTTTCCTCATTATTATTATACTTTCTGTGAGTGTCCCTATGAGTTTCTAGCAGTATGTTAGTGCTAAGCCAACAGCTTCTACTATTCCTCTATAGACAAAATAAAAACACCTTGGCTTTTAAGGCCAATTTTTACGTTGATGGCATTTATAGACAACATTGTCCAGAACAACTTACAGTCATTATTTACAGGGACAGTCTTACAGTCATTAGTTACAGGGACAGTCTCACAGTCATTAATTACAGAGACAGTCTTACAGTCATTAGTTACAGGGACAGTCTTACAGTCATTAGTTTCAGAGACAGTCTTACAGTCGGGGGGGGGCTAGAATCTATGTCAGAGATACACACAGACACACACACACACATACACACACACCACATACCTCGCCCTATTGTACCGAAAAAACAACAACACCTGGGAGGATCAAGTTAGAGAGGGAGCAATGAGGAAACTGAGCACACAGGCTTTATCTGTGGCTGAAATATTATATAGAGAAGGGAAATAAGCCAATGGTGTCTGGACACAGAGGCAGACAAGAGGCCTACAGTCCTCCTTCAGGGGGGCTTCCCACTTCCACCGATCCGTATTAATTACAGTTACAGAGCCGCCGCATCAAAAGCTTTTTTTGACCCAGACGAGGAAACTCTGAGTCTGAAGAGGCTAATGATATTGCAAACGATCATAGGGTTAGCTAGATCAGATGTAGCTTTTGCTGCCTTTATTCATGGGTTTTAAACGCCAGACCAGTTAGGTGCAGCAGAAGGTGCAGCAATTCTACCGAGGTTAGTCTCATAGCCTATACCACTCGCTAACACAGCATAGCATGTTCGCTGTCATACTGGAAACAGGAGCCGAAGCCTCGATCTGTGCTAAGCTAGTCACCAATGAAGAAGAGAGACGCGCAGAATCTTAGTTGGCTAGCAATGCTAAAAGCAAACAAACGATTATAAGGTAAGAGTTATAGCTACACCGGGTTTACAGGCATTATGGTAGTTTGTGAGACATGCACGTAACATATTTTGCACTTTTTTCAAGATTATAATGAGCAAATCCATCAGATTAGCACAATGCTTAAAATTACTGTAGGAGCCTGTTAACATGTTAGCTATCTTCAGAGTAGGGGTGGCCGATATAATCAAAATCTCCTATCATGGTAGAAGCAATTTTCTACCTCGATAACAATATATATCACAATTTAGCAATTTATATCTGTAAATGCATAAATAAAAATTCAAACACAAAGAAAGTGTTTTATATAATGTAATTTTATTTAAACTGTTAATTGCAGCATTACTTTAAGTAAAAAACAACCATACTGTTTATTGCAATGTACTGTGAGTTAAAATTTTTTTTTCTTAGGACAACAGGTACTAACAGTACTAACACAAACCAATTCCACACCACAGACAAGGCACCTTTTTCTTTACAATCTCCTCGTTGTTTGCTTCGTCACATGTAAACGAACTCACCGCTGCACCGTCTTCTTCCATTGTCGAAGTGAATGTGTATTGCGTGGTTACCATAATTTCCGAACTATAAGCCGCTACTTTTTTCACTTGCTTTGGACCCTGCTGCTTATACAACGGTGCAGCTTATCTATGGATTTTTACAGCTAATGGTCACCAGTGGCGCACTATCAAGGAAGCGCAAAAGCGAGACAAACAGTTCAAGCCAGGTTTTGAGAGCAAAACAAACCAAGTAAGCCCAAATGCAGTAAGAGAGACACAAGGATTAATGACTGACTTTTCTGGTATAGTTGGCTGTTTATTTTGATACAGTAAATGGCCGCGTTACTGCACCTTTACTAACAAACCAAAGTACAACTCTTACAGTTTCATGAACACGAGCCAACAAACACACAGTTCTTTTACGCACACTTCAAACACACCATACGATACTTTTATACCACACACGTCTCCTAACACTAACTCAACACACATACAAACTCACTCAAACTAACTACAGCTCTCACTCTCATAGCTTCTGCTCCACACACACTCGCTCTACCTCTGACTACTCTCACGCTCCTCTCTCCTCGGTCAAGCGCTGTAAGTTTTAGTTTTTTTTACTGCACTACTATGGTACTATGACTGCAGTTGTTTTATTTGTGCCCTGCACGAATGCTGTTCGTCATGTCAAAGTTGTGAATGTTTGATTGATTGATCGAAAAATCTCTATCGGTTGACACATTTCTACCGGTTAATCGTGTCTACCGGTATATCGCCCACCCCTTGTTAGTCAATGTCAACATTTCTGCCAGCAGCTTTATGGTACTTTAGCAGTATGGTAGTTCTCAGCTAATGACATTGCATATCCATGTCATATCTTGCAGGTCCAAAGCTTGTAAATGTGGTTCCGTGTTGTGTGTGGAGTTTGTAACAGACATGAACAGATATGTGAGTTTGTGTGCAGCATTTCTACAGCGACTCTCCCAGTAAAAAGTCCTGGATAGAGCTGCTGCCATTCACTTTCTGACGCAAACACTTCTTAGATCACCTGACACACAGCCACTGGTTAGACCATCTGATACACACACTCTAGTTAGACCACTTGAAAGAAACCCACTGGTTAGACCCCCGCTCACATTCACAGTCAGTGATGGATTTAGAACCTGCAGAGTGACATTCTTCTTCATGAAACTGGCCCACCCACTTTGGATCAGAATGTGATTGGCCGATTCCTCTTCCTAATGAATCTGGTCTTTAATCCAAGACAGTAGGGTTTCAGTCCAACTCCTGAAGGCCAGACTTAACTCCATTTACCTAGATACCACAGAGAGGCACATCCTGATTGGATAATTGCTGCTGCAGTTATAATAAAAGGACTCCAATGAATAACGTGGAACTGAAAACTATTTTAATTTTTCAGTTCTCAGAACTGGTTAGTTCTTCCCTGAAGGCCTATAGTGTCCCAAGGGTTCCCCCGAGGGTAGTTGAATAGCTTGAATGGTGGCCTACTTTCAGGTGTTCTTCAAGTACTTCAATCAAAAATACCGTGTTTTAATTACAGAAATATTGGAGTTGTCCAAGTTGTGAGTGGTGTGGTGCCATCTCCACCCACTGTATGTGTGTGTATAATCTCCAATTAAAACTAACATTCTGCACTTTAACCTCAATAATGAGTGTGTAACCACAAACACACACACACACACACACACATACACTGACATTAGCAATGCATACACTGTGACAGGGATTCAAATGAAGTGGTATTAACTGGACGGACTAGATTTTCCCTGTGACTCACTCACGTTAACAACGGTTTTCACACGCAATTCCACACACACACACACACACACACACACACACACACACACTTCCAATAAATATCCCTCATTCTAGCCATTCTTTAACCCTTTTTGGCAACCAGCACAAAAGGCCAGACGTGTGGAAGGCCGCCGGGACCTCCACTGCGTTCAAATTCTTCCGCTTCAACTCTCCCGACCAATCAGCACCATTCTTCTTTCTCTAGCTCTCCAAGGCAATCTCTGTGCTCCCAGACGCGCTCCTATGACAATAGGCCATAGCGCGTCCGCAGCATGTGTCCAGTGGAGGAACACGTAAGGGTAAGCGAGGGATTATCACGTGACCTTACCCAGTGACCTTACAGGGTAAAGAGGACAAGGCTTCCAGCCTCTGGAGGGTGAGAGACCCAGAGAAAAAGAAAGAGAGAGTGAGAGAGAAAGAGAGAGCACCACACATTCAAAGGCATGAACAAGTTGTATACACTGAATAAATAAATAAATAAACAATTTAAAGGCTGTGTTCACACCCGTTGGCTGTTGCTATCGTGACATGCCATCAGAAACAAACAACAGAAAAAGAAACAAACTGAGAAAACACACATTCCTGCAGGTGACTTACACAATCCCCTGTGGTTGCAGGTATGAAGGCTCGTTTGTGGGATCTGGTGGCCTGATGCTTTCCTGGCAGCGTTCCACCCGGGAACCACAGATGGAGAGATAAACCTGAAGAATTATTAGCAATAATAGATTGCTGTTAAAGTCCTTTAACAGTTGTCTACAGCTGCCGAGCAACCTAGCTACGTACAGCAGGTGCCAATATAGAATTTGTGTGCAACAATGTTTCAAGGTTCTGCAAATTATATTCCAAAAACATTTGTTATTTTTGGTGTTTGATTGTTTGTTTTCCCTTCTTTCCTGTTTCATCTGGTTATAGTGATCATGTGAATGTAGTTTGGGCATTTACGCATTTATGATGCGTATCTTGATCTGTAATTAGCTGACAAACAAACACCTACATACACAAGTGCATACATATATATACACTCAACAAAAATATAAACGCAACACCTTTGTTTCTGCTCCGATTTTTCATGAGATGGACTTA
>JBBPDB010000140.1:134370-146762 GCA_037974465.1 Brachypetersius altus
CATTAACACTATAAAGGCTAAGTTTTTACTCACTTATCGCATGTGATATCGCCATCACAACACTCAACAACATTATCGCATATCGCATGTTTTCCTAATATCGTGCAGCCCTAGCCACAACCTAAACCTTAATATCAACTTCCAGTGTCAATGGTTATACTCTTAGTTCCAGTCTCTCATTGTCCGTGCCAGAGTAAACATCTTTATAGTCATTTAAGTAGTCAAACAAGCTGAATATTCTCGCTGACTTTAAATCAAAAGATCACATTTTTAGCAGTTGTTCTATTTCAGTCTCAGATAATTCCAGTGTCAGCTTCAAGCCTAATCCTGCCTCAGGGACATCTCCTCAAAACTGGCCTAAGATTTGTCTGTGTTTGTGTTACATAGCAAGCATTGGTGATCCGTGAGGGTGAGAAGCTGCAGATTAATGCTGAGGAGGTGGTGGCTGGAGACTTGGTGGAGGTAAAAGGAGGAGACAGGATCCCTGCTGACCTTAGGATCATCTCTGCTCATGGGTGCAAGGTGAATACACAAACATTTGAAATTCTTTGTTCTGTGAGCCAACATCCTTTTATTGAACTGCTTTAAGTCGAGCTGAGTATATAATAACATTTCTTTCATAATATCAGGTTGACAACTCCTCTCTTACTGGCGAATCAGAACCTCAGACTAGGTCACCTGACTGCACCCACGATAACCCCTTGGAAACCCGCAACATTGCCTTTTTCTCCACCAACTGTGTTGAAGGTATGTTCTCAGCAGCTGCTTCACTTGTTATCATTTTATACTGACTGTGTTCAGCCTCAACTCGTTTAATAGCTCCCTGTCTGATTTTGTTTCATGCTGTAGTTTTGATCTTTTTGATTTTCTATCCTTTGCTGTGAAATGGAGGAAAACTGTTGTCATGACAACTACTTTTCCTGTTTCTATCCTTTGACTTCATGTTGTCGCTTATTAGTCGCCCACACAATATCTCTCTCTCTCTCTCTCTCACTGCCTGTCTCTCCCCGCCCCTCTCTCTCTCTGCCTGTCTCTCTCTCTCACGCTCTCTCTCCCTCTCTCTCTCTCCCTTTCTCTCTCTGTGTTTCGCCCTCTTGTTCTCTCACAAACACACACATACACACAAATACACACACAACAAAACAACACAACAAAATAGGAATGTTGAGATCAAATTTTCTGGGCGTACTAAGCCTTTTGCATTATTTTCAGGTGCAAAATCAGACACACTATGCCTGTGTATTAACCTAAATTTAAATCGTGGGTGATTACATATTCCGCTTGATTTACTAAGTCTGAGCAGCTTGCGGCAACTGGTTTTGCATCTTTTAAAAGGGTGTGAGTTTGTGTTTACCATAAGAATAATAGCATTTACATTCTTGGGATCCAGTGTACATGCATTAGAAAACACAGCACAGAATATTTAGTGATGTGGCTGCAACTGAGTGCACAATCCATGTTCTGATTTCACAGACTGTGCATCAAGCGAGCAACTGGTACTCAATCTGATCCAAAACTACTACAAAATCAAATGGAGTATTCTGTGGAATGGTGCCAATCCATATTAATTATTGAACAAAGTGAGAGAACAAATGCAACTTCTTCATCCTCTGTACAGTCTGTGTAGACACCTGTGCTTTATGCTCACTTTACATCTGTGCACAGCACCTGCTTGCCCCGGTAATGCAGGGTATTTAATATAAAATAAAATACCTGTTAATGAAACTACCAGTTATTGAATAAAATGGGCATTGTGTTGTTTTTCATTGCTAAATACATTACTAAAGTCCACAACATATATACTGTATTTAAACCTTTAATTATCTTTCATTTTTATTTAAATTGTATTTAAATTGACAATGAGAAAATGCATAACTCTTCCCAAGCTCCTTATTGTACTTGCCCTGTGTGTCTGAAGATTCACAGAGAGATCTAGGATCAGATTTGCTTTCACAGGGCAGTTGGTGGCCTAGTGGTTAGGGAGTTTGATCAGAAGGTTGAGTTTGAATCCCTGGACTGCTAGTGACACCACTGAGGTGCACTTGAGCAAGGGACCATCCCCATACACTGCCCTCATGAGTGGCAGCCGCCAGCTTCAATTGGTAAATGAACTAAATGAAGAGAAAGAATTTCACGTTATTCACACTGTGTGCTGTGGTGTGTTCACACGTGACTATAAGGGGCCACTTTACTTTAATGGTTTGTAAGGACACAGGACAGCTGGTCTGTAATCAGCACTTCGAGGTGCTGGTACATATGAGCCATAGTTGTTTGCGTGCCTGTGACTGTGAGAGTCTCTGACAGTGGTGTGTGTGCCGCAGCAGAGGTCATCAGAGTAATCGTGTTGTCAGGGTGCCTGACTGCATATGCTCTGGCTGTCAGCAGGAGGCTGCGGCACCATGATTTCTAACACTAACACAAAGGGGCTGGCTGTACTCCAGACTGGAGATCTACTGCCCACTGCTGGAAGATACAAGTAATACAAAAAGATCAGAGGGTTGTTGTGCATTAACAAATAATACTTTTCAGATGGAAACATTAAAACTACCAAGAAAAATAAATTACAGCTGTATGCAGAAATGTCTTTTGTTGTGAACACTGCCCCATACTGTATGTTAGTGCACACATATGTGAAGAAACAGCACAACGGTCTAAAAACACCTTTTAGGCTAAATGCTACAGTACCAATCATGTTATCTAAAACAGTTTCATAGCACCATCATACACAAGTGCAGAATCTTAACTGGAATCAATTAACCCTGGTGGACATTGCCTTTATTAAGACTGCACAGACACAGAGAGGAACAGAGACTCCATGTCAAGACCTACTCCTTCTAAATGTGAGAAAATGAAAAGCACTTCAAAGCAGGTCCAGATATCAATTACAATTACAATTACAATTGGGGCATTTGGCAGACACTCCTATCCAGAGCTATGTGCATCGGTGCTTAAGTCATCCACATGTGTTCTTCATGCCTGCGAAGCTAGACTCAACATCAGCTTTTTGCCACCAGCTAAGTTGCACATGTTAACAAACTCTGTCAAAGAAAGTCAGAAGTTAGTACAAAGTTAGCAAAAAACATGGACAGAAGTAAAGAGAAGTTTTTCCCCATGTAAGTGTGAGGACCCGTTAGACCCTAGATGCTCCATGAAGATGTGTGTCTTCAGACGACGCCTGAAGACAGTGAGCAGATCTGATCGCAAGACTTGATGCATGTCTTTCTCTTGAGGACCGGCGGTTCAATGCTTGATACTCTGAGAGGACGAGAAGTGCCACGCTGCTTGATACATGCTTGATAACTGATGAACTGATGTCCAGTTTCCTTCTTCCTGCAGGTACAGCTCGTGGTATCGTGGTGTGTACCGGAGACCGTACAGTCATGGGCCGCATTGCTACTCTGACCTCTGGCCTCGAGACTGGCAAGACACCCATCGCAAAGGAGATCGAGCACTTCATCCACATCATCACTGGCGTGGCTGTCTTCCTGGGAGTTACTTTCTTCATCCTGTCCATCATCCTGGGCTACAGCTGGCTAGAGGCCGTTATCTTCCTAATTGGCATCATCGTGGCCAACGTGCCTGAGGGCCTCCTGGCTACTGTCACTGTGAGAACTGCTCTGTTTTTTGTTGATTTTCTCTGTTCTGTCTTAGTTTCTGTATGCCTGTGTGTGTTTAGTGTTGATAGCTGATGTGATGTATTCTAGTGGTTGTGGATAAGGCCCAACTAGAAAATATTTCCCTATATCAAGAGACTCATTGCACTTGATTAGCCTCTGACATGAAGAAAACCTCCAGAAAAACACTCACTTGGGGATTATTTTTCATTGGTCAGTGTTTAAAATAACAAAAAGTGCATATAAATCTAACCTTGCACATGATGATGGCAGGTTGTAATGTGTTAAATTAATAAAATAGCAGAAAATAACAAAAAATTGCAGAAAATTTTCACTATGCCACATTTTCACTATGTCAGTCAAATCAACAAGTATCTTATTCGAGTATAAGATTAAAACAAAAACATAAATAAAATATATTGCTGAGATCAGTTGCTGAAAGCGTTAGCCCCTTAAGAACAGTAATGGGGACAAAATATTCATTGTGGTTGGGCCCCAGCTCAATATGGTGTTATTAATGGTATCTGTGTCTTGCTCATTATGCTTCTGTGGCCTGTCTATAACTCTCTATACCTTCCGTAATGTTGTGATGTTTTAAGGTACTATTTGTGACTTCTTGTTGTTCGTGATGGTCTGTGATAATGTTGTGTCTGTGAAAGCTTGTGTCTATGTGTTCTGTGTATTTTCTTTTACTGAGTCCCCTCTTCCTGTTCTCTGTTTTGTGACTCTTAGTGACTGGAACTCCCTTGCTTTCTCCGTGTATGTGTTATTCTTTTTCTCTTGTCTTATTTTTCAGACTCTCACTGTTGAAGGCCTAGGCCAGTGTGAAAAGCTGAAAAAGTATTACTTTGTGATATCTCTAGTTAGCTTGCACTGGCTAATGGCTGCAGAAACTCGCTGTCGCTGTGCTTAACTGTGCTGGGCTAGCCTGTGCCCACTGGCTGTACCACAAAGCTAGAACATGCCTTAGCTACCTATGCTGCACCTCTGCTTGGTTCTTCAGGGGCCTCTTTACAATTTTGTGCCAGTGCACTGCTGCCCTGCACTGCACTCAAATGCACCGTGCCACTAAAATGAGTCACAGAATTTCACTAACACTGGATCTTTATGTTTTCTCTCTCCATTTTCTTTAAAATCTTCTTTCTTTTTACAATCCCCTTTATGGCACTTCCTTTCTATCCCACTCACTCTCTGTCTGATACTTTTTCTCTCTTCCACTCTCTACTTTTAAACCCTTTCTTCTCTGTCCTTCCTTCTGTCACTGTTTTTCCTCCTTTCTTTTCCTTGTCTTTTGTGCTTTTTTCTCCTTCTCTCCCTCTTTCTCTTTTCCCTCTCTCTCTTTCTCTTCCTCTCTCTCAGGTTTGTCTGACCCTTACCGCTAAGCGCATGGCTCGTAAGAACTGTCTGGTGAAGAACCTGGAGGCTGTAGAAACTCTGGGTTCTACCTCCACCATCTGCTCTGACAAAACTGGCACTCTCACGCAGAACCGCATGACTGTTGCACACATGTGGTTTGACAATCAGATCCATGAGGCTGACACCACTGAGGACCAGTCTGGTGAGAGGAAAAACCTGCAGTGCTGAGATTATTAAAAATAAATGATATTTGAGAGCAGTTGACCTTATTGGTGCTATTTTAATGAACTTTTTCTTTTTCCCTTTTTTTAAATACATTTTTATAGTTATAACAGTGCTATAGCCTGGTATACAGTACAGATATAGGTTCAGGGGACTGTTAAATATATAGAAGCCCCCCATCCCACCTACACACCAGCAACAAATGTTTGGGGTTTTTTTAACCCCTGTGTCTCTTTTCAGGGACATCCTTTGACAAGACATCAGTGACGTGGGTATCGCTAGCCCGTGTGGCGGCACTCTGCAATAGAGCTGCGTTTAAGGCGGGTCAGGAATCTCTGCCAATCCTGAAGAGAGATGTAGCTGGCGATGCCTCCGAGTCAGCCCTGCTGAAGTGTATCGAACTCTCTTGTGGCTCCGTCAAAGCCATGAGGGACAAGAACAAGAAGGTGGCTGAGATTCCCTTCAACTCCACCAACAAATACCAGGTTAGTAATAACTTACAACGTGGTAGGAAAGGGTAAAGCAAAACTTTTTGTGTGTACTTTATAGTCAGAGGACCAAAAATGACTCAAAGCAAATGTACAATTAAGGATGTTTCATTTTCATAGGCAATATTATTTACATTTGTCATGTATATGGGATTGGGATTAAGATGAAAATGTTAGACATTAGAGTTTAAGTGATTAATAAAATGTGTTGTTTTGTTTGTGTGACTCCCAGCTTTCGGTGCACGAAACTGAAGACCCCAATGATAACCGGTACCTGCTGGTAATGAAGGGGGCACCAGAGCGCATTCTGGACCGCTGCTCCACCATCATGGTGCAGGGCAAAGAGCAGCCTATGGATGAGGAAATGAAGGAGGCTTTCCAGAATGCCTACCTAGAGCTGGGAGGTCTGGGAGAAAGAGTTTTGGGTGAGTGAGAGAGAGAATAGGAAAATGAATTAGAATTATTAGTACAAATTACAAACTAGGGGACTACAGGCTGGTCTAGTTAATGAAATTAACAGATGCTCGTTAAACAGTACATGCAGACTATATCCTAACTTTTTCATACCATTAAAAATGTAATCACTTGTCTACCATTATAGTTTATCTGAACACTGCTGTTTCTGCTGTTTTCAGAGTCTGCTAATCACATTCTTGAATCCCTGTTTATCTATTTCAGTTTACATTGGTTTAAATTAAAAAACATCCTGAATATACTATGATGTCAGGTATTTCACTGTTTATTTAACAGATCAGCTGATGACAGCAATAGCAAAACACCATAATGATGATTAGTGCTTTAGAGATTTGTGCAGAGTATTTGCTGTTTTGGAAGATTCAGACTGAGTCCAAATCTTTGTCCCTCTCTCTGTCCCTCCTCATGTCTATGCAGGTTTCTGCCATGTGTTTTTGCCTGAGGACCAGTATCCCAAAGGCTTTGCCTTTGATACAGATGACGTCAACTTCCAGACAGATAACTTGTGCTTCATAGGGCTCATGTCCATGATCGACCCGCCCCGTGCTGCAGTACCTGATGCTGTAGGAAAATGCCGTTCAGCCGGAATTAAGGTTATCATGGTGACAGGTGATCACCCGATCACAGCCAAGGCCATCGCCAAGGGAGTGGGCATCATTTCTGAGGGCAATGAGACAGTGGAAGATATTGCTGCTCGCCTTAACATCCCTGTTAGCCAAGTTAACCCCAGGTACTGTACCACTCACAAGTACACATGCTCACATGCTGTACATCACCTAAAACTTTACAAAGATTGTTACCACAGAACAATATTTACAAAACGAAACAGATTTCCCAAACCAGAATTAAGCCTAGTCCTTGACTACACACTGCTGTGATTGGAGATTTTCCACTGAAAGCAAAATGTAATCCAGAACTAGGCTTAGTTTTGTTTTTTTTTACATTTGGGCAATAATATCTTTCTAGCATTCCAGCGCATACTATTCTGGTTAGCTGAATGGGAATAGCTGGAAATAAAATCATTAAATGGGTAACTTCCCTGGAGGAGTGCTTGTGGACAGAGGAAGACAAAGGAAACGGTTATTACATAAGAACTACATAGGATACAGTGCTACATAAACATTGAAATATGACAAAAATAACGATTTTCTCTTGTGCTGTGTATCATCAGGGATGCCAAAGCTTGTGTAATCCATGGTACGGATCTGAAGGACATGAGCCAGGACCAGATGGATGATGTGCTAAAGAACCACACTGAGATCGTCTTTGCCCGCACCTCTCCACAACAGAAGCTCATTATTGTAGAAGGCTGCCAGAGACAGGTGCACACAAAAACATAAAAGCACTAACATACCTATAGCCATATAGATGTAATATAACCCTGCTGTACAGCTTAAATTACAGCTGCTTTCATTATACCTAAAATGATTGGAATTAGGCTGCAAGTCAATCAGGTATTTCTTGTCATTTAAACTATAATCACAGCGCACTGTGAAATGAAACAATGTTCCTGCAGGACCATAGTGCAACAGATAGAAGAAAAGCAGAACACCACAGGACTACATGAGAGAGTGCAAAAACCACAAGAGCTACCATATAATCATTTACAGGATAAGACAAGATGTAATGCAGCCGGCATGAGCAGTAACAATACTAGAGTAAGTTTATACAGTATTATGACATACTGTATTATACCAGTAGAGTAGTTAAGCATTCAAAAAATGCAAATGCCAAAAAATGCACATCAATCAGTAACTGTGCAAAAATAGCATTGTGATGATAGCTGGAGTTGAGGGTCCACATGAGGTTCTCTTTGTTGTGAACACCAGGGAACTTGGTTGCTCTTGATGCTCTCCTCTTAGGAGCCGTTGATGTTCAGTGTAGCCTGATCTTGGCATGTTCTCCTGAAGTCAGCAGCCATCTGTTTTGTTTTGTCTGCATTCAGAGAGAGGTTGTTGACTCTGCACCAGTACTTTAGGCTTTGCGCCTCTCTCTGTGCACTAGCTAATTGTTCTCACTGATAAAACCCACCGCAGTCATGTCATCAGTGAATTTGATGATGTGGTTTGAGCTGTGCATTGCTGCACACTCAAGAGTCAGCAGCGTGTACAGCAGAGGGCTGAACTCACGACTGTGGGGGTCCCTGTGCACAGCATGGTGGTGCCGAACCTGACTCTCAGGTCTCCCAGTCAGGAAGTCCAGGACACAGTTGCAGAGAGAAGCGTTCAGGCCCAGCTTTCCTATCAGATGCTGAGGTATTATGATGTTCAAGTGACATTTATGAACAACATTCTAACATATGTGTCCTTTATGTCCAAATGGATGAGAACCAGGTGAAGGGTGGTGGTGATGGTATCATCCATTGAACAGCTGGGATGAAGTGGAAAGTGTAGAGGGTCTAGTGACAGAGGCAGCTTTGATTTTATGTGCTTAATGACAATCCTCTTAAAGCATTTCATGATGACTGGTGTGAGTGCGACAGGACGGTAATCACTGAGGCAGGTCACTGACAGCTGTTTTGGCTCGGGGATGATGGTGGTGGCTTTGCAGTACATTGGAATGACGGTTGTGCTCAGAGAGAAGTTGAAGATGTGCTGACATCTGCCAGCTGGCCTGTGTATCCTCACTAGGAATTGTCTGGACTGGCAGCCTTCCATGGGTTGACTCTTAGCAGAGTCCTCCTCACATTAGCCACAGTCAGACAGAACGCCTGTTTATTGTGGGTGGGCTGATCTTCCTCACTACTGTGTTTTCAAACCGGTATAGATTTTTCAAGGTACTCCAAAAAATTGGAGCTTTAGCCAACTGTAGTTTAGTTTGCTGCTTGTGTTGATTGAAACAAATGTTTATTGACATAAATGTTATATGCTAAATGTTACAATTAGATGAGCTCCCAGTTTTTACGTTTTTATAAATTATTGTATGTTAGCATAGTCAGATTTGTGAACACATGTGGACACACCACAGCACAGCATAATACACAATGGGAACCTAAACACCACTTGCCTATATATGTAACGAGATATAAATATTAATTAGTAGAATAAATATTCATCCATCTGGTCTCATTTTCACATTGTCTGTAATAACAATTCTGTGATTTTCAGGGTGCCATTGTGGCTGTGACTGGTGATGGTGTGAATGATTCTCCAGCTCTGAAGAAGGCAGACATTGGTGTTGCCATGGGAATCTCTGGTTCCGATGTTTCTAAGCAGGCAGCTGACATGATCCTGCTGGATGACAACTTTGCCTCCATTGTCACTGGAGTGGAAGAAGGTGAGAATAAATTATGGGCAGAAATGATTCATTGTGAGCAAAATGTTAAAAGGGAAAAACAACAAAAAAAGCCCACTGATAAAGTCTGATTAATGTCTGATGAATCTGTGTGTGTGTTTTTATATATAGGGCGTCTGATCTTCGATAACCTGAAGAAGTCTATTGCCTACACTCTGACCAGCAACATCCCTGAAATCACTCCCTTCCTGTTCTTTATTTTGGTTAACATTCCACTGCCTCTTGGCACCATTACCATTCTTTGCATCGATCTGGGAACTGACATGGTGAGACACTCTCACTCACACATGCACAATAAAGACATGTGCATTAGTAAACATTTATGTACACTCATACAGACACTGACACACTTGATGCTTTTCCCAAAGGTTTAGTTGCCAATCTGTGCTGGTAAGTTTACGTTTATGGCATTTAGCAGACGCTCTTATCCAGAGCAACGTACATCAGTGCTTAAAGTAGTCCACAACTGTTCTTAAACCTGTAAAGCTATACTTCAATCAACAACAGCTATTTAACCAAGTTACTGCTGGCTAAGTTACACACCATAACAAACCCTGTCAAAGAGAAAAAGCAAGTCAGAGATCAATACACAAGTAAGGAACAACAGTTAAGAGGGTGAGTGTCTGAGGGATTTGTTAAATATATAGGAAAAGATGTATGAGAGATGCACGGAAGCACTGGTTAGTCACCAAGATGCTCCTTAAAGAGGTGGGTCTTCAGGCGATGCTTAAAGAAGGCGAGGGACTCCGCAGATCTGATTGCAAGAGGGAGTTCGTTCCACCACTGGGGGGCCAAAGTGAACTTCCTTCAGAAGTGCAGCCATGAAACGTTAGTGCTCCCCAAAACTGAAGTTTGAACAAGAAAAAGTTTGTTTGGATTTCAACGAACAGCCAGTGTTAGAAGGCTGTGTAGTTTGCACTTAAGACCCCAACATACAGTGGAGGAAATAATGATTGAAAACATACATGAAATTTTTATCAATATTTACTGATATAAAGAATTAACAACATTAAAATTTTGTAGAAAATCAACAAAAAATCAAACAAAAAAATAATAATATTAATATTATTATTTAGTGGCTTTATTTATTTATAGAGTACCTGTGGCTCAAACAGACAAGGTCATTGAGAACATGGAAGAAAGAGGCTGTTAGTTTAGGGGTCCATCTTGTTTGGAAAGACTGTTATTTGGGAAATGTGCCCCAGATTCTTATATTACAGGAACACATACATTCCCTCACCCCACTAAAATTACATCTTCACTCTATTTACCTTACATATACTTACCAGGTGATCTGCTCTCTATCCCAGGTGCCTGCGATTTCCTTGGCTTATGAAGCTGCAGAAAGTGACATCATGAAGCGTCAGCCTCGTAACCCTCTGAGGGACAAGCTTGTCAATGAGCGTCTGATCAGTATTGCCTATGGACAGATTGGTTAGTACATCAACAATTCTGTCTCACTCACTCACTCACAGGGTTTACTTCCAAGGCTAATAATTAGTCCCTCGCTAAAAAATCTAAGTATAAGGTAAAGTTTAGTTATGTTCATTAAATAAAAAAAAGTCCTGTGCCCTTACATGGCTAGTAATGTAATAATACACATACGGCAATGTTCCACTTCTCTTTTCAATACTGCATTTGAAATAATGAGTCTCAGCCAATACTAATCCAAAATGTTCCATTAAAACTTATTTTTATCTAACTTATAAGTTATGAAAGTTACAGCCGACTGTTTAAAGGTAGGCTTTCATGCTCAAAATGTTCAAACCCAACCTAACAACATGGCACATCACAATCTGAGTGTGTGGTATTTCAGGCAAGATTTACTACAGAATTACGCCGGTCACAAATACTGGCTTCCATGATGCGCAGAGCAGGGTTTAAGAACATTATTAATCTTTTATTTACTTGGTTTTTAAAAATTGAACCTTTATTTGAAGAACAATGATTGAAAGAACTAGGAAATGAATATGTGCCACACATGTTGCCACGCCTACATTCAATACTTTGTGCAGCCTCCCTTTACAAAGATTCTCCTATAGTGCTTATTGAGACTTATTGAGACTGAGACATTGCAAGAGACCATTCCTCAATATTGGATGTCTTCAGATCCGTCAAATTCAGTTCCACACTTGTGGACGTGTGGCTCATCCCACAGGTTTTCAAGGGGATAAAGTATTGGGGGTTAGGCATTGAAAAAATCTTAATTCTGTGGTAAGTAAACCATTTTCAGGCAGGCTTTATTTAATGTCTGTATGTCCAGGGCCTCTGAATGAAATAAAACAGACCCACATCACAGAAACATTCTTCACAGTATGCATTAGGTACCTTCTTTATAGCCACCTTTGTCTACACCAGTACCACTTCTGGTGTTTGTTACCAAATTAGGTTTATTTTAATCTTGCCTGATTCCAGTTACACCTGGCAAACTGTAGGAACTTGAGTTTGTTGATCAGTGCCAGCAGATAACTGACCATTGGCAACCCTTCCAACCACTATGTAGATGACATCTAATTGTAGTTTGGAAGATGTTTTGACTCCAATACCTAAGACCTGCAATTCCTTAGCTGCAATTCCTTAGCTGTGTTTATTTCACAGTAAGACTTAGTCTTTCTTTTAATGATTGTGCTTTAAGATTTTTATTAATAAAACAAAAGATCAAACCTTCAGGCAGTAAAGGATATTTCTTTACAGGCTGTTTTGCTCATGTTTAGCACGAGGCCCAGTAATTGTGGCAGGCACTGTAATACACATTAATATCAGTTGCTCAGCTGTCTTTATTAGACAAGGGTCTCCTAGAGCCAGTTTACAAAATGCTTGGAAGATTTTGCCAAATGTTGGTAGGGCTAATTAATATATTATCAGCTGGGGCAGCTGGTAGCCTAGTGGTTAAGGCATTCGCCCTGCGACCAGAAAGTCCGGGTTCGATTCCCAAGACCGCTAG
>JBBPDB010000140.1:151536-174176 GCA_037974465.1 Brachypetersius altus
ATCACTTGTAATGTCAGTTGTTGGCTAGAGTGATGTACAGCAGAATCAGAATCAGAATCAGAAAACTTTATTTATCCCGAAGGAAATTGTTCAAAGCTCACCAATAAAACTCTCCAGTGCAGCAGAATCATGTTATCTCTACTTTTTGCGTGGGATGGCTAGCGTTATGTATAAATACTGATTGCTGTTGTAATAAGCAGCCAGTTGGTGGTACTGTGACCACTGTGGGGGGGAGGTTGTATCAACAAAAAATGGCGGCAACAACCTATAACGGCTATGTAAAAGTAGTGGCATTATTAAGTAAAACCTGTGTCTGACTGTGTGATTGAATGTATGGACAAGACTACTTCAGGGGTCCTTAGACGGTGACTGAAAATGAATGTGTAGCCATAACCTAACATCTATAGACCATAAATGAATCAAAGACCTTTTCCAATATGATTTCACTTGTATAATGCTGTACAGAAAGAAAAAGTCTTATGATTTCTGATGTATATTTATATAGTTATTTTCATTAATTTAATGAACATAGATTTTTTTTTACTTTGTGCTGAAAATATGATCAAAAGGATACATTCATCAGCATAATCAAATATATATTTGACAAATAAAACTGTCATCTGTCAAATAAAACTTTTTAACTAGTCTAAATGTTCACTGAAAAATGAGTTCTTATCAAATATTATCAAATCAGTGGTACAAAGAGATGCAAGCATAGCTTTGTCAATGCTTATGAATACATTCTTTTGCGTTGTGTTCAAATTTATATGGATTTATGGACTCGTATCTTATTGAAAAAAAACACGAACATTTCTGAACATGCATTGCCAGGCACTGCACACTCAACAAATTGACTGTTAGTCAATGCATTGGACAGCTAGAAGCAAAATATTGTGCTATTTATCATTCATGACAAATGATGATGTTACATAATTTCCTTTTAATTTACCTTGAATTACCTGCTTAATTCTAACAGTCTGACATTTCTTACCTTTAGTCACAGTGTCGGTGGCTGTTTGCTAATGTCTCCATTAGTTTAGAGATGCTCATTTAGTGTTGGCTAATGGAATTTGTAGCCATTATACTAAACTCGCCCGAGGCAACTGTGTGACTCTCTGAGCTCATACTTTACCATTATCATGGACAGTTTTTATTGCACTCATTCATCTTCTAGGGTGGCCTTCCTTAGGTCAGTTGCTAATTAAGACAGAAACACAAAATCCTGCCACAAACTCTTACCACAGCAATGAAAGACGAAGGGTTTTTACGCCACTGATAGGCTTTAGGGATTAAGACAGCTGTGGTTTGCAAATCTGAAGCTGTCAAAAAACAAGCACGACATAAACAGTAGTGCAAAATTAAAATAAATAAACAAAATTTTGGGTTTCTTTTTGACTTTAAAGTGCACAAACCTTACCAAACATGCTTGGGGAGAAGCTTTAGTGTAGAATGCTGGCAGCACTTCTGTCTGTGACGGTTACTCTGAGAGCCGTAACCATTATCTATGCCTTTAATAGCACGAAATGAAAGGCAACAGACAATGTTGCAGCAATCAACATATGCTCCCAATGGTGTTGATACTTATGGGCCCCTTCATCTGTGCTGCTTTTTAATTGCCCACTCCCAGTTGTATTTTGCGCATTGATGGTTTTTGTCTGGCTTAATCAACTGCTCTGGTCTCCAGCTGTTTAGAGGTTGTGATGGTCCCTTTGTAACCGTGATAATAGGGGGATCAGATTTTAACAGCCTTTATGCTGAACAATGTCTCATTACTTGCTAAAATAATTTCTTACATACGGAACAATTCACAATGTAAAATGTTTAATTCCAATGGACTAAAATTCAAAAATACTGTGCCACATCTGCCAAATTCAGAAACATAATTTCTCTGCAACCTGTCTATTACCCAAAATTCCTGAAGAGCAAGTTTTCAGTAGGGCACAACAGAACGCACCATAGTCTGTGGAGTGGCAGTAGCATGCAGTTTATGTACTTACTGAGGCATTTGGAGGTTTGAAATGATTAACTTTCTGGCTTCAAACACTTATTCACTGTGTATACTCACAGACTACTAAGAGATTTGTTTTTGTGCTGCTTTGACAAGCAACTCACTAATATATGTAATACGCCGGCAAAATAAAAATATTTTTTCCATTTTCACGACCTAAAAGATGTAAAATGACTAGGCTAGCTCTCATATTACACTGGTCAACAAAAGTCATGTTACTGAAATAAAATTAGTAATTTCTTATCAATTTGTATGTGCTCAACACGAATATGACAGTAAAAATGCTAAATTGGCTCTAGTTTTTTAGTAATCTGCGATAATTATTGTTTACATGACAACATGCATGCCAATAGTAATAGGCCTACAGTTAATAGACTGTAGTTATAGAATACTTCTTTGATTTTTTTTTGCCTGTTTCTTGTACACTGGGGAGTGTCTAACATTAGTCAGACAGCATGGTAGTGGACCATTTTCCCTGGTATATATATATATATATATATATATATATATATATAAATAGATTATAATGCACCCCCCAAAAAAATTTTTATGCCAATGCCTGTTTTTATAGTGTAACCCATAAATATGCCTCCAAATGTTCTCCCAGATCACTTTAATTTCATTTGGAACTCAGTTTAATACATTACCCTTAAAGAAAATGTAAAGATAAACCCGAGGTTTAAATACAGAAAAGTGGAAAAGTCAGGAACGAGAGAGACAGAGAAAAAGAGAGAGTGAGAGAGAGTGAGAGAGAGACCGAGAGAAAGAGAGAGAGAGAGAGAGATACAGATACAGAGAGAGAGATACAGAGAGAGCGAGAGAGAGACAGAGAGAAAGAGAGAGAGATACAAAGAGAGAGAGAGAGAGAGAGAGATGATCGCATGAACGAGAGAGAGACAGAGAGAGAGAGAGAGCGACAGAGAGAGCGAGAGAGAGAGAGACAGACAGACAGACAGACAGACAGACAGACAGACAGAGAGAGAGAGAGTAAATCCGCTAAATATTTATATATTTCAAGGTGAAAGTCATCATAGCTTGCGTAGTATAGACCAGCTCCCAACCCAACTTTGGCGAATAGATTAACGGTGAGCTTTTTCGTGAATAATTCAGATTAATAGGAGCAGTTAACTATAACTGTTTGAACTAGAAATGGATCCTTACTGAAAGTTATTACCCAGTCAGATAAGGGCAACATTACTGAAACAATTCACCTGCAGGCCTGCCTCTGTGTTCTTGTATAATCACACTTAGCATATAGCAAAGTCATTCATACAAGTTCCAATCATGGCTGCAAAATCATGGCTTTGGAGCATGGCTTTCCAAATACATTGCATATGATATGCTTGACTTAGATGTCTTTAAGTCATGTGCCCTACACTGGACAAAATGAATTACCATGACTCAGGAGGATAAAAAAGTATGCTCCAGAGTGCAGATAAAGAGAGTGGCTGTGACAGGTGATATTTTTCATCCACACTCATGCACATCTCTCTGAACCTGTAAAGAGGTGTCAGCTCCTGCCCTATCTCATGCCATTGATTTTGAGAGGTGAAAAACAAAACTTCTTGAGTTGCCTCTTAGAGCTGCTGTATGGTTAACCCTCTGACAGTGGTAAATGTTGTGGAGTGGGTCTGCTTGAACCATATTAGATAACATGGACAATGATTTTCTCTGTATGTTTTTGGTGGGCAGTAGTTGAAGGCCTACTGCACATTTTTTTCAACATTTATTCCCCAACTTATATATATATCATGTGACGCTGGTAGTGGCCATGAAATCTTGTTGAGATTTAGCTGATTGCATTCTGTACATTTGTGTATGTGTGTGCATGTGTGTGTGTTATGTGTGCATTTAACTAAAACTCTTTTCCCTTTATTACCTTACTTCTCATCTATAATGCAATAATACAGTGAGAAGGGTCACCTTGTCCCTGCTCAGGGTCATTTAAATTCTTGCTTGCTAGGCACACAACACTGGGAACTTGCCAGGACTACAAAAGTCTATGAGGGCCTGGTTAAAAAGAGATGACTCTGCATGCATATGAAATAAAAAAGAAAAGTTTGCTGGGTAATACTGTTTATGCTTTTGTATGAAATGAGAGTTCACATGCAAGGCACTCACTTAAACCCTCTTCCAATTTGCTAGGGTCATTTCCAGACTCCCTATTCACAATTCTGAATAAACCCTTTCTGCCCCACTAACCCCAATGATTCCTCAAGTATGAAAGCTGAATTAAAATAGAAGGTAGTAAGTCCTGATGTCCACCACAGTGGACACTGAATAAAAGTTGTTTATAAAGGATTATGATAACTCAAGATTCAAGATTCTTTATTTGTCACATGCGTAGTCATACAAGTACAACACACAGTGAAATGCATCCTGAACTGCTCCTTACTGACTGTGCAAACATTATAAATATAAGTATAAATGTAAGTAAAATTTTAAAATTAATAAACATAAATCTGAGATTTTCTAACACAAATCTAAAGTAAGTGACCTAAACTTAGACTTAAACAAGGAGCACCAAAAATTGTTTTTTTTAATATGTGTTCATATAAAAAAATGTCTAAGTTTGTCACTTACTTTAGATTTGTGTTAGAAAATCTCAGATTTATATATTTTTAATTTTACTTACATTTCAGAAATCTTACAATCATGAGCAACATAAACATAAAATCTGCTAAAACTGATTACCTATCTCCTTAGTCACCATACAATTGGGAAGTTACGACCCCTGCCCTTTTAATAAACAAAGTCTGTGTGCTCCATTAGCCACAACTGGCATCACTAGAAAGCCCAGGATATCTTTTTGACAGGTAGAACTCACATAGATTGCATAAAATATGCTTGGCTTTGATGTCATTAAGTCACCCTACACTGGACAGAAATGAATTACCATGACTCAGGAGGATAAAATTACATCTTTTTAAAAAAACAAAACAATACCAGAGACAAAATAAAAGTAGGAAGAGGCTGGATGAGAGTTCATTGATTGAATGTGAATAGGATGACTTGTGACACTCAACATTAACTATAAAAACATTTATTTATTTTAAAAAGTGACTAGGTCACTTGAACTTTAAATATTAATTTAACTCACAGTTATAGTAGCTTTCAGTTAGAGCTGGTGGCCTAGTGGTTAGGGCATTTACCCTGCGATCAGAAAGTCCGGGTTCAATTCCCAAGACCGCTAGGCACCGCTGAGGCACCCTGAGCAAGGTACCGTCCCCACACACTGCTCCCCGGGCGCTGTGTTCAGAGCTGCCCCCTGCTTCACTTGGTGAATGGGTTAAATGCAGAGGAAGTATTTCGTGCTGTTCACACTGTGTTCACGTATGACAAATGGTCACTTTCACTTAACAAACCAGGAGAAACGGTCTGAGTAAAATTTCTTTCCATGACATACATTAAAAGCTAAAGACACTTTCTTCCTCATATAAAGTTACCATCTCACAGGTATTGCATTTCTTATGACAGCCATAACCTGCAGAATATTGTGAAGGCATAGTTTCCATGTCTTCACTACACTTTTTGGTGACTGCAGAATTCCATATTTGCTGCTGTATAATTCTAATGTCTTCAAAGTTATAGAATACAGTGAATACGGCAAAAATATGAAGCAACAAATAGCAAAATCGGCATTTAGCAAAAAGTGTTTAGATGTGGATTTTCACATTTCTCATATTCTTTAACACAGCTTTATGAAGAAACACATAGGATGTTCTTCCAGTGGGTTTGGGTTTCATGTTTTTAGCTGCAGAATATTTTCATTTTAAATGCTTGTTTTATTTTGTTTTCAGGGATTCATTACAAAATGAATTCAAAAAGAAATTTAAACTTTAAAACACCCCATGCTGGCGCAGTGGGTAACATGGTTGCTTTAGACCTCCAGGTTTGGGTGTTCAAATCTGGGTCCAGGCCTTGTATGTGTGTGTGTGTGTGTGTGTGTTTGTGTGTGTGTGTGTGGAGTTTGCGTGCTCTTTCTGAGGTAGTGTGGGCTTCCTCTGGGGAAGACTTGTGTGTCTGGTGAACTGGTGAACTGGGGATTCTAAATTGACCGATTGTGTGTGTGTGTGTGTGTGCGTGTGTGTGTATGTGTGTGTGTGTGTGTATGCGCAGTGCAGTGGGCTGGCACCCTGCCTCATGCCCGTAGACCCCAGGATAGGTACCCGTGACTCTAGTGAGGATTAAGCGGTTATACAAAATGAATTAATGTCTTCAGGATTATTTTTTAAAAATCATAATTAATTTGTGTTCATGATGTATATGTTCTATTATTCGTGTGTGTATAATCAAAAGTAGGTATAATCTGTAGGTAGGGGAAGTTGGTGGAAAATGCCCCCACTTAAGAACAAGGTCTATTTTTACTGTAAACTTCAGCATGTATAGGATCAGGATGCATAAAACAACACACACTTAGAACAGTGAAATAGAAAGAACAGTGCCTAATATTATAAATGGGTATCTTCTCCCACTGTCAGAGCAATACAATCCCCAAGTCTGTCATTTGATTTGTACAACACATTATGTATGTCAAATCAAGGCTTAAGTTTACTGTCATTATCAGTTTGTCTTGACTTCTGGCTTCTTTTTAGTTAGTTATTACAAATCAGTTAAAAAGGAACAAAGGAAATGTCAGCTTGCATAATAGTTCAATTTTTTTAAATGATCAATAAATGTACATTATTAATAATAATAATAATAATAATGCTGGTGGTGGTGGTTGTATTATTATTGTTGTTATTATTATTATTATTACAGTAATATGGAGGTCTATTAGTGTCATTTGGTGAGACCTTACCCCAAAGGCCTACTTTTACATTTTTACTTTAACAGGAAAGTCTCTACATCTAAATTCATTACTGAATTGAATTTTTCTTACACAGCTCATACTACAAATACACATATAATTTGTGTTCAATGACAAATGATTTAATCAAAAGACAGGGAATATACGTTTAAAACCTGTGTTGTATGAAAATAATTCAGCTTGACAACATAGGGACCTGAATTTAGAAAAACAGAAACTGCAAATAAACTAATAAAACTAAGATTACACGTATAGCAAGAAGGGCAGCTTCAAAACAATTATATTTCAAGTTAACTCTAGTAGACTGTTAATTGCTATTAAAGCAAGAAGCTCATAAACAAATGCCCTTTATTGTTTTTGGTTTTTTTTAAATAGACAAAGCAGAAGATGCAGCCATTCTTTTTCTCAATGTAGCGGTTAAATCTCACTTGGATCTGGTGGGAGTTTTAAAGTGAATACTAGAAGTACTATGGAAAAAGGAAAAGACAGCCAGCACTGAAAGAGCTTTGATGAATTCCCTAGTTAAACGCAGCCTGCATTTCATTTTGATGATGAACAGAGCAGCAATGGGCCTTACACTTGTGTACACACACACATACACACACACGCACACACTCGCCTGCATACACACACCTACTAAACAAAATTACCAACATGCCTCCAAGCCATCTCTCCATAACAACAGAAATATGTCCCCTCATTATGATGCGTGCACACACACACACACATACACACACACACACACACACACACAAACACCACACACTCCACTCTCTTTGTCAGCTGTCCTCCCCCGCCTATAATCTCTCTGCACCTCCATTTCTCTCTCCCTCTCTCTAATTCTCCCCCTCTCCCCCTCTCGCTCCACTGTTCTGTGTGATAGAATATCGATCGCTTGCCTTCTCTCTGCAGAGGGGGGAAAGGGGGGCTGTGGTCAGACAGGCTCCAAGGTCGTCTCCCAGGCAACTACCGGATGGGTCACAGGGTTGCCATGGCGCCTAGGTCGCCAAGGTCACATGACAGGGGGAGGGGTCATTTGGATGGCTAGTAATATTTAGGTGATGAGTAATCAAGGATTTGGTGTTGAGTCTCTCTCTGTGTGTGTGTGTGTGTGTGTGTGTGTGTGTGTGTGTGTGTGTGCGTGCGTGTTGTGTGAAAAGAACTGGAAGGAATCTTGTCGCCTATCATAATTGTACAGAGCGGTTCTAATTTCTCTTAATATATGATTCTACAGTAGGCCAATACACTTACACTGAAAATTTATTGCAATTTAATGCATCACTGTACATTGTTTCATTCTAAAGGTTCTGTTTGTTTTTAGGACTTACCCCCATTTTTAAAATGTATTTAAGAAAAGGTCTTCAGCGTATAATTTTTATTACATGTCATAAACCAAAAACTGTGTAATCAATTATTTAAAAGAATCCAGTGACGTCGAGGTAAATTTGCTGACTTTCTCATTCTGAATATGAATAAGAATAGCCAAGTAGTCCATTAAAGAAGAGATAGAATAAAGAGTGTGGGGGATTTACAGAGCTCCATTAGGTTTTTGAACACTGGGTGACTTGCCGCTGTGTGTAGTTTCAGGTCTGTGTCTGAACTCACAGGTTCCTATGGTAACCTACCTGGTAGCATCTCCAGTTAGTAAACAACAGCAAGCAGTAATCAGGGCGGATTTATGTGTGAGTGGCAGCAAACGAAGCCAAAGGCTGCTCGAGTTAGGTATTAGGGCTTGAGTTCAAAGAAAGAAAGCAAGAAAGCAAGAAAGCAAGAAAGAAAGAAAGGAAGAAAGAAAGAAAGAAAGAAAGAAAGAAAGAAAGAAGAGAAGCAAATGTGTTAGAATGTTACAACAAAGACATAAATTGGCAGAATGGAACAAAGAAAGGAAAAACGGAAAGAACAAAAAGAAAGACTAAATGTAAAGAAAGAAAGGTGAGAAGCAAATGTGTTAGCAAAAGATATAACAAAGAAATAACGTAACAAAGAAATATAAAACATGAAAAGAAAGAATGAAAGATGAACGTCCAATAAAAACTAAATAAAAAAAGAAAGAAAGAAAGTTAGAAAGAAAGGCGAGAAGCAACAACACGTGTTAGAATGATACAATATAGAAACAAAGTGGCAGAATAGAACAAATAAAGAAGCAGGGTTAGTAAGAAAAGCAAGAAAGAAACGAAAAATGAAAAGAAAGAAAAGCAGAGAGGGATGCGCCGTTCATAGGCGTTTCATGTAGCTCCTCTTCATCAAATATCTTTTTTAATTCATCGGACATTGTTTCGCTTATTTTTGCGACTAAATTCCTCTAAAATCAATAACTGATCAAATCCTCCAGTATTCACATGGCGTGCCAAAATCAGTTAGGCTATATACGTGTTTTTATGTACGATAAAAAAAACTGTGTGATCAGTGAATTCTTCAGTCTTTAATTCACACTAAATTCTCAGGTCTAATTTCACTTCTCAGACTGAGGCGAGCAGAAACACGAACAATAACTGGCCGTCTTTTTTTAAGCGGAATGAATGAAATAGTGAAAACGGAACCGTGGGAGTTTATCCGCACGGGAGTTGCGTGTCCAGTTCGGAAAATGTGAAAATACCAGAGCACTTACATTATAAAGACAAAAGTATTGGGACACTTAATTATTGAATTCTTGTGGGCCCCTTGCTTCCACAGAACGGTAATCTTAGTGCTTTATTGGGCAACAGTTTGGACAACATTTTGGACAACAGTTTGGGGAAGAACCTTTTCTATTCCACCTTGACTGTGCCCCAGTGCACAAAGCAAGCTCCATAAAGACATGGTTGGATGAGTTTTGTGTGGAAGAACTTACTGGCCCGCACAAAACCATGACCTCAACCCTTTCGAACCCCTTTAGGATGAACTGGAACGGAGATGGTGTCTTACCTGATAAACGGGCACACATTCCCACAGAAACACTCCAAAAATCTTGTGGATAGCCTTCCAAGAAGAGTGGAAGCTTTTATAGCTGCAAAGTGGGACCAGCTTAATATTAAAGTGTGTGTATTTGATTGCAATGTCAGTCCATGTTGGGGTACTGTTCAGGCGTCCTAATACCTGTGTCTGTATAGTGTAAGCTTTGAGGTATAGGATGCTGCAGGACAGAGCTGTGGCCAGTAGATGGTGTCAAAACTCCTCTAGAGTAGGACCTTAGGTCCTATGGACGTAGAAAACCGAAGGTTAATGTGCCTATAACACTAACTTAATTGAATAAAATCTTTTATTATAGTTAATTGATATCACGCTGGAATTCAAAGCATTTTATCTTACATAGTTACCTATAAAACAGCAAACACTGAAAATTAAATATTACAGCGTCGAAGCAAATTACAGCAATGAAAAAAATCACACTGAAATGTAACATGTTCCTTAACTTTATAGTAGTTTATAGTCCGTAAGTGTATATTAGTTTATCGTCCGTACAGGCTTAAAAATAAAAGGTCTGCATGAAAAAGAAGTATTTTTGTATTTAGAAAATCTTTCTTGTAACTTGTACCAGTTGGAAATCAGTCTTCAGTCAATGTTAAAGAAATATCAGAAATGTGTGTTCGTTTATCCCATGTCACGTAAATTCTTCTAGATCTTTTAGATTACACTCTGCCAGAGTGTTCCAGAAAACTCTAGAAAATAATTTTCCTTTCTGGTACTTTTTAATAATAATAAAAACAGCCAGAGCCTGAGCTGTGATCTACTAGATGATACTCCACGTTATGTCTAAACAAAGATAGAAAATAAAATAAATAATAGTCTGATCTTTTAGAGGATTAGCTGTGTTGTATCATCTTGAACACCTCACAGCTCAGACTCTGTCCTTTTATGATAAAAGGTACCAGAAAGGAAATGCTTTTCTAGAATTTTCTGACATTAGAATTTTCACCCCACATGTGAACACGTAAGATTGCTTTCATCAAGTTATTTACAGGATGTCACATGAAAGATTTCTTATGACCAAAAACGTTGGAAATTGCTGTATTTATTTTTTGTAAATGTTAGAATAATAATCAAGGTGAAGGCCTTTCTGCCTTTGGCAGGTATTTTAATCTTTAACTGTGATCGATTTATAGACTAACACTTAGAGGATCCATTTGCAAAGCCTGTTAAGTTAAAATAACTGTTTAGTATTTGTTTATTTGTTTGTTTGTTTGTTTTAAGCAATATTTAAGCAATATAACTTATTCTAGGTTGTAGAAACTTTTTGGTGAAATTTCTTATTTCATGTCCTTTTTTTTATGTATCTTTAATTTTAACATGCTGGTATCACAGTCTCCAGCAGACCAAGGATTCTGGGTGAAGTTCCTGGTTGCAGTAACCTCCTGATCTCTCCTCCTAATGTTTATATTATAGGATGTCTAATGTGCCAGTGGCAATCACCACCAATCTTCCCTCCGACCACCCTTTACCACCCCCCCAACCCTTCCGCCCGTGCCCCTCTGCCTCCTTGGCGGCTACCAGGTAGTCATGGAAACAGAAAAGATGAGGAGAGAGGGGGAGAACCGGGGAGCCTGAGGATGAGGAAAAAGTGTCTGAAGGTCGCTCACGGATTAAAGGTGGGCCGTTTTGACCGCGCGTGTCTACCGCCCCCCCCCCCTCTCTTCAGGACACGGATTAGAAATTTCAGTTTAATTCCACATATTTCTACACACAAACAATTCAACTTACTCCTCACCAACACAAACTGTTTTAAATCTAACTTTTTCAAAATCTCTCTCTCTCTCTCTCCTCTCTCTCTCTCCTCTCTCTCTATCTATCTCTCTCTCGCTCCCTCTCTCGCTCTCTTTCTCTCTGAAAGGGCCAGATGGGGTGAGCTGTTTTATTCTCGGAGGCCCTCCTGCACGTGCCTCCTATTGAAAGCCTTAAAGCGTTTAATTCATGAGAGGCTTGATTCTACAGCAAAAAGGGCCTCAAACATCCGTCCCCCCTCTCTCTATCCTATCTTTTCTTTCTCTCTCTCTCTCTCTCTCTCTCTCTCTCTTTCTCTCTCTCTCTCTCTCTCTCTCTCTCTCTCTCTGCTCACCTTTTTTCTCCATGTGCCCCCGTACTTTCCTCGTCCTGCGTCTGCCGCTCCAGTTCTATTCTTTCATCCTTTCCTTCATATATTCAGATGTCTGAATGACAACTACATTAGAGTTCAACTAAAATATTTATTGAATTTCGAGAGGAAGTATGTTTGCAAAAAAATGAATTAATTAATGAATGAATAAATAAATAAATAAATAAATAAATACATAAAATAAATAAATAAAGACAGAAAGAAAAACAAAGTTGTACATGGTTAAAAATCTTTCACATTTATTCAAACTCTCAAAAAAAATGGTTTCCGCAACCTGTCGTCTTTGACTTTGTGCTTTATTATAGCAGGAGTCCTGTAAATGGAACGTATTGTATTTTATTTTATGTGCAGCTCCTAAATTCAAGCTATCCTTGGTTTCAGTGTAGCTCTTAAAGTCTCCGTGTAGCCTCATCGTCCGTTTTTCCTTTTCTATCTCAGAAGTCTGAGTGAAATGTGAAATTTCCTTACAGGATGCCGGCGTATGAAAACACAGACGCCCGTGTGTGTCTATCAGAGTAATTTTTCCTTATTTTTTGTTGTTTTAGTTTGACATTACGATAATCATTGAATCATTTATCACACAGACACCTTACTTACTGACACCGGTTGTACACACTCCTCTACAGGGCGTCGTCCCCTGCTCCCCCGTGTCAGAGGGAAAGAGGATTATTTAGTGTTGTTGGGCCTTAATTGTTATTGAATGTGGTGGGTGTTAGAGGGCTCTAACTGCAGAATAATAAGACCGCCGTGTTGGGGGCGTCAGGGCCGCCGCGCCGTCCGGAACAAAATCGATGGACACACTGAGTTAATTATGAGAAATCAATTAAGACGAGAGAGCCGCTGCTTTACTAGAGCACAGTCCCTCCTGAACGAAGAAGAGGATGAGGAAGAGGAGACATGTGAGATCTCTTAGCTCCTCGCAGCTTCTTCATCTCATAAAGGACGAGTAACTACAGATAAGCTTCAAAGACCCACATCTTCGTGTTTGTTTTTGTTTTGTTGTAGTTTTAAGGAAAGTTTAGACTCGTTTGGTATTTCTAATCCCTGTCCGTACTTCCCTAGAAAAACGAGCACCGAAAACAAGCTATACATTTACATTTTAAAAAGTTGTTGAAGGTCCTGGAAGAAATACATAAAAGAAGTTTGATTAGTGTTTATATTTGTAAGAGAAGATTTTGCTGCCCGTAATGTTAACGTCATTGAATTATTATAATTTATCATCACAAATAGATAGGCTATAAATGTCTGGTCATAGTTAATGTTTCACAAAAGGTATTAATAATTTCCGCGCGTGCTATATTATGATGAGAACAGCAGTACAGATTTAGTTTCAAACAGAAGCTAACAGGATAATCAGGAAAACAAAAGAAATCTGCAAATCTGAGCAAAAGTTTTATAAATCTTCAGTTATGAGTTATAAGCTTCCATCTGTTGGTGATGCTGAATCGGAAAAAAGCTGAAGGGTAGTCACGATTTTGTCTTTGAAATAATTAACGTGGAAAGGGAACAGCTTGTGCTACAGGCTGATTTATGAGAATCTGTCATAGCTAATAAAGTACAAACAACTTTAAATGAAACTGTGATCGTCAAGCTGTGCACATCTCTGTGCCGATTAAAAGATGCACACGTGTCTAAAATATAGAATGTGTTCCCAAATATTATTGCATACATACTGTTTTGTCCACAATACCTATATACATATAACTATATTTTTATATCGCTTCCCAGAATATGTATTAAAAGCCGGATAAAAGAAGGAAATTGGCTAAAAATAACAATCCGAAATGAAAACAGACATTTCTCAAGTTGACTTTTATAACTGTAGTATTGCCAATTTGCATAGGCAAACGTGCTCTATTTTCATATTTCCAGTTTTCATTTACATTGAACCTGCGGGACCCGAACGATGAACTTAAACTTGCCATTAGTAAATATTGATTATTTTAGTATTCATAGTTTATTCATATTTTAAAATGTAATTATTTTTTAACCTTTTATTTTTAAGTTGTAACTTTATTCACGTCAACGTGCTGTGTAAATAGGTTGAGCGCGTAATTATCGGTAGGGGAAAATGCATGCACATAATGTATGCATATTATGCAAATAAATAAAAGAGTATTTGGCGCAAATAATTCGCAAGTTTCTGAGAAGCAGAACATGGCTATATTTGCGGGATTCTTGGTTTTAATTGACATTAGGATGATATTCATTTGAATATTTTAAAAAATGTATTTCCGTAGAAGCCTATTTCAGCATTAATTCTCAGCTGGAATTGGAAGTTTCTAGTGATGCTTTAACGCATTCAGAACGCAATTTTTCAGGGTTCAATTATTATGGGTTTAATATTCCTAAACCTGTCTATACATACCAGCTGTTTCTAAACCTCTGTATGATTATGATAATAATAAAAAAATAATAACAATAAAGGCAATAAATAGTGACAAATATTGATAAAGATCGAGTAATAACATCGTGCTCATATTAATAAATGCATTTTACTACAAGTTAAATAGATGTTTATATATTTTGAAGTCAGTATTGATTATTCACTTGTACTGTTGATCTGTATTTTGTATTAAAAGCGCTGTGATTAAAATGACTTCAAATGACTTCATGTTTTGTTGGGTTGTAGAAACTGCTACTATTTGAGTATTTATTTGACCTGCCTCGTGGTTACCTTATTTAATACAAGAGCTTGATAGACCAAAACTCTCCTAGCCATGAACAGTTTATGAAATAGTTTTTTATTACTTGGTCCTAAAGTGTTTTAATGAATAACACCCTTGTCAATACAGTACAAAGATCCAGTATCACTGCTATGAAGATCAAGCTCAGTTTTCCATTAATGTGTGAGACTGAAATGACTGTCCACTGAAAAAGCAGAAGGTAAAATACATCAGCATTTTCTATTATTATTTTTTATTCACATTAAACAGCTAAACCAACATATCTCCTGCATGTTCATTTGAAATATATGATAGTTTACACATTTTTTTAACTACAAGCAAATTATGGAATGATTTAATATGCCTTCAAAGAATCTAAGCATCACACAATATATATACACTTGTTTTCTTTCCCTGAAAACAGCACATTTAAAATAGAATACATCAACATGAAGGTTAATCATTTCTCAAAAACATACTTTTGGATTATCTACTGTATAGTAAGATATTCAGGGCAGTATCCACTCTGACCTTTTCTCCTTTGGCATTGGTTTAATCAATGACTTCGATTTTATAATGCTGATCATTGAATCATCAAGGAACATCATGAGAGGAGGATCACGTAGACATTGATACACATATTGATCTTTTTTGTTTTGCTCATTGGTGTCAGTACATAAGCATGGTCCCCAGTGGGAGTGCGTGTATTTGTGTGAGTGTGTGTGTGTGTGTGTGTGTGTGTGTGTGTGCTCTGGCCAGAGGCCACATAAGAGTCGTTAAGCCTGACCCCAGCCTTAACAAAATGTCTGACATTCATCAAATAAATAATTCATCTGTGGTGAGCTGAGGTGAAGTGACATGATATCCAGAATGCAGCCGTTGCTGGTCAAAAGTTTATGAGGAGAATGGATAAATTGAATATGATTGCTTAGTTGCACACACACACTTTCACCTACATGCACCTACAGAAGGGACGCAGTCTGTGTTGCTCGGCCAACCAGGTCCTTAGGATGCGGGCTAGCGATCAGGCTGGTTGGGGAGGGTCGGAGGTCAATTCCATCCCAGACAAATGACCTCATTCGTTGGTGGACGACCCTTGTGGTCACATAGTAGGGGGAGGAGAAAGAGAAAGAGAGAGAGATAGAAAAAGAGAGAAATTCTAGAGCTAATCATTGTGCTGTCCCACAGTTTCTGTGCTGGTGTCATTTGTACACTCTTTAGATGTTTGTCTTTATCTATGATTATAAAATTCTTTATTTTTTTCTCTTTGCTTGTTTTCTTTTGCTCATGAATTAGCACTCATGACCTTAACTCATGATCCCACCCAAGCACTGACCCTAACCCCCCAAATCCTTGACACTCCTTCTGCTCTGACACACATGTATGCACATGCGCGTGCACACTCACATATTCACAAAGGACATGCAACGGATATGTACATTTCCACTTTTGTTGCAGTCCACAAGTCCTAAAGTGTTACAGTAACAGTTAAGCTGTTCTGAACACTATGACATTTAAAACAGTGATGTAGCACATATTAGATCTTTGCAAATACATGAGGAAACATATTATGAACCATAACATACTATGAACTGTAATTACAGTGTTCTGTTGTACTCATACACAGAACAGGGTTTGTTTTATTTTGATTAGCACACGGTGTTCCAAGTCAAGTGAGAATCTTCTGTATCAGTCTTCTGTTTTCATACACTAATTCCACAAATTCTCCTCTTTTATTTCTGTTTAATTCTTTTATAAAGCACAAGTGATTAAATCTATAAATATTTTACTATATTTTACTAAATCTATAAAGACTATACTATTTATTCATGTATATATACTTAAATATTATATATGAGTGAGTTCCAAAGCAAGGTTTGCCCTGAGCTTTTTGCTTAGAATTCGCATTGTATTTACACACCTGGCCACACCTGTGGCTGTACATGAAACTTGCAAAGGGGGATTTTTTATCACTTTTAATGTTAGGATACAAAAGAATCAGAAACATATCAAGTGTTTTTAAAGTGAAGTACGTCTGTGACAGTGCAGGAAAAAATGTGTAATTTCAAAGCAATTGTGCTTGCACTGTACACCTGACCAGTTTCTGTATTCCAGTACAGAATGTGTGTGGATATGTGTACGTGTGTATGTGTGTGTGTGTGTTTGTGTATATAGTCGTGGTGCCAAGTGTCATATCGATAGGTTAATGGCCATGGTGTCAGATTCAGTAAGTCACTGATTAGTTGGCCCTTCACTAATCCACACACTAATCAGGAGTTATAGATGAAGGTGGTAAAAACCATTGGCTGACCTGTGGATATATTAACAGAGAGCTTGGAAATGTGTTTTGCTGAATTTTGTTAGTGCAATTATTGCTGCTCAATGGCCCTTGATGTTGCAACCCAAAAATTGGCTTTTCAGTTACAGTGATTTTTTCCTTATACTTTACAATGATACTCAACTGTTAGCCTGAATTTCAAACTATGCAGAATGGAATTTACAAACACATATATTAAACATTTCAGGTGGATGGCAACATGATCATCGGCATTACTCAGAGTTGCCCTCAAAACTAGCCCCTATTTGAGAAATGCTTTGATAGGTTGTTTGACAGATGCTGTAAAGTTGCAATGAGTGACCATTATCTATGGGTGGCAATAGTGAGCATCTGCCATTATGGCTGGGTTCACTGTCCCCTCCTAGTAAATGAGGAATGAGGAATGCACAAGTGAACAAAAGGCCTAGGAGGGGAAGTGGAGGGAAGTGTGACGGACATGTGTGTTCTCCTGACTAAGTGCCTTTGCCTGTATTGTGTGTGGCCTCCTCTCCTCCCCGAAACATCCTTCCCTTTTTCTTTTCTTCCCCTACCTCCTCCTTTTCCCAACTTAATCCCTCCCCACTCTACCGTGTTTCCTAATCCCAAATATCTGAGACCCCCCACCCCCAGTGCCTTTTGTGGCCATAATGCTGTATCCTCAATATCCCCCCTTTTCCCTCTCTCTCTCCCACTCTTATCAGTCTCTCACACTCCCTGTGCTTGTCCTCTCGTGCCACATACATCCTTACCTTAACCTTGTTCTTATTCCCTCAATGCTCTATCACTTTCATTTTACTAGTTTCTAGACCCTCTATCTTTCCCCCCTCTTTCATCCCACCATTGAGTAAGTAATTGTTCAAAAATTGCATAACTGAATCAATATAATATATATCAGATAACTGCCCAAAATTCTTAGTACTGTATTTGTTTTGGCTTAAATTTTGGATTGTTTTTACACACCTGGCCACACCTGTGGCTGTACATAAAACTTGCAAAAAAGGGATTTTTTTCCACTTTTAATGTTAGGATATAATAGAATCAGAAACATTTCAAGTGTTTTTAAAGTGAAGTACATCTGTGACAGTGGTGGAAAAAAATCTGTGTAATTTTAAAGCAATTGTGCTTGCACTGTACACCTGACCAGTTTCTGTATTCCAGTACAGAATGTGTGTGGATATGTGAATGTGTGTGTGTGTGTGTGTGTGTCGTGGTGCCAAGTGTCATATCGATAGGTTAATGGCCATGGTGTCAGATTCAGTAAGTCACTGATTAGTTGGCACTTCACTAATCCACACACTAGTCAGGAGTTATAGACCCTCTGGCATTGATTTTCTCTGCTTGCCTTTGGGAGAGAGGTAGGGGTCGTGTGGGACGTTGGTTCAGCTATTGATCGACCCTAGTTCAGCCCCGTACGACCGCCTCTGACCTGACCTGCCTCCACTTTCCCATGCCTTTGGAGGTGAACAGAACTCATATTCATTCCAAGAGTTTCATCATTGGGACACACCTTGCCTGATTGCTTGGGTGGTATTTTTGTTCTGTATATTGATAATTGGGCTGGGTGTGATTGACAGCCAAATTCAGACACTTAACATGGATGAATGCCCCTGTATTTGACCATCTGATGGAACCGTTGAGCCAACTGCTATACACACACACACACACACACACACACGGGCTAACCTTTGCCATCCTAATTTGCTTAGTCACCACTGAAAAGCTACTGATGGACTCTTCTTTTGGCTGTTGGCCAACACTTCTTGCCAGAAATCATTTGCTACTTTGCTACCCTTTTTCTCAATCCAAATTTCTATCCCTCTTTTCTTCCTCCGTGTCCCTCTTGCTGACAATTACACATCATTATCCTCCCAGACGTCTGCCTTTCAACTGCCTGCTCATTGTCTCTCTGTCCTTCCCCTCCATTCTTCCCAATCCTTCTTTCTCAGTTCAGCTTGTCAGCTCTCCTCCTCCTCCTCCCCATTTCTCTCTCCCTGAATCCCAACTGTAATCTCATCTTCACTGCATCTTGCTTTCTCTCCCTCTTCCTTTCCCTCCGTTGCTCTCTCTCTCTCTCTCTCTCCCTCTCTCTTGCTCCCTCTCTCTCTTCCTCGCTGTGTAAGCAAGAGAGAGGAGGTTGTTAAACATTTTTCTTCTCTCTTAATTGTTTTGACTTGTGCCATTGGCATCCCGATTAGAGCCCATTGATTTCCTGGTGCTAAGTGCATTGATTTCTACATTTCTTATTGATCCTGGTTCTAAATCTACCCACACATGGTCTCAGTGCACAGACAGCTAGAGAGAGGGAGAGAGAGGGAGAGAGAGGAAGAGAGACGGAAGGAATCCATGTAGGGCATTAGAGTATTAGATCAAACCTGTTTGCACTTAGCCAACAATGGGAAATTGAATGCAAAAAAATTATGAATTTAGTAGCTTTGATGACAAAGGTAGAGCTACCTTCTAGACCTTGGATAGGTCATCATTTAGATTTACACAGTGTTTTTGATTTAAATGCTGACCCACATGAGCCATACTAAAACAGCACCAAAAAGATTTTTTTTTAAAAAAGAAAGAAACAGTGATGCCATCCACACTAGAAACACATCCACCCACACACACCCAACAGAGATGCAGCCCTCTCACACACAATACGCTTAACACACATGAACATATTCTCACACACACAAAAGTAAATCCATGCTATATATAGTATAGATATGTACATACATAATGTGGGTCTATTCAGTTATAACATATCATATGTAGCTATATAGCTACAGTACATTTATACATATATATATTGGAAAATACTCCTTATATGCTTTTTCTCTCTGCCACCATGCAACTCTGTCACACACAGACAGCAATGAGATCAGACGCCCTTTATCCTGTTCTCCTGTATCGGCGGATCACAGTCCGGCGGCTCCCCGCGGCACGGCGGCCTGCGCGCGGCTGATAGACCAGATCACCCCGCCGCGGTCCGGAGCCTCTCTCACACTAACATTGACGTGGTGAGGATTTGTGCTAAATACCGGAACATTGGTCTTAGACTCTGAGCCAAATGGGGCTAACAGGGTTAAAGTTTCTTGCCACGAAAGCGCCAGAAATGCGCACAGTTTAAGGAAATGTGAAGCTAAGCTAAATAATGCGCTCTGAGACTCCGTGTTCAGTCCACCAGAGAAAACTGGAGCATGTATGGCTTTGATAGAAATATTGTAACAATAGTGTTCGAATATGAGTCAAAATATGATTAAAGGTGCTAAATAGTGTGACAAGAAGGTTTCTGTCATTGTGAACTAAAATAGTAGGCCTGTATCGGGTTAAACGTGGAAGTGTTACATATAAGTACTGTAACATTTGCGTTAGTTATGATCAAAAATCCTGTCAAAATCCACTCCACACTTCACATTATATCTTATGGGCGGTTGTGCTGCCGTGTGCAGTGGCGTTTTCTAAATTGATGTTGAATCATCCTCTATGTATAATAGTCTTATGTCTCATGTGCAGTAGTCTCACCATGATCTCTATTAAGTGCAGTAACGTACTCCTAACTACAATTTGTGTTATTAGTAATTCACTTTGCTCGTCTATTGTATTTATACATAGCATTTGTTTATATATCATAGTGTATTTCACACTGAGGCTTTCCTATATATTTTATTGGATTTATTTACACGCTTTATTTACATATTTTATACTGTTCTTGCCTCACTGTGTCTGTTCAGGCATAACATTTCTTCGTGATCAATAACGTTTTATGATTCTGAAGCTAAAACTCTTGTTAGGTTATGTGAGTTACTCAGGTAAGCAAATGGCAAACTCCACTTCAATGACACTGACATATTCATAACATAGCCTACAACAGACTTCTCATACTGTGGGTAATATTCGTGTGTGCCTTAACTATTTGATTTGACTTAAAATGAATGAAGTTGTTATTTTTTTCAGACAGGTGCCATGTGGGCGCTAGTATAACTGAGGGCCCAGAGGACACATCCATTCATTTTGGGTTATAGCGTTAGTTTTGCAGCATTCCGTGACATCGTTGCCTTAGATATTTGTGGTGAGCTGCGAGCTGATGTGCTCTGGTGATGAACAGAGGACACTACCAATAGCCACCAATAGCACCGCAGTAATTACTTCACCTGGCCTCAACAGCTGGCTGGTGTTGTCAAAGCCCACGGCTCGGATAATGGATATGTATTAGAGGTATTGGCAGAGGTTGAGCTGGCTATTGACAACATGTCAGCACTGATCATTAGGCCAAGCTCACAAAGAAAGGCAGCCTGCATGTGTGCGTGCGTGCGTGTGTGTGTGAGAGAAAGTGTCTCTGTTTGAATTTCTTCTCACTTTCTTTCCCAACCTCTCTCTCTTACCCAGAAATGCACTGACAGACAGAAGATAACAGGAACGTGTGTGTGTTTTTCTGCATTTGCCAGTTGCATTCAAGCTAAGTGTAACCAGAACAGAGGTGTGTGTCTGCATACATGTGTGTGTCTATATTTGGTCATTTTTATTATAACCGAATGTAACATGGACGGAAGTGTATTTGAGTGTGTGCGTATGTGTGTGTGTGAGTGTATGTACACAGGCCGCAGTATTTGCTACTTGTTAGAGTGAGCGAGGGTGGTGATATAATTGTAAGCTGGTATTGATTGGGGGCGCCTTTTATTGATGAGAGAGAATTTAATTCAACCAACTCGTTTGTCAACATGACATTGCCATTTAACAATGAACTCTCTCTTTCTTACTCTTATACACATATGCGGGCGCGAGATTTCCCCCTTTTTAACTCCGGCATCAGTAGACAGCGGCAACAAGAACACCCACAATAATAATAATAATAATAATAATAATAATAATAATAATAATAATAATAACAGCAACAATGATTATTAACTAAGGGCTCTGTGAACCAGACTGTTGAGTTGCTGTGACTCCTTTCATTTCCGCTAGGCGAAGGTGGACACGTTTATTTATTTGCATGTTTATTAGTTCTCTATGAAGTTAAAAATATAATTTGTGTTATTTTTATTTGCTTCAGGCTTAAAGGATGATGTACCTTATTGTGGTCAGGGCTGCAGGTGAACACTGGACCAGGTAGGGTACAAAATGTCAGAAACATTTTGGTGTGTGTGTGTGTGTTATGTGTGTGTGTTCGTCGGGCGGTATTGGGCTCAACACCATCTTCAATCCACCTTCCTTCCCTCTCCGCGCGATAGACGCGCAAAACACACTATATTCTACAAGAAATAATTGCTTTTGTCTGGAAGGAGTTTGGATGGGGTGGGGGGGGGGGAGTGGCCCCTCCGTTGAGGGGGGCTCGGGAAGGACAACCACGCGCTCCCCTTTTCCCTCCTCTTTTCTTTCCCTTTCTCTCGCTGGACACGCGGATGTCATCTGTCATACGGAGAGGAGGAAGAGGAGGAGGAGAAGGATGAAGACGGAATATAGGGAGGGGACAATGGAGCTTCCACCGTCTTTGCGCCTTTTACAGGCCCGAAAACGAGCAGAAACGATCATTAATGTAAAAGAACGAGCGCGATAATATTTTAACAAGACTGCCATTACTAGTCATGAATAAATCTGTCATATCTCGTCATTAAATAATGCTTCGAGTTTTTTATGATGCGTGGGTTCCATAATTGATCGATATCTCATTAAAAACGCCGAGGATGGGGGAGAGGGGGAGGTGTGGAGAGGTGTGTGTGTCGGGGGTGGGGGGGTTGATAGGGGCGGGGGGTGTTGCGGGGGGGGGGGGGGGGTGAGGGTGG
>JBBPDB010000140.1:216782-232938 GCA_037974465.1 Brachypetersius altus
ATTATATTACAGCATCACTGTAATACGGCATTGCATTATATTACAGCATCACATTATATTACAGCATCACTGTAATACAGCATCACATTATATTACAGCATCACTGTAATACAGCATCACATTATATTACAGCATCACTGTAAAACAGCATCACATTATATTACAGCATCACTGTAATACGGCATTGCATTATATTACAGCATCACATTATATTACAGCATCACTGTAATATGGCATCACATTATATTACAGCATCACATTATATTACAGCATCACTGTAATACAGCATCACATTATATTACAGCATCACATTATAATACAGCATCATTGTAATGCAGCATCACATTATATTACAGCATCACATTATATCACAGCTTCACTCTAATACAGCATCACATTATATTACCGCATCACATTATATTACAGCATCACTGTAATACAGCATCACATTATATTACAGCATCACATTATATTACAGCATCACTGTAATACAGCATCACATTATGTTACAGCATCACTGTAATATGGCATCACATTATATTACAGCATCATGATAATTAATCACATGATTAATCAATTAATCCTAAATCATATTTTTCTATTAATTCATTCAGTTTAGTGAATTCATTTTTATGGAAGCCAAATAATCTGTTAAGCCCTGTTAATCTGGACCTCTGTTACCTAATGTATGTATCATGTCTGTAAATTAAAACAAAAATGCAGCATTAATAATATTTGTCAGCCATTTTTGAACCCCATAAGAAGTTGCATGGACTGATATGTGGGCTCATGTGGAGGTTCCCAGACATAACACAGTGTCAAATTTCTTATCAGGTTGAAGCAGGCTCATTAACCAACAGATGAGGTTGAGCAGTGTAGACAAATCCTTAGGGTTACATGAAATGTAAGAAACAAAGGAAACCTGTTCATCAAGAAAAATGCACATGTTACCTGTACCAGGTTCAGAACATGATGAGGTTCATTCTAAAATGAGCACTGTACTGGTTAGAAGAATGCAGCAATTTGAGTCATTAGTTATATCCAAAGGCCAGTTTAATTCTTGAGCAGTCAAAGGCTGGCCCGTGGCAAATTCCAGGGAGTTCATCCGTGACACATTTATGATATTTCTTTGTTTTCTTTTGTAATAACTGGGGACATTTTCTAAAACTCAGCTGCCAAGGCAACACAGTCATGTAAGTAAGACTAGTCGTTAGCAAAATTTCCTCTGTCCTGGCAATTAAGAACAGAAGTAACATTCTTCTTTTTATTAGTACTGCTTTCTGGCAGTCAGGAAATGTGGCTTCCTAAATGTTCACTGTGATCTGGGAGGTGTTGAATGACTCTGAAATTGATATCTGACCGACTAAAAGAATTTACCTTTCTGGAATGTTCCAGTGAACACGAACATGTTGCTCTTCTCATTTCTGTCTTTTCATGAATAATTACATTTAGACACAGGCTTGAACGCACACATACAAATACATTTCTTTGCACGCTTTTCTGATGTCTCAAAAATCCTTGCTTCTCCTCGCATGTGTGAATGTGTATGCATGTGCGTATGTGTGTGTATAAATGGGACCATACACATTGCAGGAACACAATGATGGGTGTAAGCACAGGCATGAACCAGGCTATCATCAGCAGCAACCCTCTGGCTACCATGCAAGGTTTGTAATTGAGGGAGCAATCACAAAAGAGACAAAGGAAATGCAGGAAGTTAGTTAATGAGCAACAAAGAACAAGCAAAATCTGAACTATGCGAGCAAATGATACACACTAATCAGCCACAAACATTGAGCAACAAACAGGGGAACTGAATAACAGTGATTAACAGTACAGGGTGTTACAGGTACGCAGTGGCTAGTACCTACCAAAAGCCGTCCAACAGGTGAACCAACATCAGAGTAATGGATACTTAAAGCTTACTGATCTGTGTGGATAGTGAAGGTTAGCATTTCTTGTCTGATCCCACAATAGAGCTACTGTAGCAAAGCGTGCTTTGATACAAAGGTGTCAGAACACACAGTGCATTGCAGCTTGGTGCACTTTGGGTAGAGTAGCTACAGACCAGTCAGAGTGCCCATGCTGACCTCTGCCAAAAGTGCCCACAATGAGCACATGAGCCATCAGAGCTGGGCTATGGATCAATGAAAGAAGGTTACCTGGTCTGATAAATCACAGTTTTCTTTGACATCATGTGGATAGCTACATTGCTTACCTTAGGATGAGATGCCACTAGAATGCACTACTGGGGGAAGGCAAGCCAGCTGAGGCGGTGTCATGATCTGGGAGAATTTCTGTTTGGAAACCTTGGGACCCGGCATACATGTGGATGTTGCTTTGAAACCTACCTAAGCATTGTCATGAGTGTGACGTGTGCAGGGCACTGCATCTCATCATCATCAGGAAAGCGCCGAACAGCTAATCTCCATCTTCAACAAGTCTCTCACTCAGTCTATGGACCCCGTGCCTGGAAAGATCCATTCTTGTTCTGGGACCAAAGAACAATAAGCCCTTTTACGTGAATGATTACTAGCCTGTTGCACTAATGTTGGTAAGCATTTTTGAAAGACTAACTAAAGCATCAATTTCCAGCTCCAGAAACTCACTCCAGCCTACTGACCATCTTCCACATCCAATGGACCTTTCAGTACAAAAGTCTCCCAATGACTGTTCGCTCAGCTGAGGCACCGGGGGCTGAACATCCACCTGTGTGCCTGAGTTTTTAGTTCCCTTACAAGCAGACTACAGGCATTGAGAGTTGATCTCCAGCATAATCACACAACACAGGAGCTTCACAAGGCTGTGAACCCTCTGCTCTACTTCTTCTATGCTCATGACAGCATGGCCGAACACAGCTCCAGCGCTAAATTTGATGATGTTACATATTCAAGTCCAGTCCAAAAAGACAAGGCTGCATCTTTACCGACTGAGACAGCTGAGGAAGTCCCTGCAGGGATCCAAGGGACCTTTTATTCTGGTGTTGTAGAAACATCACCTCCTAGTTTGGAAACAGCTCTGTCCAGGATGTTAAGAAACTACAAAATGTCATCTGGGTGGCAGAACGCTGTACCAGATCAGCTCTACCATCTCTGCAGGACATTTTTACCAGGAGATGCAGGACTAGAGCAACTAGGATCATCAGAGACTCATTCCACCCCAGTAACTGTCTGTTTGACTTGCTGAAATCAGGCAAATTTAGTGGTCCTCAAACTGGTCTTCTGGGTCCCCAGACATTCTGTATTTTTTCTCTATCCCTTTGCGTTGTGAGCTAAATTGGAGCAAAAACCTTGGTAACACCTGAGTACAAGCTAGAGAGCAGGAAAAGTTATTTATTTCTCTTGTCAACATGCTCTCACTGAGTGCATGTATTTGTGTGTGAGTGAATGTGAGAGCTTCTCTTTCTCAGCCCACTATATTATTTTGCTCTGTCAACTGTCAGATATTCTCTTACTTCTAACACTTGTTTCTATTTCCTTGCTTCACATAATCACTAACACATTTTAACTAGATATTTTTTCTTATTTGCCATTCCTCTCTTGTATTTTTTTTTCATCTCACAGCTCTGGCTGCCAGTGGTGGCCAAATGTCCCTTACAGCTCTTGAGGGTAGCGGTCAGATGTTCCTTGGCGGAGCAGGAGGTCCAGGAGCTGGACTGCGTCCCTCCCTATTCCTTAACCGCCCCACCCTGTTGCCTATGGCAGCAGGTGCCAGCATGGGATTGATCAGCGCTGCCAGGGCATCTCCTCCTCCTAGTGTCAGCCGCATGAGCCCTGACTCATGCTCTGCCTCTCCCTGCTCAAGTCCCGCCTCCTTCTGTTCTTTCAGTGAAGCCTCTCCTCCCCCTCTGGGTGGGGCCATGGCCGAGTGACACCCGCAGTGAACCATCAGCCTGCTTGAAGGGGAGGAGTCAGTGGAACAGTCGGAACACAAAAAACCTCGCCTTTTCAACCAAAGCCATCTCTCACTCCTCCATTACTCTCCTTCGCTCCCTCTCTCAGTGAGTCGTTTAAAGCCAAAAATACACAGAATGAAAGAGAGAGGGATGAACGTGGGAGAACAGGGGAGGAGGAGAGAACAGGAGAACCAAAAATTTGATCTGTCTATTAAGTTGGAGAGGTGACATCGCAGAGTTTCTTTTGATGATAATGTACACGGACTCCTTTCTAATCGAAAAAGAGACTTCGAGAAGTGGATGAAACTGAGGGCAGGGATGAGAGCCAAAAAATGACTGTGTCGTGAAAAAAAAAAAACGGGTGGCAGAGAAACAGAAAAAAAGGACATTTGACAAGTGTCAGTGGATGGAAAGGAAGAGTTTAAACCAAAAAATAAGACCTAAGTGGAAAGTAAAGACTCATAAAGGCAAACAATGACAAAAATGCCAAAATTGCCAAAACCAAAATACCAAAAACCGAAACCAAAAAATCGGAGAGAAAAGCTTTACCTAAGACTTTTTAAACCTGACCCGTCCAGGATCAGATCATAAACTCCACAAACAGCACCAAAAATGTTCTTCATTGTTTAAGTTCATTTAAGTTCATTTTCCATAGTGCTTCACTTATTTTGTATCCTTCTTCAGAGTCACTTCTGATTTTGTACTTTTTGAGCAACGCTGTTGAGTCTTAAGACTTTTATGTACATTCACATCTTCCTCAATCTACCTCTGCTGTCAGTCCACTAGATTTAATCCATTTCAGATTACCATCACTGCAGATACTTCCAACCAATTACAGCTTTATCTTTATTTCTGTCATCATAATTCCTATTGATAGAATGATAAAGGTTGGGATTTGGAGAGGTTCTGATATGTCTCTGTGAAGTACAGGTCACATTACAGCTTAATATAGTAGCTCAAACATGGACATGTATGCACACACACACACACACACACACACACACACACGGTTATGATAGTTGTTATTATAATGTGCTTATACAGAAACATGGGAAATGTTCTTCCCAAACCTTTATCATCTTGATATCATTTTATTATTAATACTGTCATCCTGTCCACCCATAACTCAGATTCATTCTCTTGGATACCAAAGCGTTTGTCTAACAAGTGTTCAGACAAGACCTCAGACATGTCAAAACAGAAGAAGATACAAAAAACACACACACACCAACACACAAATACATGAAGAAATGAAAGGGAATTAATTATAATTTTAACAAAGCGACCCTGCCCCTCACCCCCCACCTCCCCCACATCCCACACTGAGCCCCCAAGACCCTGCCCTCCACCTCCTCCTGCACCTCAGAAAAGAGTAGATGCATAGCGCCAAATCAAGAAGAAGAAGACGAAAGGGAACAAAATGACAACACGAGGAGGAGCAGCTGAAGAGGACACACGGGGAAACTCGACAAGTGCAAGCTGGACGGGGAGCTTCCAACCCGGGACGCAGAATGTCGCTGTTGTTAATTTCATTTATTTGTTTTTTTGTTTTTTTTTGCATTTTCAACACATGGAACAAACCAAAAATGAAGGTAAGCAAAACCAATGAAGGACTGAATAAACTGAAAGACCCCAAAAACCAAATACAAAGAGTGGACGAATAGGAGGTGGACAAGGAGGATGCTTTTTTGGGAAAGGGAGGTGGGGCAGTGCCTGTTCGTCATGGGCTGACCGAGCTGTGATTGGCGGTCTGACAGTTCAAAATGTCGATGGACAGATGAGCCCTGTGCCCTTTCCTCCTTCCCTCCCTGTCCATTATGTATGGCCTTGATTCGTTCACTCTCTTTTCCTAGGCGGAGGAATATTTATTGACCTCACCGAACTGAACTTCGAAAATATATATATATATATATTTTGTTTTATTGCTTTTTTTCCTGGTCTGTTCGTTGATGCTGTATAACCTTGTCTCATTCTTTCTATTTTTGGGATGGGGTAATGTATTACCTATTTTCATATTTTGTCCGTTTTATTGTTTTGATCTTGTTGTGGGGGAGTTTCTCATCAGGTGGTTTGAAATAATACTGTGAAAATGTAGCTTCCAAGTTTTTTTCTTTGATCAAGAATGTTGTGAAAAAAAGCCAAAACAGAAAAACCAAAATCTTTTTTTTTTTTTGTTTTTGACACACAAACAAACCAAATAGCAACCAAACCAATGCACAATGGGTGAAGAGAGACAGCTATACAACTCTATTGGTGCTTTATGGAGAGAGGGAGAGAGAGAGAGAGGGGGGGGGGGGAGGGGAGAGAGAGAGAGAAGCAGGATGAGAATGCATGCATGCAGAGACAGAGAGAGACAGAGAGAGAGAGAGGAGGAGAGAGAGAGAGAGAGAGGCAGGATGAGAATGCATGCAGAGAGAGAGGGGGGGAGAGAGAGCGTGTGTGTGTGGAAGCTATTCTCCAGCATGTAAACCAAACTGAAAATAACCAGTTAGCCTACACACCTTCTGTCCAGTGTGTCACCAAAACAGTGTTTGACTATGTGATCTTGCTCAGGCACATAGTAACCAATGAGAAAACTAGTGGGAGGGGGGGGCAAGGAATGGGTTTCAAATCAGCTGTAAAACCAGTTGGCATACACTTCTAGAGGGAATGTACCTGTTAGTGCTTCGATAGATTTTGTAGGAAAATAAAGATCTATGTTCTACTGCTTACTTATTGCTAATGTAAAAAAAAAAGGCTGTGATAAAAAAAAATACATCCTTATGAAATGTTGATGATGATGATGATGATGATGATGACTTTAGACCAAAAGCTTTAAACTGTCTCTCTTTGGAATTTCCTTTTCATGCAGAGATTTGTATTTATTGTTAAGGGGTGTGGTGGGGGGGTGGGGGGGGTTGTTTTTTGCGATGATTTGTTTGATAACTTGTATGTTAGCAACTCTCATCTTTATTTATTGGCTAATTTATGTATTTATGCTGTTTTTTAATTTATATATTTGGTCTTTTTTAATCTTTGTAAAGACAAAATCTAACGGAAAGATGTGGGATGACTTTCTGGAGGGCGGGTGGGGGGGGTGGCTGGTCATCACTGAGATTAATGACAAAATATGATCTCTTCTTAAAACCAAATCTAGCTACCAAAATTGACTGTTTCGTCAGTGGGCGTGAGATGACGTCCGTTGCCTGATTTGCCTGCTGCTTTTCAACCAACCAGACCAAAGGGTCGTCGGAGAAAATAGAGGCTAAGAACAAATATCCAAAGAAAACTGTGGCTCAACAAAGCTTCACCCTCTATTCAGCCTGTTAAACCTGTGGTGATTGGTTACTGATAAGCATGGCCCAACCTCCATACCCTAGATCCAACTCATTCCTTTCTTTCTTTTTTTTTTTTTATTTATTCTTTTATTTTGTTTTGGATGAGTTGGATACGAGACAAAGAGAGATACACTGCATATACCTCATGTTTGATTAGAAAATGCCAAATAGATGAATACAAAAGCTTTAACTTTTTTGAAAAAAAGGTGAACAGAGGAGACTTTGCTCAGGAGAGGGTTTGATTAGCTTCATTTGCGTGAGTAAAAGGGTTCACAAACTTCCCCCACCCAATTACGCAGCATCCTGTTATTTCTGGCCCACTAACTTTACACTCAGAAAACCACAGAAATCTATGCTTTTTAATCAGTAATCACTTAATATACTGTATTGAAACCCAGTGACTGCTGGCTGGTCGATTTCATTTGTTTTATGCATTTTGTTTATCTGTTCCTTTGTGTATGTTTGTGTGTAAGAGTGTGTATGTGTGTCTTCAATAGAGAACCTAGAGTGATACCAAAGTTAACACCTGGGGGCTACTGCCACAGGTTAGACACACCACACACACACACACACACACACACACACACACTTACTTGTAAAATACACACAGCCTTTTGATACAGTAGCTTATCAAGTCACTGCATTTAAAATGACTTTATATGCCTTTGTTTTTCATATTTTTCATTAAGGAAGTCAAATATAATTGACATTGAAACACAGAAGTGCAGCCGTATATGCATGCACCATAACACTGTAATCTGTATCTGGGATTCTTAAAAGCATGAAAAAGTTTCATAACTGGCCAAATTACAGTATTAACTTTCATACGTCTTCGCTGAGTATCTTTGGGATATGTAGGCATCTTTAGACCCATTCAATTTAATTGTCTTAAATTTTCAAAACACCACATTCTAATGACAGGTCCCATATCAGAATGAAAAATCTGCAACCTTCTCCATTTGTTTCTCTGTTGTATAATTAGATACCCTTTTTCATGATTTGCCTTCTTTTTTCTTTACCTTTTGTTTTAAAACAATACAGCTTTAATCCAAAGGTAATTTGATGAGGGCAGCAAAGGGAGATTTTTACGTAAGAGAAAAAGAAAAACCTCAACAGTGAAAACCAAAGAGTTCCACCGTCAGTTTTTTCTCTTTACACGTATCGATGAAACATGCAGAAGCTTTCGTTTTTGGGGCTTTTTTTCCCTCGTATCTCAGAAAATGTCCTCACAGAATATGCTGATGTTGGTAGATGCTAACAATTCTTCTGATGGTCACTTTTTGACTCTGTATTTCTGTATATGCTAGGATCCTTTTGCCCTCTCTTTGTCTGTGTGTTCTCCTGCTCTTACCTCAGAAGCTCACCATGGAGTTTGTAACCCGTTTTGGATTTCGTTCAAGAACTGTTGAACTGTCCCTTACTCATCGCTCTCTGTGTGCCTGTTGTTTGGGGTGGGAATGGAGAGGGGAGGGTGTGGGCGGACCAACCAATATGTGTTAGGATTAAAGTGCGACTTTAGACCAAGAAGTGTCCAGGTCTGATTTGTTTTCTCATTCTCTTGTGTTAAAAACTGTGTGTGTGTGTGTGTGTGTGTGTGTGTGTGTGTGTCTGTGTGTGTGTCCGTGTGTGTGTGTGTGTCTGTGTGTGTGTTGTAGGTTAAACTACAGCACTGAATACATAAAAATTCCAAGGAAAGTGTGCCAAGGCAGATTTCTTTAAACTGACAATTTTTTTACCTGTTGAGATATAACGTTAATTATAAACATGAATAAACAACATTTATTCATTTATTTGAATAAAAATACAAAAATACACAAGCTGGCACCACTGAGGAACCCCTAAGCAATGTACTGTTCCCACACACTGCTTCACTATGTGAATGGATTAAATGCAAAGAAAGAATTTCACACTGTGTGCTGTGACTATAAAGGGCCACTTTACTTTATATGCATCAACGGTGCTTCTGGAAGATATCACTTCGTTTAGCTTCCTTGCAGATTTTGATCTTGCACCTTTTTCTTGGTAGGTCATGATGGCATATATCCTGGTAGAATTTCTGGGGGGGGTTTTTTCCCCCAAGAAAAACAACCCCACAACCTCTTAAATACACACGAATCTTTCGTTTCACACTAAGACCACCTCTGGTGCCAAAAATGTTCTTACTCGCCTTGTTACCAATTCAAAACCAAAGTTCTGGTGCAGCTCCCTTTGTAGTATAATCACATTCTTCTAGACAGCCTTCCAATGATGCACTGGAGCGGTTGTTCCTAGAACTAATTTTGGAGAATTGGTTATGTCTTGGTCACTAAAGAAAGCGTACCATTCAAATCATCTTCCATCTTCTTGTAAGAACAATTCAGTGATGTGGTTTAAGGAATTTTTGAGAGCCACATGACACATATAAAAATATAAAACAGATACCTGGTGGAGGTAGCTCAGTGGGTAGAATACTTGCCTCTGGACCAAGAGGTCATGGGTTCGAATCCTACCTTCAGCACACCACCAATGGGTCCCTGAGCAAGACCCTTAACCCCAAGTTGCTCCAGGGAGACTGTCCCCTGTAGGTAGGGGATGGAAGCGTCTGATAAATGATGTAAATGTAAATGTAAATGAACAGATACTATCTGTCTGGCAGCAACATCTACATCAAGAGTGGTCCACAATTCAGCCATTATACAGTTATTCTTTTGCTGGAAACGGATCCACTGATGAAGAGCTAAAGTGTGAATAACACAATGTGTGTTCACAGAGGAGCCACAGTCTCTAACTACAAACCAGCAAGGGGAGAAGAGGTAGCAAGCAGAAACCAGTACCACACACACACACACACACACATTCTGTGCTGAGAATGGTCTAAATCTCAATCAGAATGTATTGATCTTTAAAGTCAAAATAAAACTCTACAGAAAATAGTCAATAAATTAAGCTCTATACACAAAATACTGTGGTGAGTGAGAAAGGTGGATATAAATACGATAAATTAATTAGGGTCAGCGATGGCCCTTTCTATAGCTAGATGATATAGGATACAGTCAGCTACAGTCTGTCTGATCAGTTTGATTCAGAAGCTTCAAGGCTGGTCTCTGCACCCCAGTGGTGAACAAACCTAATATGGCTGCCCGTCACTCAAAGCTCTTTGAACAGCATTTAGAGGAAATGTCTTGTGCTGCACTTTTATTAAAGTATGTCAAGGGGTCTGGAGCATCTGCTAAATGCCATAAGTGTGACGGCCCCTTAGTGATTCAGCGGTAAAGTGCTGGGTCCTGAATGAAAAGAATCAGAAGAGGTGCAGGTTCAAATCCATGCTTTTGTCATCCTTGATAGTTCAGCTCTGGAAAAACATTTGGGGCGGGGGGGCACTGCAAATATGTTCAGTTTCTCAGCTTTGCCTTTGTTATTAAGAACTGCTGACAATTCCCTTGGTTCCCTTGGTTGAGCAAGTTACCATTCCCACACACTGCTCCTGGAAGCTGCGTCGCTGTCTGCCCACTGCTTCAGAGAAGAATTTCACACAGTTCACACTGTGTGCTGTGGTGTGTTGTGATCACACGCAACTATAAAGCCACTTTACTTTAATGTCCATGTAGCTCTACGATAGATATTTTCAATAAACTGACAACTCCCTGAATGCTTATATAGTCAGCTGAGATATTTGGAGTGAATGAGTTCATGTATGAGTGAACAAGTATGTGTTTATGTATTCGTCCTCATTTATGACATTCTGTCTAAAAATCATAAACACTGCCCATCGCATTAGAGCTCACAGAGCGAGTGCATGCAGCTCAAATAAAAGCCGAGCTCTATCAGGACACGAGTGTTCATTAGGCTATAAAGCTCTGGTCTCGTTCCAGAGTAAAGCACATTAACAACAGCAGACAGAGAACGCGGATTGAACGAAAGTGTCTTATTAAACCCACTCAGAGAGAAAGAGTGAGAGCGAGAGAGAATGGAGGGGGTAAAAAGAGAGAAAGAACATTTATCTTTTGCTTTCTCTACCTGAATGACCTCATTCCGTCTGTCTCTCATTAGTCCTGGACAGTCCTGCATGGGTGGATAGTTTTAAATTCAGGATCCTGGCGGTTACAAACAAGATTTTTCAGGCATTGTGCTCATTATTAGGCTAAAAACTATTAGATTAGATTGTATTCAACTTTGTCAATGTGCAAGTACACAACCAACAAGTGCAGAGTAATAGTATTATTTACAAAAAGTGTCTTTATATGTATATGAATATATATATATGAAAAAGAAATGTCCATGTATTTTCACTAATAATGATAATGATAATATATTTACCAATTATTTTACTGAATATAGTGTAAGTATTTGAAGCACAGAGAGGTAGTTGTGCAAAACAGTGACAGAGAGGTAGTTGTGCAAAACAGTGACAGAGAGGTAGTTGTGTATAAGTACAGGTAATAATGTTTGAATACACAAAGACATGAGAGCTATGCAGGTGGTTTGCTCTAGCTTATTAGCTAGAAAGCTCAAAAAAAAATGAGATAATTCAGCTATTTAAAGAATCTGTTGTAATGGTTTATTAAACAACCGCTCAAAGCACATAGTACTGCAGAATTACATGAATGAGCTCTCCTTTTACAATGCTTTGCTTTATATTTGCTCAATTAAACACAGCAGCAGTGTGTTGTGTGCTTTGCAGCAGTTTAGTGGGGCTGACAATGCCACCATGATCTTTTTTAGCATTGAGGGCATTTGGTTCTACCTCGGATTGTGCGATATTCTTCATCTGCTTTTTATTCACTCATCTGTATGTTATTGAGTGTTTGTTTCATCCCCTCATCACATGCTGCTTTTAGCTTTCTGTTAGTTATTTGTTACTTTGTTGGAGTCAATTTTGTTATTACATTTGTACTACTGCTACTCTCGATTGTCTACCTTTATTCCTTGTTGAATTGAGCATGTTTAGGACAAAATAGTTTCCCAGGAAAAATAAAGTTAATTTTTATCTTATTGTTCAGGCCAGCTTAGCACTTGGCAAAATAGCAAGGAGAGAAAACAGTTACTTAAGATGCCACATTACACAGCTATGCAACTATAAAGTAAAGTAAAGCGGCTCCTTATAATCACACCTGAACACGCCACAGCACACGGAGTGAACAGTGTGAAATTGTTTCCCTGTATTTAACCCATTCACCAAGTGAAGAAGTGGGCAGCCAGGAACACATCACCTGGGGAGCAGTGTGTGAGGACAGGAACTTGATCAAGGGTACCTCAGTGGTGCCACTAGCAGTCCTGGAATTCAAACCCACAACCTATTGATAGCAGGGGCAACTCCCTAACCAGCAGGCCACCAGCTAATTCCACTAGTAATGCCAGCCAGTCTAAATAAAATGACCAGAAATAGACATCTTCATTTTCAGAGATATCTGTAGTAGCTAGTTTTAGTTGAAGGTCATTAGTGGACAGTCCACTCTCTAAAGAGGCCGACCTCTAATTCTCACAGGAAATTCTACATTTATTCCCAGACACATCTGGGCCAATGCTCTCAGTTCCAGCTCTCATTCTGAATAAGGAGAGCTGCACATACACATTTTATCAGGTTTTGACTCTTGCATCCAGGGTTCAATCTGTGGATGTGAAACTTTGTCACATGGTCATTACTTCAGCATTCAGATAGATTTTTCCATCCAAATGTTTCTTCTTTTTTTTCTAAAGGGTCTTTTTTTCCTTTGTGTCCTTTTGTACTTTTCACTGCAGGTTGTGTGTCTTTGAAGGCCCTTAGCTTTATGGTTCATAAAAGAGGTTTGAAGTTTCTGTTTCTGCCTTTCTGTCTGTCCGTCTCTAGAGAGTGGCATTCGTGGATGGAATGGTGCCGGATAGTCACTAGTAGTTCAATCCTGTGTGGGGATAAAGTTCTAACTTCAAACAACTGCTGTGGTATTATTGGTCTTTACTTTTCTACTCTCTGGACCACAGAGAGAGAAATATAGTTTTTTCTGTCCTATTTAATAACCTTTTTAGTCCTATCAAGATTAAAGATTCAAGATTCTTTAATTGTCACATACATAGTTATATGGTGCAATATGTAGTGAAACTTGACTCCATGTCGGCCCACAAGACATTATAGCTATCAAATATTTAAAATAATGTAGAAAAATTTGGAAAGTTGCTAAGATAAGTGAATAAAATGTACAGAAAAAATGAATATTCATTGCTTTACACAAACAGTACAAACAGAGCATATGCAAAACTATCCTATGATCTGTGCATACAGCATTTCTTCTGAAATCCAGGGGATGATTGTGCCTCTTTGCTTCAGTAACAGCCTCTACACTTCTCAAAAGGTCTTCCACAGGTTGCTGAAACATTGCTATGAGGGTTGGACTGCTTTCGTTCACAAGAGTATTAGTGGGGTCAGGTCTCAGTATTAGATAACACAGGTTATGTGGGTTTTGTAGTGTTTTTCATGCTGATTTCAAATCTGTGTTTCGTTTTTCCCGCACATACAGATTTTGTGATGAGGTTGGTTGTATACTGCATGATAGTTGGTATAATTAGCATACAATAATCATTTACTAAGGGTTTTATGAAGAAACGTGAAACAGCGCCAACCCCAACCGCAGCGAAACAGAGAACTTCAGTAAAAGATGTTTCAGCGGCATCCCCTTTTGCTTCAATATAAATCCTCTCAGACCCCAGCAGCTCGTGCATTTTTGTGGTTTTAATGGACTCTAATGGTAAATGTTTCCCACCCGTGAAACAAGTGACTGCCTACTGTGATTGGGTAGTTCTCCACTTCAAAATGACTAACATAACACTGTGGCCAATCACTGCCTTTGTTTTCACTTCGTTCTATTTTATGTAATGAGCACAGACCTTGAGTGTGAGACTGAAGTTTTTCTTTTTATTTCATAATTTATTATTCGTCTATGAGTGCACAGAAGGAAGGGCATTAGCTTGTTAGCTTGACCGCTTGCTAGCGATCCCCACCACCACACAGCCAAGCTGGGCACTGGTGAAATCCTTGGGAAAAAAATCCTGCTGGTATGTTTAACAACTTCACCAAGAAGACCAGGAGGGTAGAATTAATTTATAAGGTGAGAATGTTTTCTTGGGATTTAGAAATATTGTTAATTATGTACTGTTGAAATAAACAGTACTATTATGCGTTTGTAAGATATGCACATACTTTTCATATTTTGCAGTGATTTAACACTAATTACGAGGAGATTGAGGGAAGAGTAAGAGAGAGAAGAAGCAGAACATGGAGGTGAAATCCTTAGAGAAAATTAAGCTGCACAGCGAGGTACTTAAGTTTGTTTCACGGCGCACGCTGGGGATGGAGGGTGGTTTGTTTCACCAAAAATATTGACCAGGAGCCGTCACTGAACTGCACATATCTAACTTCGCACTGAAAATATTGAAACTGTTACTTGACTGGTGCCTGCAGTTTAATAAAAAATGGCATGCAAGTCTATTGCAAATCTAATATTACTCATAGTTCAAAATGTTGATGTGACTGGAAAAAAAAAACATGAACTGAAATCCACATGAAAAACTGCTCCAGAAAATGGTGCCTCATCTCTTCAGAGAATGTTTTAATTGTTTTCCACAGGACTTTACACACTGGCCATGGTGACCTCGGGCGTGTGAAGTACGTCAGCAAATGTACCTTAAATAGCCAAATCCATTATAGCCACATAAGGTGGGGTGTCTGGACATATTTGAACATCTATTGTACACTGACATCTACTGAACACATTACTAGGAAACACTACCTTATACTTTTCAGGAGTTTCTAATAAATTGTAAAACAGTGGGTGCGCCCTATGAGTCAAAAGTCTTTTAGAAAGGCACTAAACCAAGCAATAAGTCACAAGAGACTGCAATTAACCCTTAAATCCAAAACTGTGTCCGAAAAGTGCCCTTGTTCCCTCGTTCTCCAGTACATTGGTCGTTTGCTGCTCCTTCTCTCGGCCACTCTCTGGGCCCCCCCTCTGTGTTTTCCCACCCACATGTTGGCGGAGACTATCCTGAAAGTTCTACCAGATTCAAGGATCTTGTGCTTTTCTGTTTGTATCTAAATTAAAAGAAATTTGGGCATTTTTGTTCTTTACGGGCATTTATGTGTGAGGCCATTTTTAAAACCCCATTAGTGGTTATTATGAAATGTTTTTTTAAATTAAAACAACTTTGTTTCTATGTGACATAAGAACACCAAACAAAGCTCAGAATGACGTATGACATTTTGAGCATCCGGGTGAACTTCCATATGAAGAGTGGCTTTGCCGCCTGACAACAATTTATCATTTATGGCACTGCTGGTACACATCCATGGTGTTCTAAGGGTTATTAGCTCCAATGTGAAGCAAAACCACTGTTGCAGAGCAGAGTTTATTATAGCTTTCATGAAACAGCATAGAAGGTAAAATGTATTTATCTTTCTCTGTGTTTAACACATTCACCAAGTGAAGCAGTGGGCTTCCACCAACAGGGGGCGCCCACGGAGCTGTGTGTGGGGATGGTACCTTGCATTAGTCATTCCACTACTAGTCTTGGCATTCGAACCTACAGGTTACACACAGGGGCAACCCCTAACCATCAGAGCACCATCTGCCTAACAAAAAAATTCCTAACAATGAGCCATTTAGAATTCAGACACACTAGTGCAGTGGCTGAATGTGGAAGCCAGAGCTGTATTACTGTATTAGCTGTATTATAACAAAATAACTCCCTATGTAGTACTGCACTACACAGGGAGTCATTTAGTTATGCTTATCTTTTGCTCAGAAAATAACTTTGTGTTTTACATTTAATTTAGACTTAACCAAAAGCCTTTTTAAACCCCAAGTGTTTATTTTTATCATTACATTAATATTGAGTTAAGTGAGCCCAAACTAGAAGTGAAGTGAAGTGAAGTGATCATTCTGTCATACGTGAACACACCACAGCACACAGTGTGAACAGCACGAAATTCAACCTC